>CM052807.1:32527049-32548544 GCA_028533885.1 Nasua narica
GCCCCCCCCCCCCCCCCCGGCTCCCAGGAAACTGCCCGAGGCCCGACTCGGCTGGACAAGAAAGCCTGGGCAGAGGAGGAACTGATTTCCACAAGGCCCTGGGGAGTGTTACTGAGTTTGTCAAAGCCAAGTGGGGTCCCCCCATGATATGAAGCAGGCAGCCGGGTGGTCTTCCCAGGAGACTGAACACGGCCCATGGCCCGCCTCTGATCTAGAAAGCACTTTTCTTCCAAGGGCTCAAAGCACTCTCTAGACACAACCTAATTCATCCTTACCCCAGCCGCTGGTAAAGAACCCAACGAGGGCCATGTATCCAGCAGATGCCAACTCTGGTCAAAAGTCAGAATCCCAGGGCACCTGGGGGGCTCAGTCGGTTAAGCATCTGACTCTTGATTTTGGCTCAGGTCACGATCTCAGGGTTGTGAGATCGAGCCCTGTGTCGGGCTCCACACCGGGCATAGAGCCTGCTTGAGATTCTCTCTCTCCCTCTTTCACTGCCTCCCACCCCTGATCTCTTTCTCTGTTTCTCAAAGAGAGAGAGAGAGAGAGAGAGAAAGAAAGAAAGAAAGGAAAGAAAGAAAGAAAGAGAAAGAATCCCTCAGGATAGTTCATAAATGCAGACTTTGGGTCCCCGCCCCAGACCAAACGAATCTGGCCTGCTTGGGGTGGGGCCTCGACCTCCCCTAAGGATTCTGGCAAAAAGGTCTGAATCTACGGCAGCCTCCAGGCAGTATCATTCTGTATCCCTGGGAGAGCTGAAGCCTGGTTTTCTGTTCTCATCTTCCAGGAAAAGATAACTGGAAAGATGCTTTCCATGCCAATGGCATCTGTAATTGTCTTTTTTTTTTTTTTAAGATTTTATTTATTTGTTGGAGAGAGAGCGTGCACGAGCACGACCTGGGTGGGGAGCAGAGGGAGGGGGAGAAGCAGACCCCCCTGCTGAGCAGGGAGCCCGATGCAGGACTCGATCCTGAGACTCCCGGATCATGACCTGAGCCGAAGGCAGACGCTTAACCGCCTGAACCACCCAGGCGCCCCAGCAATCTGTAACTCTGATGGCCCGAAGTTCTTCCTAAGCCTAAACCGTATGTGTCCCACTAAATGGGAAGTTCTCCGAGCTTCCACACGGTGAACACAAGGAGCACCGCTCCCTTGCAGTCCCGCCTCCACTCCCCGGGGGAGATGCGGAGGACCCTGAACATCTCCTGAAGTTCAGCAGGAGAGCCGGGCTTCAGCTGACATCCCTGCATTTGACCTTGTCCCCGCCATGCCCCGTGGGGCTGTGGCTACTCCCATTAGACACACAACTGAGTCGAACACTGTACCCAGGATTCTGACCCAATCTCCACCCCAAAGGACAAGGGGGCGGGAGACTGAGTGCTCCCAGACCGGCCTCTTTCCCCTATTCCCAATAGGCAGGTAAAAACCAAAGCAAACCAAATAGTCCAGGGCAGTGAGGCGCGGAGGGCCCCGAGGCTGGTCTCGGGGCAGGAGCTAGAGGGAGCTTTCCCCAGGCACTCAGGCCCGCTGCTCGCTCCTCCACCGCAGAACCTGGAGAGAACCTCAAAGGAAGCTGGAGTGGACTGGGTTCACCCAGAGCAGCAAAACTCTCACTCTGGGGGGCAGGATCCCTGGCCCCCCCGCGGTCCTACCCTCTCTGGGCTCCACCAGAGAAAGAAACGAGATGTGTGGTCTGCAAAAGGAGGAGGAAGGAAAATCCTCCGGGGCCCGATGGCAATGCCGTCTGGCGTCTCAACGGTACGGGAATTCTCGGTTCGGCTTCACGGCAGAATTTTTATGGGTATGAGCTCGACCTTATCAGCGTGATCATAAACGCCTCGAAGATGGGGACTCTGAGTTCCACGTGCTCAACTCAGAGCTGGGCACAGGAGAAAGGCTCGTTACAGGCGAGCAAGAGTGGCAGCATCCTGGGTCCCCAGGGGGCCCGGGCTGGACGCGCAGCAGCAACGACGGGGGCCCTGTCTGGGAAAGGCACTCATTCTCCAGGTGGAGTTGAATGTCATACCCTGCACTGAAAAGCCAGCCCATGGAGGAGCCCTGGGGAGATGTTCAGACCGTTCTCAGGATCCCCCCGACTCCAGCCTGAATCAGGCCATTCCCGAGGGCTCTTCCCTTCTCCTCCTCCTTGACGCCTGGAAACACACAGCCCCACACTCCCCAACTCATCTCCTAGAAGATGTCTCTGAATCACTTAACTTCACCCTGGGTTCTTTGTCAAGACTCCCATTTAAATATTCTAGATGCTATTGGGGTTTCCAGAATCTTCTTTGACTGCGGAGCCCCGAGGACCCTTACAGATCCTCTGGTCCAGTCATAACCCAGAAGCCGGATGTGACCAGCCTTTTTGTTTCTTTAATAGAAGACAAGAGAATAAAAGAGACTCTAGTATGTCAGATTATACCACATGTAATAAGGGTGAGCTCCATTTCAGGAAATTTTCAGTTATGTAAACATCCAAGTGTCTGGGACTTGCAAAGCCAAATGCATTTCTTCTAATGAGTCACAGTCACAAGAAGTTTGAAAAACACCAAGCCTGTTTTCTCATGTTGCCAGTAAGGAAACCGATGCACAGAGAGGGAAAGCTAGTTGTCCAAGGTCACACAGCGGGTCAATGGCAGTGCCTGGACCACAGCTCAGGTTTCTCCTGCCTTCTGTTTTAGTGCTCTGCTCCACTACAGCCTGCGGGTCTCCGATTCTGCACCCAGAGAACACCCCAGGAATGGGACTGGAAGGGAGCCTCCTAGCTGCCCAGCCAGGGGTGGGCCTCCCTCAGCTGACCCAGCACCCGGCAGGGGTATCGGCAGAGGATGGGTGTGGAGGGCTGGAACCTCTGGCCAAGCTCGTTTTGCACATACTGGCGAGAGTGAACTTGACTTTCCTCTCAAGAACTTTTTAATAATCATCAAATCAGCGCAAATCACTCAAAGAGGCCACTTTAGGATGACTATGAGGGCTCGCCAGCTCTGAAACAAGCCAAGGGCATGGCCCTCTCCCTGTGGGAGTGCAGGCCAGCAGATAAGCAAGCACCCCGCAGTGAAGATTCCAGGCCATGAGCCGGGTCACGGCCGCCCATTCAGGCTGGGACTGCTGCAACCCTCCTTTCATGAGTCCCCTCCTCTCTGCAACGTGCTACCTGACTGTTTATGTGGCCCCTCGGGGTGATCAACAGTGGGGTCAGAGGAAAGTGGGGGTGCAGGGAGGGGCAGAAACGAATACAGGTGAGAAAACCAAGGCTCACAGAGGCCAGGAGACTTGAGCAAGGTCACAGAGCTAGCTGGTGGCAGAGCCACATGTGATTCCCAGCTCTCCCACTTCTCAAATCATACACGAAGCACCCAGACATCTTGTTACCATGCAGACTCGGCAGGGGTGGGGGGAGGCTCGAGATTCTGCCTTCCTAAGACATTTCCAGGCGATGCCAAGGCTGCTGGCTCTATACCACGTTGTCTAGAAGGATAAAGGGACCTCGAAGTTCACCACTGCTTGTACCAAGGCTCAAACGCTCTATTGCACCAGGGAATCCTCTAAGACCGACAGACTTATCTAAACTAATAAGGATTATTACTTTAATATGCATCGAATACTTATTTATTATCATCCTTATGTTCCGCATAGGGAAGCCGAGACTCAGAGAGGTTGACGAGCTTAGCCTGAGTCACACAGCTGGTAAGCGGCAGAGCCAAGAAGTAAACTCAGATCTGTCCTGACTCACAGCTTCATCAGCTAAAAGCTGTGCGGAGCTATGCCCTCAATCCTTCCTCTCTCTGAGCCTCGGGAGCCTCTGCCCGGAACGCTCACGATACTCCCGCAGCCGAACCGTGTTTTCCCCAGCACTACTTGGGCACAACCTCCTTATAACCCAGGCTTCTGCCCGTCCTTTTTTTCAGACCCGTGTATACTCAATGGACCCCAACAACCTCTTCTTAGAGTTGATCTGAGGGAGGCATGAGATGCAAAGGAGCTCAGGGCAATGTGTGGACCGCTGATCTACGTGGTAAGACACGTGGTAAGACACGTGGTGATTTCCTAAATCACGGCCTGCGTGCTCTCCACCCAGGCCATGTCAGCAGAGGCTCTGGAGGCTGGGAGCCTGGACTCTCAAGCCCTGACCCCGGGAGGTGGTGCAGGGCACCGGGAGTTTTGCAACGAAGGGCGCATGGCCTATGTTGGAATAGTCAGGGACTTCCGTGCAAGGAGTGATCTCTGGGCGGGATCAGAGCGCGTGCAGAATTACTGGGAGGACCGCTTTGGCACACTTCCGAGCGCTACCCAGCCTCAGCCCCGTGTTTCGGCCACACTTTCAGGATGGTGAACTATCCTTAGTTCCGCCACGCTTCCCCAGGCGCGAGCGCCCATCACCAAGTGGATGCGATGGCTATGGACAGGCGCGGCGCCCATTCCCACAGGGGGATGAACATCCACGCAGCTGGCCCCAGCACAAGGCTGGCTACGGCGGGCTTCGGGTCCCGAGCTCACCTTGCTGGGGCTGCCTGCCCGAGGCGAAGGAGGAGAGCTGGAAATCACTCATGACGCAGAGGCCCTGGTGGCCAGGAGGCAGCAGGACGGAGGTGAGGCCGTGAGGCTCCAGGGAGTGGTCGGAAGGGGACTCAGTGGGGCCCCAGGGCTGGTCTGCAGTTGGGGGGTAGGCCCGGGGTGTCGGGGCCTCACTGACTAGTGGCAGGGAGGGGGGGTTTCCAACCAGTCTCGGGAGCCGGGCTGTCTCGCTCGGAAGGCTGGCTCTGCCACTTACAAGCTGTATGTCCCAGGGCATGTCATTCACCCTTCGGAACCATGATGTCTTTATCTATAAAACGGGCATAACAGTGAATAGTCCAAGTGAGCCGGTGTATATATTTAAACAGCGCCTAGCCTGTGGTGAGGGCCTGATCAACGCGAGTAAAAGCTTGAAAATACACATTCTACGACCGCCGCGGGTCCCGGTGCCCACTGTGGAAGACCTAGCGACAGGGAGGCCTCACGGAGTGAGCTAGCTACTTCATGCTTCTGGTTCTCCCACACGTGTACAGCCAACGGCTGAATGGGACCTACTTTTTCAGGGCGCACTCCAGTTCGTTCTTCTCCTCGTGAGCTTCTTGGAGCTGCGAGAAAGTCCTGGTCAGGAAATCCTCGAAGTTGGACAGTAAGTGAGGTTCGTCCTTCCTCAGCCGCAACCAGAGTTGTTTGATGTCGCTTTCACTACAAGAGAAAGGGGGGAGTTCGTGTCCGAGAGCGGCAATGCCGCGGTTCCCGGATGTGAAACTGACCGCCGGAACTAGTGGCGAGCATGTAGGGAGTGCTGGCTCTATGCCGGGTACTCTGTGTATATCAGCTTATTTGACCCTCACGGTGACCTGTGGGGCCGGGGCTCTACTAACCCCCAGAAGAGGGTGAAGGGAGCTGGCTCAGATCACTCGGCGGCAAATGACAAGAGTCAAGACTCAAACTCGCGGCTGCCTGGCTCCTGTGTCGGCCTCCTTCACCCCGCGCTCCAACTGCTTCCGCTCTCTGGTTTTCCCGATGGTCTGGCAGTGCTGAGCGTGCACAGCTGCGTGCTGGGAGCATGAAGAGCATCAGGGACAGGAGAGGAGGACAGGAGCCTGGTGCGTGTGAGGACACACGTCGTGGAGCTAAAGGAGAGAGCTTGTCGCCCCAGGAAGGACGGGCCTCACAGCTGAGAGGTAAAGACATGCCATCTGATGGATGGCAGAAAGCAATTGTCACCGCGGGGAACGCGAGAGAATAAGCAGCATTAGAATACTGGGGCCTGGTGGCACCGGGAATGACTGACAGGCGGAAGGAAGGGAAGGCGCAAATCTGCGTGTGTGCACACGCGGAATGACATAGAAAGCTGGCAGGGACACAGGCAGGCAGTGGGACAAAGACACAGAGTGACATGGCCAGAGCCTCCCCTCCCCCAGCCCCTGCCCTGGCTAACGGGCACTGCAGAGCAAAAGAGACAGGCGGGGCCATGCTGATGGGGGACGGGAGGAAGGAGGCGGCGGCGCACAGCGGGGACCACGCACTCCCTCTTGGGAAAAACTCGAAAATCTACGGCCAACGCGCGTATTGACACGGACCCCGAGAGCAATCTCATCTGCAACCCATTAAATTCTAAAACCACTACGATCTGAGGGTAGCCACAACCGGGAACCCTCAGGATAAACAATAAAATCCTCTCTGTTCTTGTGTGACAAGTACTTATATTTGAACGACTTTGCTCAGAAGTGATATTTGCCAGCGCCGGATTAGCAATGGGCCTGGGCCCCAGAGAGCACTCCCCACACCCAGCATGGCGAGGCCCACTGAGAACCGAAGCTACCTCTGGGTAGTTACCGGGTCGTCCGTCCATTGCCCCTCCCGCCTTCCCTCCCTTGCTGTCCTCCAACTCATCTGGAACACTCGTCCACCCAATACCCAACGAGTACTTCTTATTTGTTGGAACCCCATGCTGAGAGGACAAGAGGTGATCCGGGAAACGAGGGATGGGGAGGGAGGAGCTTCCCCGTCTCCAGAATGAGTTCTGTCCCCACCCCGCCCCCCGCTCGGAACAGGCGATGGCGGTCCACTTTGCTGTCCTGTAGATACAATGGAGATGGCATAAGGGTTTCAGAGATACAAGGGTTTCAGAGACATACGACGATGGCCTCCCATGATGGGGGCAGGCTGTTCCCCTCATGAAGTGCGTGCATTATAAAATCAAGGTCCACCTCGAACTGTCTGTTCACATCTGTCAAGTGCCTTCTGGGCTGGCCAATCGGCTGGCGCCTCCAGTGAGCTTAGCAGACCTACCTGACCCTCTTCCAAAACTCTCCGAACCACCTCATGATGGCCACACCCCCTCCCCTCCGACTTCTGGAGAAGGGACAAATCTGTCAATTCTTGATGAAAAATAAGCCCAGTTCCATAAGCTGCCAAGTCACCTGGCCAGTCGGACCACTGGGAAAAGCTGGCAGTCCAGACACCTGGTCTACCGCTTCTGGTCCTTGGGGAATGGCATAGGGGTGCAGGGCTAGACGGGATTCTGGGAGGGCAGCTGACCCATCTGCCTGCTTCCAGAACGACACACAAGCCATTCTGGGGAGTGACTCTTGGCAGACCTCCCAGTCTTCACAGCCTCCTTTATGTTCTCCGGGGCCCGGTGGGCTTGCCATCCCCCTCATGTTGCAACACCAGCCTGCCACCTTCCATTTAGCTTCCAGGGGGATGGAGCGTGCTGGCCGCCATCTTCTGCCTATCAATTTCTGTGACCACCCTTGAAGCCTTCCCTAGAGACTTCCCTTTCCCAGAGCGCCTCACGCTGGTTCAGTTCCTCACCGGCCTCTGGCAGGCCCTCCGAGGAACATCAGGTGAACTGTTTTGAGAGCCCTGCCAGGAAGGGGGCTGGCCCAGAAGGGACGTGGGAAGAAGGGTGCGGCGGCTCGTCCACACTGCCCTTTCCTCCCGCTCCTCTAGGAGGAGGCTTCCCGGGGTCACTGGCAGTGGTCCCTGGGCTCCGGCCTCTTGTCCTCAGAGAAGCTGAGCTGGGTCTCTGACTACCACTCTTCCCACCCACCAACCCCTGTCCATGGACTCTGATGGTTAAGCCTCTGATAGTTTGCCTTCCACTCAGGTCATGATCCTAGGCTCCTGGGATCGCCCCCCGGGGGCAAGTGCACTGCCCATCCAGGGCTTCTCACTGGGCTCTCTCCCAGGCCTTCGCCAGTCCTTTCTCAACTCCGACGCAGTCTACCAAATCATTGGCTCACCGATCCACAGAGCTACAAATTCTTGCTCTGGCCTGCGTGCTACGTGCGGGCCCCTCCTTTCCTGCTACTTTATCCTTCTCAACCCCAGTCCCTTCCCCTCCCCAGCCTGGGGTGCATCAGAGCTCCAGTCATCAGGCCATTCCCGCTCCTGCAACACACTTCCAACCTGAGACCAAGAGGCCCAGAAATGGAAAGGCAAAAGGCAACGGGAAAAGGGAGAAGGACGCTATTCCGTGTTTTTTAGGCCACTGGTTTCCACCAGCTGCAACCTCACTTTTTATTTGATTTCAGCCTATTTTTAATTTCATTTCATTTTTTTTTTAAGATTTTATTTATTTGACAGAGAGAGAGAGATCACAGGTAGGCAGAGAGGCAGGCAGAGAGAGAGGGAGAAGCAGGCTCCCCGCCAAGCAGAGAGCCCGATGCGGGGCTCGATCCCAGGACCCCGAGATCACGACCCGAGCCGAAGGCAGAGGCTTTAACCCACTGAGCCACCCAGGCGCCCTAATTTCATTTCATTTTAAATGTCAGATATGTTTTGGAAAAAAAAATATGGGGGTATTATGTTTTATTTGAAGCTCCAGCCATCTGAAGTTTTCAGCTGAGTTGCTGATTACCCAAGTGGTGGGGCTGGTAAAAACTGGTTAATTTTCTGCCTCAGCTTCCTGACGGGCTTGCTCTGGCTCGGGGGGCACAGCCTCTACGTGAGGTGCCTCGGCCAGGAGCATGCCACGGCGTGGCGGGCTGGGACGTCCTGCAGCCCCTGAGGCCCAGGGCTGGCTCCAGGGGGGAGGGGGAAATGCTGGTGAGCTGGCAGGGATGGGGGAACCCCAGCAAAATGCACGGAGAGCCCCTCCGGGCCTGGCCCGGCCCTCCACTGCACTGCTCCCCTCAGGGAGCCAAGGACTGTGCTGACGCCGCACAGTAGGAGTGAGGGGAGTGGAAGCTAGGGGCTGAGCAGTGTTTTCCATGAGAAAATGCAGAAAGCAGAGGTAAGTGTCGGCCAAGGGCAGGCTGTACGGAAGGAGCGAGTCTCCTAGCCGGCGGCCCAGAACCTGGGGCCGGGCTGAGCTCTTAACAAACACGCATGTTGCACGGGGCAGACGAAGGGGTGGTTCCTAGGTGGGGCTCCATCCCCCCCCCCCCCGCAATCGCTGTCACCACTTACTCTTCAAAACCCTTCTGGGCTCCAAGTTTGTCCATGAGCGTTTGGAACTGGGTCTCCGCATCTTCATCCGGGTCGCCCCCGTGCTCTGCCCCTATGGACTGATACACTTTCTCTTCCTGGAGCTGGGCCACCTGTTCGCCCGCATCTTCCTGACCCGGCGTACTCTGGCTGAAGAAGAAGTGACCTGAGGGATACACAGCACAGGATCTGAGGCGCCTGGGTGGCTCAGTGGGTTAAAGCCTCTGCCTTTGGCTCAGGTCATGATCTCAGGGCCCTGGGATCGAGCCCCGCATCGGGCTCTCTGCTGGGCGGGGAGCCTGTTTCCCCCTCTCTCCCTGCCTGCCTCTATACTCACCCGGGAAGACCTTATCATTCTTAGTTGCCAGGAATCACCAGAGGCTCGTCTCAGAGAAGAAAAGGGGAACCCTCCCCCATAGCAAACATTCTCAGACACCATCTCTCGGATCTGGGGACTTCGTCACTTCCATGGGATTCCGAGAGATGCCAGAGCCTGGGAAAGGCGGAATGGACGACAGCACTATGGCACCTCTGTGGTTCTCGAACCTTTAAAGTCTGGCTCGGAGCTCATCCCTTCACTGATGTCCTCTCTAAACAACGAGAGCCTCCCCTCCACCGACCTCCGGCAGCAGCGGGACTTCTCCATAACGTCATCGAGCCACTCCCACCACCAGGACCGCAGTGCTCCACGTTTAGACGTGACTCAACAACTTCAGGTGCGCTTTCTCCATACTCACGCTGCCTGTGACATACAGCAACCTGTCGTAGGCTCTCGAGGCAACTGGAAGCTCCGAGAGCTCAGGGGGAGCCTCCAACACTCCTGGACAAATGCTTTGTGGGAGGCAGGAGTGGGGTGAAACTTGTCTGCTGACCCATACTTGCTCTGATCAATATCTCATCAGTATCTGATCCTGCGGTGTGTCTGGTTTCTTTATCTTGTTCGTGAATCTCTCTTCTCCTTCCTCCTGGGTACCTTGAGAACAACTAACTGGTCTATTCAAACCCTCTCGAAATTCCCCTGATGGCGGGTTTCCCTCGACCTGGAAGACTCAGCCAGACCCGCCCAGGTTGAAACGAACCAGGCAGCCATCCCACTGTGCTGTGCACTGATGTCATGCAAAGAAAAGGAGATGTAGAGGCTGGAAATCTCATCTTGGCTCCCCCTTTTATGCCAAGCTTGCCCTTGTCAGGTGGGAGGGGATCTGGCCGTGACCGTGCAGTGGGCACGGAGAGAGCAGTGGTACAAACAGCCGATGTGGACACAGAAAAGAGGCCCAAATAATCCAGAGCCTGGAAACTTCCTGAGGGCAGGGAAGCGTGGGCTATACAGACCACAGATCTGGTGGGGGACGCATGCGCCTTACATAGCTTTAGGTAGATGAATACCCTGGGGCCCCAGCACCCATCGGAACTTACTAAATCCAGTGGTGAACTCCTCTGGCGTCAGAAAGCCATTGCCATCGGCATCCAGGGCATCAAACACATCCTCCAGTTCCTCCAGGCTGAGTGGTAACTCCTCATGGAGCCTCTGAAAACAATGCAGACTGTACTGGTCAACATTCAGATCATCACGGAAGGCCGCCCTGGGACTGCAGAGCTTGCTGTCAAAAATGACTAGGGTTGGCCTTGTCCTACGAAAGACCCTGTTACCGCCCTTCTCCCTCTCTTGAATGTTACGACACCGACTATTTTTTTTTTTAAAGATTTTATTTATTTGACAGAGAGATCACAAGCAGGCAGAGAGGCAGGCAGAGAGGGAGGGGGAAGCAGGCTCCCCGCCGAGCAGAGAGCCCGATGCGGGGCTCGATCCCGGGACCCTGAGATCATGACCTGAGCCAAAGGCAGAGGCTTTAACCCACTGAGATACCCAGGCGCCCCGCGACACCGACTATTTATTGGGTGCCTACTAGTGTGCAAGGCAGTTTGCTAGATTTATAAATAAATACATGTCTATCGATATGTTTATAAACAGGTGTATTTGTATTTGATTCTCATGACAATCCTTTCGGTGGGCATTATTATCCCCACCTTATAGATGAAGGGTGACATTCAAGTTCCCTGCCCGAAGGTCCGCTAGCCCGTAAGTAACAATGCCAGGAGTCAAATCCAGGTCTGACTCCAAAGCTGGCCCTCTTCACAACCGACCATAAAGGATGGAAACGGTACAGGACTGACTCCTAGCGTAGGATAACTGTGGCATGACACGGTGTTGTCAGGTTGAATGAGAGAGTAAATATAAAGAACATTTTCAGTAAAAGCTGGTAGAGTGGGAGAGAAGGAGCGAGAGACAGACAGAGATCCACTGACCCACCAAGGCCACCCGGCAAGTGAATGACAGAGGAGTGAGGCTTCATAGTCAGTCTTCCCTACTCTCCCCAAGCCCCCCCTCCCCCTGCCAGGCTAGCTCCCCTGCTACGATGAGGGTAGGGGTCACAATCTCAGAAGTCCCCCCTGATGGAGGCCACTCACTATCCCCGGGCCCCAGCATCACGTTTGTCAGTTTCTCTGGACACATATTTCGATTCTTTAGCTCTGAGGGGACGCTGGATAAGCCCCATCTTCCGTGTAAGTGACCCACCCGCATCACCCCAGGCTCTCCCCCTTTGCTTCTGCTTCCTACTGGTTCTCAACAAATCTCCGAAAGGATGTTAACTGCTCCTGGCTTCAGGGATCAACCCCCGCCCACCCCCAAGAGCGTGTGTGTTTCTAAAGGGGAATTGGACAAGATGGTGTGCAAGGAAGCTATCAATCAACACCGAAGCTGAGCCCTGGCCTGACTAGGACCACACAGGATGGAAGGGCAGGGACCAGCTGCTGGGACGAGAAGCCAGTGGCTGAGTTCCTGAGGCTTCCAAGCTCTGGTCTTCTGCCTGATGTGCTGTGGCCCCAGGCCAAGGCTGCTTTGCATCGTTGAAGCAAGTGTTCTCTTAGACCCTAATAACCTAAGTCTCCAAACGAGGACTCCCCAAGGGAGTTCATTATAGGCCAGCTGACCCTCCTCCTTCCTCCCTGTTACCTAAGGGACAGCTACACAAAATTGCCCACATGCAAGTGACTGACAGCTGAAGACGAGAAACACGGGGCTATAGGAAGGAAGGTAAATCCCCATCTGAACAATGAAAACAAGCTGGCAGGTGTGAAAGCCCATAACATAACTTGCAGGAACACTTGGCTTGATCCTACGGACATCTTCTAGCTGATAAGCCATAAAGGGTAATTTGGCAGGTCGTGCATTAAGGGAGACCGCGATGCATTACGAAGTGGAAAGACAGGATGATGCGGAAGCCATCCAGGAGAACTGAATTAAAAATGAATGAGTTTTTTTTAGAAAAGGAAGGGAGTGAGAGTGTGTGTGCAAAGAGTGTAGAAGTGCCTCTGCTTAGCATACAGCAGAATCACGGGCTTATCAACAATCCATAAACCAGCTGTCTCAAAAGCCGCAGTAAGAGAATGTGGGGCGAGGAGTGAGTCAATTTTGCAAAGAGGAAGCTTATTATCTCCCCTGGAAACCAAAGGCACCACGTGGGAGGCAGAGCCAAAACCCGAGTGACGCTGGTCCATTCCTCGGGGCCACCCTTCCTCCCACTCTCCCTCCCTCCCTGCCGTCGGCCTGGGATCACTGGATCTGGTCCGTGGTGTGCCTTACACAGTGCCAGAGCTAGAAATGGGCTGCAGGGGGGCTGCCGAGGTGGGTGGGACCCTCCACTTGCCTTTCACCAAAACCACCCCACACGTGGGCACCTTTCCTCTCGTTAGCTGTCATACCCCACCTTTAGGCTCCATTCCTGAATCTAGCGCACATCCCTCCATCACCGAATCCCAGCCTCTCTGGTCTACAACTCAGGGGCTGGTTTCCTCCTTCTGCTCTCAATGAACCTGGGGAGAGCAATACTACAGAGATCCTCTCTGTAGTTCTTACTCTTCCTGTGATTCTTAATCACCATAATCATCTCTTATTTATCTCTGTTCTCAGGGCCTGCAGAGTCATGTGAAACCGACTCATTCTGGTCTCATCCCCGGGGCACCTGGTACCATCTACATTTTCAACCGAGGTAAGCAGAGTGAAGGGGGACAAGAGGATTCATTCCACCGATGAGCTAGCCCGCAAGGCTCCAGATTTGCCTGAAGAAATGTTATTCTCACTCAAGGGCATGAAGCAACCCAAGTGTCCACTGATGGATGAATGGATGGACAGCATGTAGTATATAGATAGGCACAACGAAATACTATCCAACCTTATAAAGGAAGGAAATTCTGACCCCTGCCACAACATGGAGAAACTCTGAAGACATTACGCCAAGTGAAATAAGCCAGTCGTAAAAGGAGAGATGCTGCGTGACCCCACTTATAAGAGGAACGTAGTGGAGTCAAATTCATAGAGACAGAAAGTAGAATGGCGTTTGCCAGGGGCTTCGGGCAGGAGGCAATGGGATTTAGTGTTTAATGCGTACCGAGTTTCTACTCTGGAAGATGCTAAGAGTTCTAGAGATGATGGAGGTCAAGGTTGCCTAACATGAATGGGTTTAATGCCATCAAGCTGAATACTATAAAAGGTTAAGATGGTAAACTTCATGTTATGTGTATTTTGCCACAATTTTAAAAATCACAGTGTGGAGGACATCGAGGACTGAGATAACACATGGGGTGTGAGTCCCCATCTTCCTCTCCCAACACACATGCAGGTATATTTATGGAGGGATTTCTAGGTCCCAGTCTCCGGGCCAAGCGCTCTCTGTGCATATACTCATTTAATTCTCTTCTGACGCTGGGAGGCACTATAAATAATTCACAGATGAGGAACTCTGGCCCAGGGGGCTTAAGAGACTCACATAAATTCACATGCTACTAAGTTGCAGATTCAGGGCCAAAACTCGGTTCAATTTGCTCTAAAAATCCCAGAAAGTCTTCTTGTTAACCTAAACCAGGAATCATCTAACTTTTTCTTTCTTTCTTTTTTTTTTTTAGATTTTATTTATTTGACAGAGAGAGATCACAACTAGGCAGAGAGGCAGGCGGAGGGAGGGGAAGCAGGCTCCCTGCTGAGCAGAGAGCCTGATGCGGGGCTCCATCCCAGGACCCTGAGATCATGACCTGAGCTGTAGGCAGAGGTCCAACCCACTGAGCCACCCAGGCGCCCCTAACTTTTTCTGTAAAGAACTAGATAGGTCATATTTTAGGTTGTGCAGGCCCCTTGATGGTTGTCACAGCTCCTCCCCTCTGCTGCTGTACCACGAAGCTGCCAGGGACCCTTTATAAATGAAGGCCCACAGCTGCACTCCAATAAAAGTTATTTGCACAAATAGGCACTATTTGGTTGGTTTGCCAACTCTTGGATGATTCTTAACAGTTCGGCCCGTCTAGGAACTCTAGGCAGTGTTGGGAGGCAGGTACTTGGTCATCATTTCACTCCGAAAAATCAAGGAAACAGGGTTTTTGAGGCTCTGGGTTTCTTGGGAGAGATCTCCTGCCCATGCTGACCCCATCTCCCTCTCTGGGATGAAGGAGTCCCTTCATGCCCTTCCAACCTGGCTTCTCATGTCCCTCTGTCCCTTGGAGGCAGGATCGACTTTCACTTGGGGCCCTCGGTCTCATGACTCGGCTAGTCTAGGACGGTCTCAGACCTCAGTTCTGCCCTGGAGTGATCCCCATGAAACCCAGAGAGGTTCTTTGTAGAGGATGGAGTGAGGTTTCTCAAACCACTGCCTACAGTCTATTCACAAGGCTGGTTCTGCCATCCCTATAGTAGAATGTCTGTATAGTAGAGCCCGAGCATAGGGCTTGCACCCCTGCCCTCAGTGCGGCCTGCCTCGGGTCCCTCCAGGTTTCTCCAGGGTCCCCAAAGGAAAAAGCTTCTCCCGGACTCTGCTCTTTTCCTTCTGCGGTCCCTGCTCTATCAGAGTGGGCTGGCTCTACTGCTGGGGCTCAGACACCGTGGCAGTCTTATTGAATGGGCTTGGTTCTCCCGGAAGAACCAAGGGGCACACAGGGTTTCCACAGAGAGCCCGGGGTGGCTAGGAGTGGGTTACTCTTCTCCCCATATCTCTTTCCAGCCCCCCTTCCCCCCCTCGACAGGACCAGGGAAAGCAGCGGAGGTACTCTTGATGGCACTTTCTCAGCCTCAAGAATTAAAAATTTCAAATGCTTCACTGTCCACAGGTACATAGAAGCTTCGGGAAAAAAGGAGATGGTAGAAATAAATGCCACGGATGCAGCAGCATCTGTGAGGTAGGATGTCTACCCCTTCTCCTCCTGCCTGGGTCAGGAGCGAGGACCGAGGAGGAGTGGAGCTGAGTTGGAATCTCTGGGACTTGCCGTCTATGACTTCCTTCCGGGCCAACTACAAATGATGTCTTACAATTTATACTTTATACCTTAAATTCACCAAGCGTCTACTTCCCTTCGTTAAAGAGTGGGCTTCGGGGGCCGGGGGCGGGAGTTAACTGGGATACATACAGAGCGAAAGTGCTGAGTCACACCACGCATGTGGCCCAGAGTGGACCCTCGGCAGATGCGAATTCCCTTTTCTTTCCAGAAGGGATCGTCAAAAGTTAAGTGCGCCATTAAAACCGCCGCCACCAACCACCGTAAGTGTAGACCGGTGAAAGACAACGACGAAGTTCACAGACACGGTGGATCAGATCAAGGTTTCCTCAAAGCACACTGAGTCTAGCCTTCCATGGGGAGTGCGATTTGGGGAATGAGTTTCCATGACAGAAATGTACTGGGGGGGTCAACTACCAAAGACATGGGAGTTCTGAGCTCACTTGCGGGCCAAGTGGGCCCCATCCTCCAGGTCTCGTCCCTCAAATTGTGCAGCGACTATATGGTGGACGAGCTCTGGGTCACCTGAAGCCTGAAAACACCATCCTGTGGGGCCCAGGGTCCCATCTCAGCTCTTCACAGCTCCCACGTGTGAGCCCACACGGGGCTGGTGCCCACCAGGGTCTACGGCCCCCCGCCCGACCTTAGCGTGTTCTGCAAAGCTGAATTTTAAAAAGCAAACTTGACCACTGCAAGACTTCCAACAGCTCGACTATGAATCCCTTCCCCAAATGCTCTGGACAAAGCAAAGGATGAAAAAGGCCGGGGAAGTGTTGCCCCCAGCATGTTCCGTTGAGGACGCATTTTATTTACTCACGTCAGATGATATCACGGCTGCAGCATGAGGGACTTAAGTAAGACCCCGAGAGGAAGCTTCTGGCATGAAGGGTGGAAAGGCACTAGACCGGGGGTCGGCAAACGAGGCCCCCGAGCAATACATTGGACCCACCACTTGTGGTTTTTTATGGCCAGGGAACTAAGAATGGCTTTTATATTTTTATGACGTTTTTCATTCAAGTAGAATTAACATATCACGTTGTCTTAGTTTCAGGTGTACAATATAATGTTAAATGGTTGAAGAAAGGCAGAAGCAGACTATTTGGTGACACGCGAAAATCATATGAAATTCAAATTTCCGTGTCCATAAATAAAGTTTTACTGGAACAGAGCCTGAGCTCATCTCTTTACGTGCTGCTTGTGGCAGCTCGAGTGACAACATGGCATGGAGCAGTCGTGGTGGGGCTCACGGCCCCCAGGACCTCGAACCCTTACTCTCCAGCCTGTTACAGTTACTGAGTCAGAGGGGGAAGGCAATCTCTGAGTCTGACGGTGAGCAAAGGCCACAAAGGGCATGAACCCCGGAGATCTGGCTCCCGGTAGAGTTTGGTCTAACACCTCTTTCCAGGGAAGAGCAGACAGCCTCTTTTTCTGCCCCTCAACCCAAGACCCGTGTCCTTTGGCATCCCAGGTGGGCGGGCCTCTTACCTGCATGTCCCTCCTGGCGATGAAGCCCTTGCCTTCCGTGTCGCAGGTCTGAAAGAATTCCCATGCCTTGCTCTGCAGTGCCAGCTCGAGGGGACCCAGGCAGGCCCCACTCTCCTTAGCACCCTGGCCAGGTCTCTGGGGTCGAGAGACTACTCTCCTGTCAGAGGTAGCCATCCAGGTGTGTCAATTTCTTCAAGTCTGTGCGGAACCTGAACACGGAAGACGAGAGAGACAGTGGGTGTAGTGTGGATGGAGTGAGGGGTGCCCGCCTCTCTTAGCAACCACCCCCTCATTAGCAGAAGCTCAGGAAAAGGGGAATGGGCTGTGATCACTAAGAGATCAGCCAGCCCATCAAAGGAAGACGAGGGGGAAAAAGAAAACAGACATTTCCAGATTGAAAGGAGTTGGATGGGTAGAGGAAGCCTGAAAACAATTTCTCCCCATTTTTTTAAAAAAGATTTTATTTCTTTATGTGACACACAGAGAGAGATCACAAGCAGGCAGAGAGGCAGGCAGAGAGAGTGGGGGAAGCAGACTCCCCGCTGAGCAGAGAGCCCGATGCGGGGCTCGATCCCAGGACCCTGAGATCATGACCTGAGCCGAAGGCAGAGGCTTTAACCCACTGAGCCACGCAGGCGCCCCGATTTCTCCCCATTTAAACTAACAGCAACAAAACAGATCCTGCTAGAACAGCTACCATGTATTGAATGTTTACTCCGAGGCAGGCACCTTGCCTTGGTCTCCTAGGTACATTTTCTCACTGATTTCTCACATCCTCCTGAAATAGACATTACCATCATCATGTTTTGGCGCTCAGACATCGGAGTGACTTGGCCACGGCCAAACAGCAAGGTAATGCAAAAAAGGCGATTGAGAACCAAGCACACTGAACTTGAATTTGCTCTTAATCCTACATTGTCCGGATCCTACATTGTCCAAGCGTTCCCAAGGGCGGACAACCCTCCTCACTCGGAGGCAGCGTCCCCCAGGTCATTCACAATCAACCAGTTGTCGGTGAGCCCCGAGCTCATGCTGCAGACCTCTGCGGGGCCCGCGAGCCTGTGGGGGTGGGGGGGCTGATGGATGGAAGCGTGCCAGCTCCTCAAGGAGCTTCCTGTATCTACTGGTCTTTCTAGACCTAGTCTGGGGACACCCAGGGCTGTTTCCAGCCAACACAGAATCACAAATCCTATGCGCTGATCGGATCTTGAAAGCCCCTCCAGGAGTTTTTTCAGAGGGCGCATTGTGATGTGATGCTACGGAGGAAGGTTTGCAGAAACCTGCTGCCTGTCTGGACTCTGCTGCTACTTGGGTGACCTTGAACAAGTCCGTGCCTGTCTGGTCTCCGTTTCCCCATCTACGTAATGACAAGACTGGACCTACTTGTCTATAAGGTCCCTTCTACCTCTGCCTGTAAGTTTATGAAATTTCAACAGAAGAAATTGTTACTAATAAAAACTTGGGTTAATGTGATGGAAGGCAGTATCAAAATCCTTGGAGTTTCCTATCTCAAGACTTTCTGGAAGTAGGCTAGGTCCACATTTTCAGTATATGATAGTCTTTGAGCGTTAAAATATAGATATATATACTACAATGCATTTTGGGGAAATGCAGAAAATGAAGTTCTAAATATCGTGTCTCGGGGCGCCTGGGTGGCTCAGTGGGTTAAAGCCTCTGCCTTTGGCTCAGGTCATGATCTCGGGGTCCTGGGATCGAGCCCCACATCGGGCTCTCTGCTCAGCGGGGAGCCTGTTTTCCCTCTCTCTCTGCCTGCCTCTCTGTCTACTTGTGATCTCTCTCTCTCTGTCAAATAAATAAATAAAATCTTTAAAAAAATAATAAATAAAAATAAATATCGTGTCTCTTGTGCCACGCTCAGAAAAAAGGTGGAAAGTCACTGCAGCGGCAGGTGAATTTGATTTATCTGAGCTCAGTTACACGGTAAGTCCGAAGTAATCTATGATTTCGGTCAACGTTTTCCACCTGCCAGATGTGTCAAGAGCTAGAAGACAACCTCTGGCCTGAGGAATGCACTCCGTATAGCAGAAGTCAGACGAGGTTCAGCAGCCTTGACCTTCTCGCTCCACGTGGGCGGGGCGATGGGCTCCCGTCTGACTCCTCTGACCAGCCCCTCCCTCGGGAACTGTTTCTCTTCATCCCTACATAGCGTGAATTGCCCGGTACCTAATCATAGACACATTTAACATTCCTATTCCCTCTTCCCCAGAGGGAATTAACTGCCTTCGTTATAAGTCCCAAGAGAGTGGGCTTGTTTCTGTTCAGCTTATTTGGATGGCCCGGAACATCTATGTGCAGCTCTGAGCTTAGGAAGGGCTTTCGGATAATACCAGTGGTAACATTTGAGCTTCTGTAAATGCACGGCGTGGACAGAACTGTCTGTGTCTTCCTGCTACCTAGCCAGGACTGTCTCAAGGTCTCTGCCATCCAGTAGTCCTGACCCCGCTCCCACCTGCTGTTCCCAGACGACTGGACCAGTAACACCTGTCACCCCTTGAGGGTTTTCTCTTGCCAGCCCCTTGACATACTTCATCCTGACAGAACCCGATATCCCTCTGTTAGGTAAGAGAGATTAAGAGTCTCATCATACAGATGAGGAAACGGAGTTTGGGAAAGGTTAAGCAACCTGGATCAAGGTCTAGTCAAGTTAAAGACCTTATGTACTGTGCCACATTGCCTTCCTATCATGGGTCCCTGCTGTGGGCCTACCCTTAATGGTCTATCACCAACGGATAATAACCTAAATCACCTCCCAGAGACATGTTTATCATTTTAACAGTTATCACTCATTCCTTCACTCATCCATTCATTTTTTCATTCATTCATTCATTCATTCATTCATTCATTCATTCATTCTCATCTATCGATTACCCCATAGCAGGCTCTGAGCTAACACTGAAAAATGCAAACATAAAGAAGAGATGGCCCCCGCTGTTAATGAATGAGCCCCAAATGGTGGGATTTCAGTCACGGTAACTGGCAGTAAAGGACGGTATTTTTGGGTTAGGTCCGATCTCCCTCAAAATGAACTACATAGCAATCAACTACTACTGACCACTTATGTGAGCTTACGTTAAGCATTTCCTGAGCCATTCTGGGCCTGGCAATTAGTAGGGGTGATCTCTCAGTTCTAGATCTGACTTTCTCTGGCTCTCTGCCTTCCCTGACCCACGTCACAGGTGACACATGGCACGAGAGAGCCAATCTAAGGTTCTAAAGCACCAGCTGCAAGCAACTCCCACATAGGTGCCATGTCTTAACCAACACTGACCCCAGTTCTTAGCCCAGAAGAGGGTATATAGTAGATCCTCGTTGATAGTCTGTTGAATAAAGGAAGACCAATTTTTGGCTGAATTCTTTGCCGGGAGGCCTCAAAACATTTGTATTTCAATCAGAGAGCTTTGTATGTGGGATTTTTATCTCATAAAGAATAAGTTCAGACTTCCATTTCCAGAAAAGATGGAGTAGCAGGGACTGAATTTATGCTTCCGACTGAAATAATAAAAAATCCAAACAAAATAAATTTTTAATTTTTTTTACTTTTTATTTTTTTAAAGGTTTTATTTATTTATCTGATAGAGAGATCACGAGTAGGCAGAGAGGCAGGCAGAGAGAGAGAGGGAAGCAGGCTCCCTGCTGAGCAGAGAGCCCGATGCAGGGCTCGATCCCAGGACCCTGAGATCATGACCTGAGCCGAAGACAGAGGCTTTAACCCACTGAGCCACCCAGGCGCCCCACAAAATAAAATTTTTAAAATGCTTTTGAAGACACTGGACATCAGGCAAAGAAGGACAGTGGTCCTTCGGCAGGGTCAGCACCAGGCTGGGCTGAATGACGCTCCTCAAGTGCGAAATTAAAGGAGGCATTTACTCTCAAGTACCAGCCCTGATCTTGCACAACTCTGCAAGTGAGTGTCTTCTTAAGGGTGAAACACCTAAGGTAACTATTTAAAGAGAAATCCATTTTGAAAACTGTGCATCAGATAGTGATTATCTTCTTTAATTTTGCACCCCAGGGACCTTACTCATCTCATCCTAGCCCAAAGGCTGTTCGTGACAGACGGGAAACAAACAAAAGGAGCCCTATTATTGCCTAGAGAGTTTTCAGGCCATGACACAGGAAGGGGAAATCCAGGCAGAGTCTGGCAGAGTCTCCAAGTTGAGAAAACCCAACTGTATGCTGCATGCAAGAAGTATAGTTTAAGCATTATGACATAAATAGGTTAAAAGCAAAAGGCTAGAAAAATATATACCACGTTAATACTAGCCAAGAGAAAGCTGCATATTAATATCAGGGAGAGTCTGTTTTAGAACAAAGGATATTAATGAAAATAAAAAAATAATTTACATTGATAAAGAAATCAACTCATCAACATGATAATAATAGTCCTAAATACTTATGCACCTAAAAATAGGGCTTTAAAATGCATGAAGCAAAAACTGACAGAACTACAAGGAGAAATAGTCAAATCCACAGCCATATCCAAAGATTTCAATATCCTTCTATCAATAACTAATAAAACAAGTAGACTGAAATCAGTAAAGATACGGAAGTAAATAACACTGTCCATCATCTGGACCTAATTGACATTTGTAGACTACTCTATCCAACAAAAGCTAAATACACTTTCTTTTCAAGTGCACATGCAGTATTTACCAATTTGGCCCATATTCTGGTCCATAACACAAGTTTCAATAAACTTTAAAGAATTCAAGTCAT
>CM052807.1:32548644-32598424 GCA_028533885.1 Nasua narica
AATCGGAGGGGGTGTTGAACCAGGAGAGACTGTGGACTCTGAGCAACAAACTGAGGGTTTTGGAGGGGAGGGGGTGGGGGGTTGGGCGAGCCTGGTGGTGGGTATTGAGAGGGGCACGTACTGCATGGAGCACTGGGTGTGGTGCATGAACAATCAATCTTGTAACACTAAAAAATTAAACAAATTTGGGGAGAAAAACAGATATGGAATGGCCATATATTAAATATATACCATAATTTAAAAATAAAAAAAAAAAAGAAAAGAATTCAAGTCATATAAACTACATATTTTATCCACAGGGGATTGTATTAGAACCAAGAACAGAAAGACCTCCAGAATATCCCTAAGTATGTGAAAACTACATAATATGCTTCTAAGTAACTCATGGGTCAAAGAAGAAACAGAAAGGGAAAAATGAAAAAGTATTTTGAACTAAGTGAAAATAAAAGCACAATATATCAAATTCGGTAGGATATTGCTAACATAGTACTCAGGGAAAAAAATTATCTAGACACACATATTAGAAGAGAAGAAAGATCTCAAATCAATGACCTCAGTTTCTACCTTAAGAAAGTAGAAAGAGAAGAGCAAATTATACCCAAAGTAAGGAGAAAAAATACTAAGAGTCTAAAGCAGAAATCAATGAAGTAGAAAACAGAAGAACAATAGAGAAAATTAACAAAAATAAAAGCTGGTTTTTAAAGAAGATCAATAAAGAGAGAAGACACAAATTGTAATAGCAGAAATTTGAGAGGTGACACATTACGAATTCTGTAAGACATTAAAAGGCTAAGAATGTTATGAACAATTTTATGGCAAAAAAGCTGACAATTTAGATGAGATGGACAAATTCCTTAAAAATCACTAAATCACTTCTCTCAAGAGGAAACAGGTAAAATGGGTAACACAACTAAAGAGATTGAACTGATACTGATAACCCTTCCTACCAGAAAACTCAAGGCCCAGATGGCTGCATTGATGAACACTACAAACATTTAAAGGAGAACAAGTACGAGTTCTACGCAAACTCTCCAGAAAAACAGAAGAATATGACCTATTTCCTAACATATTCTATGAGGCCAGGATTACCTGCTACCAAAGCTGGACAAAGACATTACAAGAAAAGAAAAAGGCCAATATCCCTCATGAACACAGATGCAAAAAATCTCTAGGAAATTTTAGCAGATTGAATCCAACACCATATATAAAAAGATTAAATACATCCTGACCAAGTGGAGGTCTAGCCCAGGAATGCGAAAATGGTTTAACATTTGAAAATCAACAATGTAATTCGTCATCTTAACAAATTAAAAGAGAGAAGCCTTATGATCGTCTCAGTAGATGCAGAAAAAGCATTTGACAAAATCCTACATCCACTCCTGATGGGAACTCTCAGAAAACCAGGAATAGGAAGGGGTTTGCCCAACCTGAAAAAGGGCATCCACAAAAAAACAAAAGCTGATAGCATACTTAATGGTAATAAGACAGATGCTTTTCCCCTATGATCAAGAAAAAGACAAGAATGTCTTTTTTTTTTAAAGATTTTGTTTATTTATTTGACAGAGAGAGATCACCAGTAGGCAGAGAAGCAGGCAGAGAGAGAGGGGGAAGCAGCCTCCCCGCTGAGCAGAGAGCCCGATGCAGGGCTCGATCCCAGGACCCTGAGATCATGACCTGAGCCGAAGGCAGAGGCTTTAACCCACTGAGCCACCCAGGCACCCCAAGAATGTCTATTCTTAACTCTTCTATCTAACACTGTGTTGGAGATTCTAGCCAGTCCATTGAGGCAAGAAAAGAAATAAAACGACCAGATTGGACATGGATAAAGTAAAATCATCTTTATTCCCAGGCGACATGATTGTCTATGTAGAAACTCTGGTGAAATTCACAAAAAGCTACTAGAACAAACAAGTAAGTTTGATAAGGTTAAGATTTACAAGCTTTCTCTACAAAAATCAATTGTATTTCTGTACAGCAGAAACAAAAACTTAAAATTGAAATAAAAATACCATTTACAATAGCATCAAAAATATGAAATACTTAAGGATATAGCTGACAAAAATGTATGATACGTATATACAGAAAGCTTCAAAATATTGATGAGAGAAATTAAAGAAGACCAAAACAAGTGGGTAGATATTCATGTTCATGATTTGGAAGACTCATACTGTTAAGATGTCATTTCTCCCTAAATTCGCCTCTAGATTCATCTCAATCTCAATCAAAATCCCAGCAGGCTTTTTTGTAGAAATTGACAAGCCAATCTAAAATTCATATTGAAATGCAAAGGACCTAGAATAGCCAAAACAATTTTGAAAAAGAGGAACAATATTGGAAAACTAACACTATCTGATTCCGAAACTTATTATAAATCTATAGTAATAAAGTCACTGACTATGGTAATGGCACGAAGATCAAAAAAAAAAGAAAAGATAAATGGAACAAAATAGAGAGTGGAGAATCCAGAAATAGACATATATATATATATATATATATATATATATATATATAACTGATTTTTGACAAGAATGCAAAGGCAATGCAGCAGAGAAAGGATAATCTTTTCAGTAAATGGGACTGGAATAATTGGGTAACCATTTGCAAAAAAGAATGTCAGTGTATACCGTATACCACATACAAAAGTTGGCTCAAAATGGATCACAGACCTAAATGTAATGTCTAAAAATATAAAAATACAAGGAGAAAAAGTCCCTGTGACCTTGGCTTAGGCAAAGTTTCCTTAAGTACAACAGCAATAGCATAATATTTCAAAAAATGGATAAATGGGACTTCGTGAAAATTTAAAATTTCTGTTGTTTGAAAGATACCATTTAAGTACAGACTGGGAAAAAATACTTGCAAAACATATATCTGACAGAGGATTTTGATCCAGAATACATGAAGAACACTTAGAACCCATTACTAAGAAAACGAAGAACTCAATTTTTTAAATGGGCAAAACATCTGAACAGCCACTTTATCAAATAAGATATACGGATATCAGATAGCTACATGAAAATGTTCAATGTCATTAGTCATAAGGAAAATGCAATCTGAAGCCATAATGAGATACCACTGCACACCTACTAGAAGGGCTAAAATGAGGGGTACGTGGGTGGCTCAGTTGGTTAAGCATCCAACTCTAGATCTCAGCTTGGGTCTTGATCTCAGGGTCATGAGATCAAGCCCCGCGTTGAAAAGAACGGCTAAAAAACCCAGCTAAAATGAAAGATTGACATATCAAGTCTTAGCAAAGATGTCGAGCACTTGGATGGACCACTCACACACCGTTGAAATGGTAGGAACGTGAAATGGTACAATCCCTTTGGAAAACATCTGGAGGTTTCTTTAAAAAGTCCAACAAACTCCTACCCTGCCATTCCACTCCTAAATATTTACCCAAAAGAATAAAAGCGTTCTGTCCACACAAAGACTTGTACATGAACGTTCAGAGAAGCTTTATTTTCAGTCGCCAAAAACAACACAAATATTCCTCAATGAGTGGATGGGTGAGCAACGGTCACATCCACACGCGATGGAACGCTCCTCTGCATTAAAAGGGATAGACTACTGATCCAAGCAACAAAATGGATCTTGAAATAATCATGTGAGCAAAAAAAAAAAAAAGCCAAACAGAAAGAGTATGTCGTATCTGATTCCACTTACACAGAATTATAAAAATGAAGACTAATTCATAGTAACGGAAAAAAGATAAGGGAGGGTGAAGAAGGATGAAGAGAGATTACAAATGGGCAAGAGGGGAGTTTTGGGGGGGTGTGGATACAACCACAGTCTTAAATGTGATCATTTCATGGAGATATATGAACATGCGTATATGTACGTATGTACGTCTATACCTACGTGTACGTGTGCCCATATACAGGTGCATGCATACACACATACATATCAATCCATACGTACATACGTACATACAAATATATATCAGAACTTATCAAATCGTATACTTTTTTTTTAAGAGAGAGAAAGCGTGAGCAGAGCATGGCAGAGCGGGAGAAAGAGAGAATCCCAAGCAGGCTCCACGCTGAATCCCAACTCAGAGCCGACGTGAGGCTCAATCCCACAACCCTGACATCCCGACCTGGGCCGAAACCCAGAGTCAGATGTTCTACCCACTGCACCAACCACGTGCCCCTCAAATTGCACACTTTAAATACATGCCGTTTATCGTATATCCACAGCTGAAGAGATCTATTTAAAGAGACAGAGAGAGAGAGAGATAATAGGGCCAGGTCAGTACCGTCTCATATCCCTGGACTTGCAAGTCTCACCCCACCTACTGTGTTTATCCCCAGGAGTCTGATTCTTCCTTGTATATTTGACTCTGACAATTAAGCAATCAGAAAATTAAGTAACTTCCCTGTGAAAATCCTCAGTCCCTTACTGTAGGGAGCTCAGTGGACTCTGCAAATAAGGGGGCAGGGCAGACCATTCATTCAGCCCCCTTTCTCTTACCCACTCTCCTCTGTGATCTTTGCAGAGCATCTGTGGGTTTTCCAAGGAAAACAGAACACAAAATAGCAGAAGGGCTTCGGCTTTCGTTTCAAAAATAAAATGGCAGCCATGTGACTGGTTCGGCTATTTCAAACTTGGGGGAAGCTCAGGGCTGCTCTGGGCTCAGGGCTGCACCCAGCTTTCCGCCTCGAACATTTTTTAGACCAATGGGCAGTATGGCCATACAAGGGAGACCAGAGTGGGGGGGGGGGTAGACCTCCCAAGGGAAAGGGAAAACTCCATCACCCATCAAGGGGAACAGTGACATCGCGTTTTATCCACCTGTCTCGATCTGAACTTGCGGACCACTCTTCTCCCTCCAGAGTGGTTCCATCAAAGCCCGTATACACAGATGGAAATTATCCAGCCCTCAAACATTTCCAGGAACATTTCCCAGATTTCCAAAGTCATTCTAGCAGCTCAGTAACTGCTATAGTCGGAAAGGTCATAGATCAAACCTAAATCCCTCCTATTCTGAGCTCATTTCCCCTTTACTCACGACTCAGTAGAGATGGAGGGCAGCTGGTACCCCCCCACGCCCACTGAGCACTTGAAAGCAGCCACTAAATCACCCTGATCCCCCCCGAATCTCTCCTGCAGCGGGCAGTTGGGAAATCAAAAGCACAAAAGGCATCTTCGGGATCTGTTGGAATCTCTGTAATTATCCCGGCTTCAGCGGAGGCGTTCTCCATATGCCTGGGGTCTCAGCCATTCACTCTGAGTGGGCAGTGTCAAAAGAAGGGGCGGGGGGAGGCAGACAGGTGTCGTCAAACTGCAGAGGGCACAGGAGGGGCGCTGAGCAAAGCGCCAAGCACTAACACGCATAAAGGGTCAGGGTTCCCATCAGGGCCCATTTCAAAGCTACCAGCAATCAGCCCCCACTGAGCAGAAATCGTGAGGCTAATGTTTCTGCGCAGGGTGCCCTGATCTATGGAGTCCCCAGGACTGTCTGCACAGGCGACGGGAGCTGATGTCTCCTTGGGCTCTGCCCCCCACCTCTCCTCCCTGCGCGAGACTTAAGGGGCACGATCTGCTTCAAATGCATCTTTTTTCAAAGATTTTATTTATTTATTAAAAGAAAGAGAGCAGCCGGGGGAAGAGGCAGAGGGAGAAGCAGACTCCACGTGGAGCAGGGGAGTCCGAGCCCGAAGCGGGACTGGAACCCACGATCCTGGGATCATGACCTGAACCGAAGGCAGATGCGTAACCCACTGAGCCACCCAGGGGCCCCCTCAAATGCATCTTAGTAGTGGGGGAAAACATGCCATGACCAAATGTCAGGGTTTCATAGGTGGCCTGCCATTATCCATGCGTGTGGCCCTCCCCTCCCCCGCACAGCTCTGGGCAGACCCTCTGCTGGGATCCGGACAGCGAGGCGGGCATATGGCTCCTCTCGACGTGTACAAGATGCCGCTGTGCCGGACCCCTTCTACCAACGTACTGCTCAAGACTAGAGATTTAAAGCACAGGAACCAGACCTGTCTGGAAAGGAGACTTTCCCTGTGCTACATGCGATCGTCACCTCCTTCTTGGACACGGCACAGGGGGCCTTTGGATCAGTCCCACCCTCTCTCCAACAGGCCTCTTACTGCCCACAGCACGAGCTCATGGCCACAGATGGTGGTTTTCTTAAGCTCTCTGTGGCCCGCTTTCCCATCTGTAAAATGTTAGCTATGGTTATTATTCTTTTTTTTAAGTTTTTATTTATTTATTTGGCAGAGAGAAAGATCACAAGCAGGCAGAGAGGCAGGCAGAGAGAGAGGGGGAAGCAGGCTCCCCGCCGAGCAGAGAGCCCGATGCGGGGCTCGATCCCAGGACCCTGAGATCATGACCTGAGCCGAAGGCAGAGGCTTAACCCACTGAGCCACCCAGGCGCCCGTATTCTTTTTTTTTTTTATGTATTTTTAAGTAATCTCTACACCCAATGTGGGGCTTGAACTTATAACCCCGAGATCAGGAGCCGCACGCGCTCTACAGACCGAGCCTGCCGGGTGCTCTGGTTGTTACTCTTATTACCGAATTCAGGTGGGTTTGCTCCCCTCCCGATCAGGAAGCCCAGAAATCGACCAGTGAGTGCCACAGCTGGATGGGACTTCGTGGTGTAATGTCACCCACCAAGGCCACCGGGAAGGCCACATGCCTCATCAGCCCAAATAACGGGGCAGGTGTACAGAAGGAAGCGCCTTTGGAAGGGCCCTCTTACCACTCGGCTGCCTGCTGTCGCTTATGCAACCGCTATATCCTGCCTCCTCTTCCCTCAAATTAGGTCCAATTTCCTTGTTCTCGCCTCAAGGGAGACAGGGAACAGCTGTCTCCTACCTCCATAAAATAACTCTTCCAGGTCTGGGCAACTGTTATTAAACATCCCCCTTCACACGTCTCTTGCTCTATTATAAGATACATTAAAGGCCCCGATAATGGTTTGAGGTCTCCGTGAGATGGCTGCTGTTCACCCCAATTCCTCTAATAATTAGTGGTTGTAAACCACTTTGAAGATAAAAGGCATCTTATAAGAGCTAAGTCCTATTATGATTAGCTTTCCAATAGTTCCTGGCTGATGCTGATGAGCACATCAAAGCCCAAACACCGCCGCAGCGTGATATCGGGGGGTTAATTAGACGTAGTTCAAGGCGGCTGGTGTATATTGAAGAAACTGCTGCACAATTTAACAACATTAAAAAAAAAAAAAAAGTGCCTGCTTTCTTTCCAGCACGGACAAGCTCGTCTCAAAGGCTATTGGGGCTGATGCTTGCGAGACAAGTGCCCGGTGAGGACCAAGAGATCATCGATCCTCTGGGCCTGGAAGAGAAAGACACAGTGATGACGCCTGGCTTTGTATAAAGGCCCAGTGGTGTCACCAGGAGACCAGGGACCCTGTCTCATTTTATTTAGTTTTGGCTGTCCTTCCGTAGCATGAGCAAGCAAAGTAACGCCGTCCCCGCTTTGCAGACGAGGAAGCTGCAAAATGGGTTTTAGAGGAGGACGGCAGCGTGGACAGCGGGACAAAGTTAAGGCAGAAGTGACCAGGGCAATACTGGTGATGCCCCGCCCACATCCCCTGGGATATTTGGAGCCCCCACCCCCCAGCCCCCAGCGTCTGCATGACTTTGCTTCTGACTCCCGGCACCGGCACCGGTGCCTCTTAGAGGGCCGGCCCTCCGGGCTGCCGCCCTGGCTTTGTCCACACAGAGCCGGAAGGGTGCGCGTTCCCCGGTCACCTCGAAACACGGGCTGGAGCAGAAGCGTGAAAGCCCAGCGGGGACAAACTTTTGCGGGACCAAGCTGAGGCTGGAACTCCCTTGGCCACTTCCCCTCTCTTGTCCTGCTTCCCAGCCTTTACTGCATTCTCCCGGGAGCGCTAGCTCGGCTCTATCTGCTTGCAGGGTCCCCCTCTCGGCACCCAGGCTAAGATGAGTGTCTTGATTCAGCATTCATGAGAACGTTAAATACATTCCCCCATGCCCCCTCAATTCCAAACCTTCCTTTCCAAGTTTCTGACCTGAAATATCCACGGTTCTTAGTGCCTCCCCTAACCCCAAGGCCACCATGAGCCTCTTTACTCTCAGAGCCCCTATTTTCCCTGGGATCATGATGTCCTAACTGTTTCTAGAAAAACTAGCCTTTGGGCTTTCCACGGGCACGTGGAAAGCCCTGAACCAGGCAGACAATGTGAGAGATACAAAGACATGTTTCAGACTATCCCTTTCCTCAATGACTTTATAATTTTGCAGGGGGACAAGATACGAATGAGGGAGGCAGCCACATGGGCGCACATGGGGAAAGTTACCCCAACAAGCAACTCCAAGAACTGTCCTCCCAAAACAAGGCGACTGTCCACAGCGCTTCACGCCCCCCAATTCTGGCTCATTTATTTCATCGTAAATGTTCAAGAAAGCAGAGGTCAGCTCTGGCAGAGAGCGGGTAATCCAAAAAAGGCCAGCTTGCATTTAATTCTGGCTTGCATTATATTTTTTTAAATAGTACTCACTCGGGGAACCACTTCAGAGGGGTTAAGTCATTTGTCTTAGGAAAACAGCTAATTAGCGACAGAGTGTGAATTCAATCCTAAACCTGCCTGACTCTTTAAAACCTCAGTTTCTCTATCTGTGAAATGGGACCAATGATTCCCACCTCACCGAATTGTGATAAGAATTAAAAAAAAAATAATATACAGAGGGCATCAAAAAAAATCTGATACAATCGTAGTAGGTGATAAGTATTATTATTCCCAGAGGTAATGTTACTGAGCCTAAGGGTATACATATTGTTATATGCATATTTAAAAAGCTCTTAATACAAACTACCAACAGCTTTCCAAAAAACAAAACAAAACAAAAAAACAAATAAAAAAACCAACAACCTCAAACACAGTTAAGCAAGCCATGACAGTATTGCCAAGGGGACCTGACCATGACCTGACTTACTGCTTTCACGATAAATCTGACATCTGCAGGATGGCCACCGCCTCTTTACAGACATCTCCCACCTTCCTTGCTGCATTCCCTACCTCCCAAATGATTTCCTATCCTCTCGGCAGCGTAATGGCTCAGTGTCTTTGAATAAACGGTTCACTTGCCGGCATGCCCCTTGCCGTGGTCTAGGCTAAGTCCCATGAACATGGAGGAGTTCCATTTAAGGAGCACCTTCTCTGAGAAATCATCTTGACCTCGGCCCAGTCTTTACTTGCATGCTCTTCCTCGGGGCTTCCAGAGTCTCCTGGACTTCCGCCTGCTGCAGGAATTAGCCATGGTGGAGAGTCGCTTATCGGTGCTCCCCCATCCCTCTCTCTCTCTCACCACCTGCAGATGCCTTGAAAAAAATGGATCACATCTGGGGCGCCTGGGTGGCTCGGTGGGTTAAAGCTTCTGTCTTCGGCCCAAGTCATGATCTCAGGGTCCTGGGATCAAGCCCCACATCGGGCTCTCTGCTCAGCAGGGAGCCTGCTTCCCTCCACCCCCTCCCCGCCTGCCTCTCTGACTACTTGTGATCTCTCTCTATCAAGTAAATAAATAAAATCTTTAAAAAAAAAAAAAAAAGAATGGATCACATCTCATTCCCCACACTTAGCAAGATATCTGGCTCACTGGCAAAGCTAAGTGAATGAACATCTATAAAGAATAACAACAACAACAAAAAAACATGCAAGCCCATGCTCTCGTTTCTGATTTAAGCTGGAGCAGGCAAGAAAACCAAGGGCCACTGTTCCATGCACCTCCTACCACAGTCACTCGAAGAGCTAAATTCAAACATTTCCCCCCCAGGTCATAGTCCTGCAGGAAACATGATCAGTTTGGATAGCACGTTCTTATCATGAAGTTTAATGGCTGGTAGAACATGAAAGGGGAAGAAGGACGACGGTGAATCCTAACTGGAGAGATAAGCCTACCTTGCCACTCAGCCAACGGTTCCCAACTTTGCTTCCTCCCACCTCTGGTCGGAGTCCCTTCTCTATTACCCATTCTTGCTCTGTCTCAAGCTCCTCTATGAAGAAGCCGGCAGGAACCACAGTGCCCTAAAAGGTTTAGAACAGGCACCAAAAAATCTGATTTGGGTGCTGACTTCACCACATTGTGATCTTGGGAAAATGGGTTCATTTCTCTGAAAAGGTGTGAATAATCCTTTCTTACCCATCCCAACGGAGGAAGGTCAGGTGAAACACTGGACGGGAAAGTGAATTGCAATGCTATATACAAACACAAATATATCCTTACCGTTGCTAGGGGAGAGGTCAGAGAGCAGAGGAAGGAAAGCAGAAGACAGTGGGCATGCTCCACTGGGGAATTGGCTCCTCTGGGTGTCTGTGGAACAGCGAATCACACACGTAGACCAGCAAAGGTTCCAGGCTTTTCTGCCCTGTGTAAAAGAGCCAGGGTAAGTGACAAACTTTCTCCTGCACAGGCATTGCTTAAACAAATGTAAGTGATATTGACTTATTTTGCCAATTTCCTCAATGTCAGAGAGCCAACCTCTGTCATCTAGTTTTTAAGAAATGGGGTATCCGGGGCGCCTGGGTGGCTCAGTTGGTTAAGACACTGCCTTCGGCTCACGTCATAATCCCAGAGTACCAGGATCGAGTCCCATATCCGGCGCTCAGCTCTGCAGGGAGTCTGCTGCTCCCTCTGACCTTCTCCCCTCTCATGCTCTCTCTCACTCTCTCGCTCTAAAATAAATAAATAAAATCTTTAAAAAAAATAAAAAGAAACCCATATCCCTGATGAATACAGCAAAAATTCTCAACAAAACACGAGCAAACCAAATTTACCAGCACTGTTAAAAGGATCATACGCCATGATCAAGTGGGATTCATCCCTACCTAGGTTGCACAGATGGTTCAACATAGGCAAATCAATGAATATGATACATCACATCAGTGAAATGAATTCTTATAAAATTGGGGCACCTGGGTGGCTCAGATGGTTAAGCGTCTGCTTTCCGCTCAGGTCATGATCCCAGCGTCCTGGGATCGAGTCCCACATTGGGCTCCTAGATCAGCGGGGAGTCTGCTTCTCCCTCTCCGTCTGCCCCTCTCCCTGCTCTTGCTCTCTGCCTCTCTGTATCTGTCTTAAATAAATACATAAAATCCTTTTTAAAAAAAATAAAATCATAATATCACCTCAATAGATGCAGAAAAAGCATTTGATAAAACTTGACATCCATTCATGATAAAAACTCTCAAAAAATTGGGTATTAAAAAACATACCTCAACATAATAAAGGCCATATATGAAAAGCCCACAGCTAACTTCGTACTCGCTGGTGAAGGGTTGAAAGCTTTTCCTCTAAGATCAGGAACAAGACAAGGGTGCCTATCCTCACCACCCCTATTCAACACAGCACTAGAAGTCCTAGCCGCAGCAATCAGGCACAAAAAATGGGTAAAGGGCATCCAACCCGGAGAGGACGAAGCAAAATCATCTGTGGGTTGATACCATAAGTTTACATACAGAAAATCCTATAAGAGTCCACCAGAAAACTGTTAGATGTGACTGATAAATCCAGTAAAGTTGCAGGATACAAAATCAATATACAAAATCTGTAGTACGTCTACAAATTTCAAGGGCGTTATGCTGAGTGAAATCCGTCCAACAGAGAAAGACAATCTAAGAAAATCAGAAATCTAAGAAATCTAAGAAAGCAGAACTCACAAAAGCAGAGAACAGACTGGTGGCCGCCAGAGGTGGGGAATGGGGGGGAGGGGCATGGGTCAAGGTGGTCAAAAGTCACAAACGTCTAGTTATTTGATGTACAAGTCCTGGGGACATAACGTACAGGGTGATGACAAGCGTCGACAACACCGTATTGCATATTTGAAAGTGGGTAAGTGAGCGAACCTAAAAGTTCTTATCACAAGAGAAAAACGGTAACTATGTGCTGTGATAGGGGTGACCAAAACTAAGTGTGCTAATCATTTTTCAATTATGCATCTATGAAATCATTCTATTGTACACCTTAAACTCGGGAAATGTTATATGTTCATGAACATACGTATTTCAAGAAAGCTGGAAAGAAACCATCCTCGGAGGACTTGGGAGAAATGGCCCATCCGAAGACTCGGGTTCTCGAATCTAAACACTGACTGATGATCCCCACGGATACTAAAAACAGCAGCAGTGGACCCGTCCCAGGCCTGAATTCTGGGGCTGAGGGAGGCAGTCTTCCCACCTTTGGCTTTTCTTACTCACCTCGCAGGTCCTGACCCCTCCGAGGACGGGTGGCTCCTCACGTCTGGAAGGCACTTGCTATTCCCGATCTGAATCCCACCTAAGAAACGCACAGAGATGAATCACACCTTGTTTTCCACCGCGGGGCCACAGTGGAAAGGGGGGTTTATGCTAATTTGGGGAACACTGGAGGAAATGTCCCTCCTAGTAGAGCTGCAATGATCCAGCAGAAAACAGACCTAGTCCCATGTTTTTCCAGGTTTTAGAGAGGAGGAGAAGTGGAGGGGTAGCCGTGGGAAGTGTGTCTAGCGGCCTGAGTCTGGAGACTGTGTCCAGCCAGGGAGGGCAGAGCCTTGTGCATGGGAAGGGGGTAGCCTCAAGGCTAACCGGATAGCCCCTCTCAAAGCCCCAGCTCTTAGCAGTGCTCTTGAAGCTCCTTTGTACCCAATCTACAGATGCACGGCTGAAGCTCCTCCTTGAAACAGACTGCGGCCAGAATCACTGCCTTACCTAAGAAGGCAATGCAGTAGTGTTTCTAAGAAAAGCCTAAGAGCCCCACCAGGAAAGCCAGCTGAGAGATGCTGAGAGGAAGAACGGGCTTTGGAACAAGGAGATGATGGGCCTCCTTCACGAGTGCAGTTTGGGGATGTAAAGTCTATGGACCTGGAAAGGAAATTTGCAGAATGCACTGGCCACAAGCTAAATAGCATGGTCTGAGAGCGTGCTTGAGATCGCAGTGGTGATTCAGTGGGGTTATGATTCTCTTTCACACCCTGCTGAGGCCAAATCTCCAACTACAGCCGGATCTGGCACACCCGAGGTCTATTACCAGTGAATCTGGCCTCCGTATATAGCTCATACACACAAGTCATCCGAAGCAAAAGTTTCCTATTCTATGAGAAGTAATACGGCACTTGGGCGTTCCTTCCTTTATTCAATAAATATTTACTATGTGCAGGTACTGTTTGGAGTGCCAAAAGGCAGCAGGAAGTCAAATCTAGCAAGGTTTTGACCTTGTGGAACTTACATTCCAGTGAGGAGACACAATAAGTACATAAACCCTGTAAGTGCTTTCGGATAGTGACCAACAGAGGCAGAAGAGCCCCGCCCTCCCTAAGTCACCTCTCGGTACCCCTCACTGGCATCACTGCCAAGGATGCTGCAAGCGCCCCGAGCCGGGAGGCTCCACCCTCTAGTGGTTTCCCAGGCAGCAGCCTTCGCAAAGCCTGGAAGTGGGAGAACACGAGAGAAATGTCACCCCGTTTGCCCCCAGCTGCCAATACCTGGGAAGCTTGGGTCATATCTATTTAGAAATGAAAAATTACTTAGGCTATACACAGAGACGTGGTTGGTATTATTTCTAGATGGTAATCTTAAGAGAGAATTTCTTTTTCTTTTCTTCTGAATTTTCTAATGTTTTTATTACTACAGTGTATTAGTTTTGCAGTAATGGAAAAAAAAATCTCTTTTTAAAATGAGAAGATAAGCCTCGCCAAATCAAATTAATAAGAAATACAAGAGGGCGCCTGGGTGGCCCAGTCGGTTAAGCATCTGCCTTTGGCTCAGGTCACTGTCCCGGAAGAGTCCCAGAATAGGGATCCAGCCCAGCCTCCGGCTCCCTGCTCAGTGGGGAGTCTGCTTCTTCCTCTGCCCCTCCCCCTGCTCGTGCTCTCTCTCTCTCTCTCAACTGAATAAATAAAATCTTTAAAAAAAAAAAAAAAAAGAAAGAAATGCATTTGGAAGGGTAAGCAGGGACCAGATCGCAGGTTGGTAACATCTTACCACACCACTCTGTGGTTTATAAAGCAATTGCACCAAATTATCTCTCTCAACCCTCACAAGGCTTTCTCAAGGTTACCCAGAAAATAAACCTCGGTGCAGGAAAATACCTGTTAGGTCCTTGACTCCTCGGCCAGGATTTTTTTTTTTTTTCATTATTCCAGCTGCCCTTCTGTAGCTGACCTCATTTCTCTTTATAGCTGAAGCCTCCAGAAAGCCTCTGAGCACCCCAGGTCCTACCTCCCTCTCTCTCTCTCTGCCTTCCCCCTCCCCTACAGGAACCACACGGACTCGTTCCTTCGAATCCGCGTTTACCGAACTCGTCTTTACTGAACCCCCGCCAGGTTCTGAGCACTGTGCCAGGTGCTCAGGACACAGTAGGGAACCGAAAGGGTCCCCCGGGGAAGGGGAGAGGCTTTAACTAATGAATGAATAGATAATACAAATGTAACCCCAGTGGAATAAAAGTGAAGAGTGTTGGGCAAAAAATCAGCACCAAAGGGAGTGGATTGGGACTGGGGCACGACCAGCCCCGATGGAGAGGCAGGAGACAAAGCCAAATGAAAAGTTAATGAAGGGCTTCCTGCGCGCTAATGGTAATGAACCTTCTCTGGAACAGAGAGGAGTTTACCAACCACATCATCAGAGCGGCACAAGTCAACATGGGAGATACGTCACAAGGTGACTGTCGCGGCGAGAGGTCACTCTCAGAAGCCTGGGAACGGGAGAGAAGGGCATGACCACACGGGGCATGTGCCACTAACCATGCAGGACGGGGGCTTCCGTGGCTGGGTGGCGCAGGCTTGACCACGGGACTGCAGGAGGGAATGGGGTTGGGGGTAATCTCATTCAGCAAGGCCACCAGGATGTCCGGGAACCGGGGGCACAGTCCGGGCCACTTTCTCTTCCAGACCCTGGAGGCTGGCCTTCCTGGCCTATCACCTGTCCGGGGACTGGAGCGGGGCATCCTGGTCCCTCTATCGCGCCTGAGCGATTTGAAGCGTCCCTCTAGCTGTGCTCGGGAGAAGGAGCTCTGCTGGCCACCCAAGGCTGAACAGAAAGACAGACGGCAGCCCCAGCCCGGCCGACAAGCGGAGAGAGCACCTGGCTAATCAGCACGCCCGTGGACATTTTCCTGCAATATATCCATACTTGAAGCTCAGAAGCTTCCAGGTGCGGGGAGCCACTGGGGATGCGATATTCGGGCCAGGTTCTGTGCTCAGTGGCCGTTTGCTATCCCAGCACCGCGGCAGGGGCTCTGGGCTCTGGGGAGCTCCCTGCTCCCAGCCACCGACAGGTAACAGCAGCAATAAAGATTTAGTAATGGTAGCAAACTTTCACATGGGGCTCGAGAGTCCAGAGAGGCTTCTGTAACCTACCGCCACGCGGTTCTCAAAGATCGTGCTGCCTTCTTTGTTGTAAGGACAGGCCACGCCTCCTGGACAAGAGCTGGGGTGCCGGACACCCCCCGGATACCTCCCCACGTGCCACTGAGGCATCTTCAATGACACTGCAGCTCCAAGGTACTTTGGGCAGTGTGGCTGGCGGGGAGCGGAAGGAAGCCTTGGGCGAGGGCTCTGGGAACCTATGTTCATCCCGGATCTCACTCTGTGCCCCCTCTGCTTGAGAAACCCGAGACTGGGGCTTTAGATGGCCCTGGGTTCAAGTCCCAGCTCTGTCCCTCGCGGCCTGTGTGACCCTCCGCAAGTTATCTGACTTCTCTGGGCCACCTTCCTGCTCCGTTAAACATGGGTAAGCGGAGTCTGTCTCGCAAAGTTGTCCTCAAGGTCGTAAGATACGGAGCACAGGGCCTAGCCCTTACTCAGCCCTCAGTGAGTCTGGATTCCATTCGCTACGGAAGCTGCAAACCACAGGAGGCCCCTGAGCACCTGAAAGGTGGCCAGTCCCCATTGAGGCGCGTCGTACGGATAACCTCGTGCAAAAAAAAAAAGGGACGTCGAACACCAGATTGACACATCCGTAGACTGACTACGTGCGAAATGGTATTTGGGGTAGAGCCGGTCAAATGAAATGTTAATAAAATTAATATTTCCGCTGTTTCCTTTCCTTTTTCGAAGCGGCTACGAGAATACGGACGAGCACACGTGTGGCCCACATCCAATCCCTACAGCACAGCGCTGCTCCGGCCACGTGAGTTCCACGAAGGCCAAGGCTTTGCGGCTTCGGCTCACTGCTGTGTCCCCAGCACCTGGAACAGGCCCCGACTCAGTGAGTGAGCCTCCAAGCGTGTGAGAAGCCGGAGGCCGGGCTCGAGGGGGTGGGGACAATCCTGAGGCAGTCTGGGGGCAGCGTGGGTTTCATACCATCGAGTAACCTGAGTCTGGAAAAAGTACTCACAATGTGTCCCCCAAACGCCAGATTCAAACCAAGTAGGACAAGTGGCTTGGCCTCCTTGGGCCCTGGGCTCCTCGTCTCTTTTGAACTACGAGAGCCACGAGACTGCCTCAATTTCTTTTTCCTGGTGTGTAGAGAGAAGAAATACCAGGCCAGGAGGTAGTCCCCAAGGCTGAGCCCTAAATATTTTCTCAGTCTCCTCTCCACTCTTCGGTTCCCAAAGAGGCTCTCGGGCTGAGATTTCTCCACATTGCCCAAATCAATAATTTGTTTGCTTAAGGGTCCGCTTTGATTTTACGTAGTTTTAGATCTGCTTTTCATCAGAAGCCAAAACCTTGCAGCCTTTTTTCCTTGATCTTGTAATGAAATTCCCTCAGAGATATTTAATTCTAGATAGAGCCGTGGCTATGCCACGGATCTTTTAAAGAAAAAAGACATCTAAATAACAAACATCCTGCCATCTTCAAATAAAAATCTCAGAAGGCGAACGGGCTTGTCTCCCTTACATCTGCTTCTACTCTTCTGTTGCCAACTATACCGACGAATTCCCTACATTTTGTTTCAAAAAAAGGAAGGTACTCGATATACCACAGCCTCTCATGTTCCCACACATGCCCTGAAGGGATCCCGCTGCTCTGTGAACATTCTTGGCCGCTTTTATGTCAGTCAAACATGCTTGTGTGCTAGGCTTGGCTCTCACCTGTGGCCCGCTGAGTGAATTCCCCTCCTGACTTGGTCCTGGCCTCCCTACGCGGAGCTTTCTGGAAAAGAGCCGCTGTTGTTTCCAATCCCAACCCTGGCTCCAAGGCCTCATGCATTTTAACCTAAGAAAAGAGTAGTTTCGAGGCCAAACTGATTTCTTGGAGAAGATCTCACCCACCTCTCCCCGCCCCGGGGTGAAACGCCAACACTATTTTTGATCAGAAAGGATAAAAAAAGATTTAGCAGACTCAACCGTGTCGATCCAAAGCAAGAGGAGGGCCTCCGCCAGCTACCAGGGGTAGGGCTGCCTTTTTAAAGCAACCCGATGCAGGGCAGAGAACACACTTCATCACTAACCCGCGTCTCAGCCACTTGTGGAGTCGTTACAGATTTCTGTGGCCTTCCCTGCCACCCAGCAGACAGGTGCTTGAGGGATGCACACCGGTTTTAAACAAGCAGCAAGTGGGGCGCCTGGGTGGCTCAGTGGGGTAAAGCCTCTGCCTTTGGCTCAGGTCACGATCTCAGGGTCCTGGGATCGAGCCCCGCATTGGGCTCTCTGCTCAGCGAGGAACCTGCTTCCCTCTCTCTCTGCCTGCCTCTCCGCCTGCTTGTGATCTCTCTCCTCTCTGTCAAATAAATAAATAAAATCTTTAAAAAATAAAAATAAAATAAAAACAAGCAGCAAGCACCGGGGTAACAAATCGGCTTTTTTCAAAATTGGGGTGTGCCGCATTCCAAAGCCACACAAACTTCGCCTGGCGGTTCCCTTCAGCTAAGTTCACGGAGGGACCCCTTAATGCGAGACGTGTCAGGCAACAGGAATAAAAACAGAGCAGCCCATGATCTGTGCCCTGAAAAGCTCACAGTCTAATGAAGATCGATGTATGTGACAAAGTTGAAAGTAAGGCAGTATGAGGAGAGGTAGTAAGAAAAGTGTGTGTGTGTGTGTGTGTGTCTGTCCCCTGAAAAAGGAAGGCAAGAAATACACCCCAATGCTATATTATGTTATGTTAATAGTAAGCATCTCTATTTATTACATCTATGGGTCATTTTTTCCCTCTTCTTTATTATTTGCTATATTCTCGGGTAGTTCTTTTTATGATAAACGTACATTGCTTGTAAATAAAGTATGTTTCTCAAGAAAAAAATGAACAGATTATAAAGGACAGCTATTTGGGCAATAGAGTCAGGCTTTGTGGAGAGCAGGGCACGTCTCGGGGCCCTGTACGACAGGTAGAATCGGGTAGTGAGGGGAGGGGAGGCGACCTCAAGCAGGGGAGCAGCATGAAACGGCCTCCAGAGCTGGAGTGATGGAGAGGACGACTTGGGAAGACGTGAGTAAGAAGACAGTATGCACAGGTACTCACTCAGAGTGAGAAGTAGGGCTGGGGGGCGGGCGAGGGGGCTGGGGGCCTTGAATGCCATGCCAAGTAGACTCGGTTGCTTATTCTTTGTGTTCCTACGGCCCTCTGTGTTGGTTGCTGGTGCACCTCTCCTCCCACGGCATTATACTTGGTTGTGTCCACGTCTGTCCCCCTGGAAATTTTTAGCCCTCGGAAGACAGGGATCATGGCTCATTCATTCTGTAACCATTGTATTGAGCATAACCACGAGCACACAATAGGAGTCAACAGATGCTTCTTGGAGGAACTGAATTCTAAGAGGATTACTCTTTATTTTGTAGGTCGTAAGGAACCGGCGTCCTCAAGAGATCCAGAATCGAACATATTTCAGGCAGTTACTATATGCCAAGCCCTCCGCTAGCTACAAAGCTATACTGTCTTCACCAGATCGAGGCTGTAGAAACCTGAGTTGGCCCAGCTGCTCAGAGCACGGAACTGAGGAAGTGGGGGTGGGGGGGGGGTCTGGAGGCGGTGCTCAGAACAGAGGGCTGACTGTTCCTCAGCTCCTTCATTTATTATTTCTGATGTCGACCTGGGGACACATAGCACCCACGGGGACCCGCCCTGTACCCGGGAGAGGTCCGGCCCATCAGAAGTAGGACTTGGGGAAAGCGTCCCTCCCCAGGCTATGCTCTGCTTTAGGGTCACGGAGAGGTGAGGGCCTCGGGAAGGGGCAACTAAGTGCCCCTGCGAGACTTGACACCAGCAGTGGTCCTCCGTCCCTGCTCCCCACGTTGGCCCCACATCCCATTTGAAGACGCTCTTCTCCTTCACAATCCGTAGCTTCCTGGAGGTGGGCGGGTGCCTGGGGTGCCCTCTAGCAGGACATCGGAGCTGGCGGACGCCAGAATTACCCCTGAGCCTAACAGCTTCGTTCTGACCGGCACCCGGCATTTTGGTGCCTCTCCGTCAACATTAAACCAGTAGCCCCTGACCTAACAGTGCCCTGGGGTGGTGTCCCCAGCCACACAAGGAAGTGACCTCCTCCCTTTTGAGGCACTCACTCGCAGGAAATGAACTGGAAGAATTCTTATGCCCTCCGCTCGTTTCTGGGACCGTGGGTAATGTTACATCCCCGACAGAGCTAATAGTGGAAGACTTAAGAATAACCACAGGTCGGTTGCGTCCCTCTGTTTCCTCTTCTCTCTGCCCCCGTCCAGGCCCCCACATGCACCCTCAGCAAGGGGCGCTGCAGTCCCTCGATGGTTCTTGCCAGGCGGCTTCTCCACCAGGAAGGCCATCGTATTCAGGTGACCTCCCCGCTCCCACACCACTGATCCTCCCTGAGTTGGCCGTTGAGGACGATGCCCGGGAAATGCACACACAAGATCCAGCGATGTGTTCAGTGAGCCCGCGTCCGGGGCGCTCTCGGCCCCTCTCAGCTTCTGCGCACCAGCGAGAAAAGTCAAGGAGGACACTAAGTCCGCGAGCATTGCCACTGAACGATCTCCCCTGCTCACGTCGGCGGACCATAGGGCACGCATGGGTCCACGTTCCGTCGTGCAGTGCCCGCGAAGGGATCTCCGCGTCTGCGGGAGCCTTGGGGTCGGGGGCTCTCCTTCCGGGGTGGCGGACGGAGGATGGTCCCTCCGGAGTGCATCAGGAGCGGTATGACTGCACCGAGGGCTCTGCAGTGGGACCATCGTCGAGGACCTCGGCAGATCCAGCCCGGGGCAGCAGCGATACCCCCCCCCCCCCGACTTCCAGCGCCGGGAAACAACGGCTCTGCTCACTTGTGAAGCCCCCGCCGTAGAGGGCACTGCTGGTGTGGGGAGAGACGAGAGCAGACGGATGCAGGGACCAGTTACAGGAATCCAAACCACATGTGAGTGTTCAGGGACACATCTCCAGGCCAGACAGGAGGGTGTCCCTAAAACATGGCCCTGTCCCTCCCGCCTCGGCACCCCTCAGGGGCTCCCACGCATGCAGGAGGAGGTGCAAACTCGCCTCCTGGGCTTCTGGGGCCCTGGGCTGTCCTACGAGGCATGGAAGGGTGATTCCCTCAAGTACGATGGGCCAGTGCGGAGAGGAGGGCATCTTCCTCTGGAACGGGAATCATCCACGCCCAGGGATTCTCTGGCGGGCTCCCTGCAGAATTCCTTCTACTCCTCTTAGAGGGCCATTCTCTGTTCTTGCCGTCCTGCCGCCTATCTTCCCTCTAGCCATACCTTCTTGCTCTCACTCATTCTGCTGCCATATCTCAAAAACTCCTGGGGCACAGTCGGTTAAGTGGCCAACTCTTGATTTCGGCTCAGGTCATGATCTCAGGGTCCTGGGACCCAGCCCCACATTGGGCTCCATGCTCGGCAAGGAGTCTGCTCGAGGATTTCTCTCCCTCTCCCTCTGCCCCTCCCCCCCCAAAGAAATACATTAATTTAAAAAATTAAAATTAATTTTTTTTAAAACCTCCTATGGTCCTTCCTTCTTACCAAATGTTTTCCACCCTTCAGGCAGTATCTTGGTTTTCTAGAGCTTCCATGACAAATCATCAAAAACTAGGTGTCTTAAAATAGTGAAAACGTATTTTCTCACAGTTCTGGAGGGCGGAAGTCCTAAATCTAGGTGCCCACATGCTGTGCCCGCTCCGAAGGGGATAGGGGAGAAATCAGTCCTTCCTTCTTCTGGCTTCTGGTGGTTCCATAAGAACAATCCATACCTCTGTCCCCGCGTGGCCTTCTCCTCTCCATGTCTGTCCTCTGTGGGCCCATAAGTGTCCCTAGGGACACTTGTCACTGAGTGGAGAGCTCACATGCACAGCCCAACATGATCTCATCTGGACATCTGTTACTTAATTACACCTGCAAAACCCCTGCTTCTCATAGTGTCCCGTTCGTCGGTCTGGTAGGTTGGGAGGCGGACCTATCTTTTCACCGTTCATCCCACTTGAGACAGTGATTCTCAACTCTCTTCGGAAGATACCTAGAGACTCCACACATCTGGGCCTCAATCCAGAGATTCAGTCGCCGATGACCCTGGGCGGGGTCAAGGCATGTAGTGTACATGTGTGGGCTTTTGTGTTGCTTTTTGTTGAAGTTACCTGGTTTCTCTGGAACAGCTTGGGGAGAACCACCATTCCAAGTCCCGAGGACTCATGGCATCTCACCCAAGCAGATACGGGGAGCGACACTGGCTTTCCCCACTGCTTTCTCCTCCAGGATGTCCATGGAGCCACAGATCGGACTGCCATCTACTGGTATTTTAATGTTGCACAAAAGTCGGAGGCCTCAGAGACCTCCAGCGGGGCTCCGTGCTCTCCAACCCTGTTCCTACGCAAATATTTGGAAACACCCTCCACGCGGCCTGAAGTGGCCCTCCCCAGTATGTGAGTCGACCCACATGCATAATTTAGCTCTAATTGTAATATACAGGAGAAAAAAGGAAAGCAATCTATATTAAAATAATAAATACTCCTATACGTAAGTGCTCAGGCATGACTGTGTGGGAACGCACTAATGAAGGAGTCAAGGCTTACCCTTGCTTACGATGAATACGATTAGATTATACACTTCATATGAGAAGCACAAGGAAATAAAAAAACCGGAGGGCAACAGAATTAAAAAAAAATATTCTGAAGAGAAATAACAAACCTGCTTAGCGGTTTGTATCTGATGACGGGGAGAAGGAAACTGAGGTAAGGATAACCTGTCAGGTGAAATTACTTACTAACGTGAAAGTAGATAGAACAAGGAAGTGTGTTATTCTTGCGAACGAATTAAACTTTATACAGTGTCGTTATAACTGATGCTGATACGGGACAGGGCAGTGACAAAGAATCATGGAAAACGTCTCTGATCTGGAAATCTCACCCATAGAGGGGAGGCGTTCTTTCAGACTTGAGCATCCCCTTCCCTCCGCTCACGCTCTCTCTTGCTCTCTCCTCTCACTCTCCCTCTCTCTCAAATAAAATCTTTTTTTTTTTTAAAGAAAATGTTTGATACATCTCAAAGGGGAATATCAGAGTCAGAGTGAACAAGAAAGGCAACCCCAAAGCAAATCATTGTAATGTCTACTTTTTGCAAGAGGTTTCTCATCGTTGTCCGACAATTGCATACACACATATTAGATCAGAAACTATTTTAAAAGCCGTTTTTAGAAAGAAATTTATCAACATGGTGACATGTCCCGTGCCTCTGCTAATTTAATAACGTGTCGTCCTGCAACTTTGTGTGTTAGATGAAGTCTCAAAGCGCCTGTTAGAAATTTGCACTGGTCTCCTTGTTTTGCAGGAACTAGGGGTTGCACTGAAACCCTTGTCAGTTACGTGTAAGTTTGGAAATGCTCTCATCTAGACAGAATGCACAGGGCGCGGAAATTATCCACTCATTTCAAGATCCTGTCTTTATTTCACTTTATTTCGCTGAGGCTTCTCTTCCTTAAAAGCCAGCCCTTCAATTACTGGGCTTTGGGGACCACCTCCTAGAAAACTTTGCAGTATGACTATGTAGAAAAGTACTACTGATTTCTATTCATTTCAGGTTGAGTTTGGAGGGGAGGTGACAATGCTTCGCCAATGGGTTTTGCACTTGGAATCACGACCCGTACCCCCAGCCTGCACCCAGGAAATTCTGGGGCATTGGCATTTGTCAAAGCCATCCCACGGACTTACAAAACACCTTCTAGGACTTCGTTCCTCCAGGCACTGTGGTCCCTGGGCCCGCAGCAGCCCCCCTGGGAGTCTGTTGGAAATGTAGAATCTTAAGCCTTGAACTAGATTTACTGGATCAGAATGTGCATTTCTAACAAGACCCCTGGGTGATTCCCATGCCTGCTGGCTGGCTTTGTAAAATCCTCCTCTGGGGGCAATACCGACCCCACTGGGAATACTGACCAAAGCCACCCTTCCTCATTGCTCCACGAGGAAGCAGACCCAAGAAGGCCGGCCGACTGCGTATTTCGCCTGTCACTTGTCTTCTTGTCACTAAGCCCCGTGAGCGGGGGTTCTGCTCTTGTATCTGCACACGGCCACCAGCAGAGAGAAGCCACACAGCTGTGGCCTTGGAAAGGCCCCTCATCTGTATTCCCTCAGGACTGAATTCTCCTTTTTACCCAGAAAACACCGGCCTTCCATTACGCACCTGTAGGCACACAGGCAATAGATCCCCAGCGCTCGCTGGGACTGACTTGCGACACCTCCGTTTTGACAGTTTCGCCAGCTGCGAGGAGGACCGGTGTCTGAATGAAGAGCAACTGCCTCCCTCCCCACTCCCTCTGCCAGGAGGCCGCTGGGGTTAGCCTCCCGCTCAGAGAAGGAGGAAAGAAAAGCAACGCCCCTCGATGCTCTATGATAACTACAGAGCTGCTAGACGCTTCGCGTGCAAACAGGGGAGGAGAAAAATAAATAGCAGCAATAAAAAGCCAGGAAAGGAGAGTCCCTGTGACAAGAAGCCCCAGCAGGCAGATCCATCTGCTGACGTGTGACTTCAGATTCAGGGTGCGCCTGGGTGGCTCAGTCGGTTAAGCGGCCGACTCCTGGTTTTGGCTCGGGTTGTGATCTCGGGGTCGTAAGACTGAGCCCCACATCAGGCTCCACGCTCGGCGCGGAGTCTGCCTGAGGCTCTCGCCTGTGCTCTGCCCCTGCCTCTACTCACGTGCTCTCTCTCTAAATAAAATCTTTATAAATAAATAAATGTATATCGGATTCAATAACCTACGAACGACACCCTCCTGGCCCATCCCCCCCACCTCAACTGCTAACCCACCCCCACCCCCCACCCAGGCTGCTAGCGGAATGGCCAAGAATGGAGAAAAGTTAAGAGAGGGGAGCAGCAAAGGAGAGAGGAGGCTTCCTTCAGCCCGCCTTTCAACACCCACTGAGGCCGCCTCCAAGAGCTGCGGCCACCGTCAGCTTCCCCCTGGGCTGTGGGCAGGAGGATGGCTCAACATCTCAGCCCACAGTCCCCACTTCCGGGCCCTCACTTCCTCCCTTCATCGAGCGATGGTAAAGACTCAAGACGACTGGAAACCACCCACCTTCTCACTCCACTGCAGTGAATTTCTTTCTTTTGTCACAGGGAGGGCCCCGCTCGACCCCTGACAACGGTCCCAAACCACACTGACCAGGTGGCCCTCTCGGCTCCGAGGACCGGGGTGCGGCCTGCTCCCCTCACCTCCCCCATCCGGCACACCGCCTCACCTTCGGAAGCTGCTCTGGAAATGTCAGGGGGCCGGAAGAGCCATGGGGGCAGCGGAGCCGACGACAGCGTTGACAGACCATAGAGGACGAGCCCTCACCTTGGCGAGGAGAACAAAAACACATTCTCATCACAAGCCGCCTTTGGGACGTGTCCCCAACTCGCCCATTTTCAGAGCTGCTCTCTTAACCGCTGTCATGAGCGGCACCTCCACGCCACCACTAACGACAAGCTTAAAAGGTGACAGGTCTCCCCATAAGTCACACTCTTCTTTTAAGACTCCGGAGGCAGCATGAAAGAGCGGCTAAAGCATCAGGCCCTAGAGCCAGAAAGTCTTGGGGTCAAACACTCGTGCTGCAAAGCGCGAGTGGCGAATCTGGGTCGAGCGACTTCACCCCACTGTTCCCTTGTCTATAAAATGCAAGCAGGACCAGCACGTCCTCATGGGCTTCTGGTGAGCCAGGGCACGTAATACAACATGTGTTACGTCATACAGCAATCCCGGTGACTGCTGAGTTCGTTCTTGTCCTGGGTCCCCAGGCTAGGACGACCAGCGCGCACAGTTCCTTCCCTTCTCCTCTTGAGGCGAAACGACAGGGACACACAGGTGAGCCAACGTGTCCGGAGCAAATGAAGCAGAATCACACACACACACACACACACACACACACACACACACACACATCCGCCCTCTCCTTTTCTTCTTGAGAAAGACCCCCGCCCCTTGGCTCTCATTTGCCAGTCTGAAGAGACATGAGTCCCCGAGTGATTTCTCCAGCTACCGTGAGAAGGACCGCACAGTGGTGATCCTCGGTGGCGGTCTACACTCAGACTTAAAAGGTGACAGAAGTGGGGGGGGAGGGCGGGGAAACATCAGATGGGAACAGGCCAGTCCCAACGTCAGGGATCCTTAGAGACAGCTGCCACTCAGTCCCAACTGGTGCTTATTAGAACCCACTGTTTCCAGTCCTCTTGATAACCCAAAGAGAGTTCCGAATTTTTCTGCATTATACACGCAGTCACGGGACAGAATGGCAGGCTTACTCGCGTCACCATCACTTACAATAAACGCCAAATGACTGAAAACGACGATCTGCGACCATCGGCGGGGGGTTGGTCGGATCAATTAGGGTACATCCCTATAATGGAGCGCTACACCCCTGTCAAAAAACAAAAACAAAACCCAGAAAACTCTCGATATACTCAGAGCAAACCAGCACCAAGATAAATTAAGTTGGGGGAAAAAAAGCAAGGTTTAAAAAAGTGTGTATAGTAGGAAAAAACAGGATAGAAGGATCAGGTATATTTGTGCTGACTTGTATTTGCAAAATGAAACTCTAGAAGGATGTATAAAACTAATTAAGCTGATTACTGTCCCAGGCAGGGGCAGGGCAGGCGAATAGACGCCAAGATAAGATTTCACTAGATATCTTCCTGGAATGATTTTGTTTTAGAACGATGTAAACATATTGCCTATTCAAAAAATGATATAAAAATACCGTGTAAAAAAAATATTCACCAGCCACTGTGAACAAAGCACATCTTCAGGCTATACTTGGAAAGGCCCACAGGCCTCCGTACTAACGGGTCCTAAATTGGGGGATGCAGCAAAGCTGTTAGCAAAGGGAACTAATTCTCCTAGGTTTGGAAACAAGCCGGTTGTTGAGTATTTGTTATCTGGGATTCCCCAGGAATTGCCCAGCAATGAGCTGGTTGGGTCCCAAAGTTCCTCCTCTCCCATGGGAAGGGCATGCATCATCCCACAGGATGAGGCGGGCTCCCCCATTTTCCTTGAAAGTTAAGGATGCCTGGAACCCATCTGTGGTTTTCCCCCTCCACTGGGACCTCTCCCCAGCTTGTCCTATAGAAAGGGAGAATGATGGGAACACAGAAGTCGTTCCCTGGAGCACAGTGTCCTGGTATGTCCAGCCAGGCCGCAGCTCCCACAGACTTCCCTGGAGGATGTCAGAGGAGAAAAAACAGAGAACACATGCTTCTCGGCACCAAGGGACCCTCAATATCCACGCCTTTCGTCTGTACTTGTCTTGCCGTGCTGAATGAGCTCACTTAGTGTTCTGGGTGGAATGGCGGTCTCCAATAAAGACCTTAAATGGGAGCTCATTTGGAAACAGGGTCATTGCAGGTGTCACTAGCTAAGATGAGGTCATCGTGGAGTGTGGTGGGCCCCTATCTAATAAGAAGACAGTCGTGTGGGGGCACCTGGGTGGCTCAGTTGGTTAAGAGACTGTCTTCGGCTCCGGTCATGATACCACGGTCCCGGGATGGAGCCCTGCATCGGGTTCCCTGCTCCGCCGGCAGCCCGTTTCCCCTCCTTCTGCCTGTTGCTCCCCCTGCTTTTGTTTTTAATCTCTCTCTTACCAAATGAATGAATAAAATATTAAAAAAAAAAAAAGGCAGTCGTATGAAGATAAAGATACAGAGGGAGAAAGCCATGTGACAAGGAAGGCAAAGGGTGTGGATTATGGGGCCACAAGCCAAGAAATGCTGAAGATGGCAGACAGAACCCCCCCAACCCAGATGCTGGAAAGAGGCAAGGAAGGGTTCCCCTACAGACGGGGGAGGGACATGGCCCTGCCAGCCCCTGGACTCTGGACTTGAAACCTCCAGAACTGAGAACCGATCAATTTCTGCCCTTTTAAAAATCACCCTTTGCGATACTTTGTTATACCTTCCCAGCAGCTCAGGGGCAGAGGAAACTGACTTGCTGCCTCAACTCTGCATGCGGGAAGGCACTGATGGCAACTCTGCCCCAAAGGCTGAAAACTCTGGGACCTGGGCTGACCGCGTTCGATCCTGTAGGCATGCAGTAAAAACTCAGTCAACCCGTCATTACGGAGCACTGACCTTGTGAGCAACATAAGAGAAATAAAAGGTTCCATGACTGCCCTTGGGGAGCTGAGAATGTGATTGAACATTTAAGACAGACACAAAAAATATCACACACACATCCGTACACACATCCCCATTATATACACATACAATACATGGAATATGACACATTTCACGTGGCCAAAGAAAGATGACCTCACCCCCAGCCGATGCCATAGATGTCGCCCCTAACTAAATCCCACTGGACTGCCATCTGGCTTCAATCTTCTACTGTGTTTCATTTTAGCTGTTCCTGATAGGGGTGCCTGGGAGACCTGGGAAAGGGTGGGGATGTCAGGCTAGGAGTCAATTTCTAGAAGCTGTCACCACTCTCCTGGATAAGCCCCAACTCCTTGCCCACTGCAAATACCCACCGCCGTCCACGATCGTTGTCTGCGACCCCTGGCCAAAGACTCTCCCATCAGTTTCTTAGCAGCTCCCGCCACCTGTTCAGCCCTATTCTACAGCTCTCCACAAGCCAGACATGCAGGAAACTCAAAATCCAGGTAGGTCGGCAGGTCGGACTACAAGAGTTTTTAAGAGGGGCTCCGGAAAATCAGAGACCCCACCCCCACCCCCAGCCGGGATACTGCCCCATCGCTCAGAACGTTTGCTTATTTGGCCCAGGCTTCTCCCAGGTTCCCACCGCCCCCGGCTCCGGGAACCTCTGGTTCTTACCGTAAGCAAGCCATGTGGCCCGTCACACGCCTGGGCTCGGGGAGGCAGCACGCTGGGCTTGAGCGCTCCCGGAGATCTGTCTGAAGTCCAGGCCTCTGGGTTGAGGAGCGGCTCCGGGAGGAAGAGATGGGCTCCTGCTGAGCACCCGGCGGACACCCAGGCGGGGCTCGTGACGAAAAGCGGCAAGTTGCTGCCGCTCCACCCTTGACCAGCAGCCGGGAGATGCGACTTTGGCCCCAGGCCAGGTTCCTGAGGGCCAGCTGTGGTCAGGGCATGACCTGCAGGTGGAACAGAGGGGAAAGGTCTCCTCGCCCTGACTTCAAATAATTCATTACAGCCGCTCAGAGTAGAAAAGGCCTTGGAAGTCATTTAACTTGTATCCTGTTGCTTTTCAAATAAATTTCCAGCTGGGATTTGGGTCTGGTTTTGAAGCCGACACTGTGCTTAAGCAACATCGATTTCTCCCTTGCTCCTTTCCAACAGAAGCCCCATGGTATTAGCACTCAGGGCAGGCGCCCGATGCCCTGCCCACGGGCCCTATGATGTCCTATAAATGCAGGCCCCCGGCCCGGGAGCAAGTAAGGGCTGGGCTTCTCACCCCCTCTGGTCACCGACACATGAAACGGTTTTTTGGGCTCTGAAAAAGAGCCTTCCTCTGCTAGATTTTGTCTTGGCCCAGGCACCTTGTGACGGTGAAGGGGAAGCATAAGGGAAGAGCAGGGAAAGAAAGAGCCCAGGTCCTTGAGGACATCACTGAACCACTGGGTCGAACAGCCCCGGTGCCCCCCTTCCTCCAGACTTCTCACTACACACGTAATACATATCCTCGTTTACGTTCACTGAGTTACGTTTTGGGGTTGTGTTTTGACTGCCTACAGCTAAGATTATTCTAAATGATGTGCATTCAGATGTTCCCCAAACCACGAGTCCGTATTCCTGAAGCATAATCTCACGATCCTGACTACAACTTCCCACACTTTCCACGTTCTCTCCACCCTTTCTGGGTGTTCAGTCCTCTCCCCAGACTTGACCCGTGTAACCGCCTTGTCAGCACAGTACTCACTTCTACAGTATATGCCAATTTGCTCACCGAGTCCGTTAAATATTTTTGAGTCCCTGTGCCGTACCAGACAGGGACGTCATTCTCACAGACGAAGCCCTGGAGAGCGCATGGTGGGGGAGACCCTCTCCTGGCCGGGAGGTAGGTGAGCGCCAGCGGCAAGTGCCTCGGGGGGAGGTGCACCCCGGCCTGGGTGTGCATCGGGGACGCGGGGGTGGGGAGTGCCAGCAAAATCACCTCGGAAAACAAACTCATTCTCCAGGGAAGAGCGGAAGGTTGTGAGCAGAAGAGAGTGAGGAAAGCAGACCTTGGTGACCACCAAGGATATGAAGAATGATCAAAATCATCATAAACAATAATGGTGGCAGCTAGCATTTCCTGAGTGCTTACGACGAATCAGGCACTGTTTCTAGGGCTTTCTGAGGATTAACACCTTCAGGCCTCCACCAAAGCTCACATTATCTGTCTCATTTTATGGAAAGGTAAACTGAGGCATGGAGAGGTTAAGAGATACAAGAAGGGAGTGGCAGGGGCGGGATCTGACCCCAGTGGCAGGGCTCACACTCTTGATCCGTCTACACCAGTGACTCTCACAGTGGTCACCACCAAAACAACAGCACCAGCAGTCCCCGGGACCTGGGGCAAATTCAGATCTTGAGCCTCATTTCAGACTTACAGGAGATCAGAACCTCTGGGGGTGGGACCAAGAATGTGGTATTTTAGCGAGCTTCCGTGTGATTCTGGAAGCCCCATAATGTTGGAGAACCCCTGCTCAACACCATACACACATGATGAGAAAGGATGGCAGAGGAATCCAGGACGCCTCTGTGGCTTCCGGCCTCAGAAGTTAAGTTGGTGGTAAAACTATTTAGCCAGATTAGAAATGCTGGAGGAGGAACACGTTGAGCAGGTAAGATAAAAAAGGTCCACTTGTAAAATATGAAGACCGAGGTGTCTGTGGGACATCGGGATGAAGGTATTTCAAAACACGACGCCGAAGAAGGATCTGGTACTCGGGCGGGGTCCGGGCTGGACATATGGGTTTGGGATTCACCAACATAAATGGGATCCTTGAAGCCAAGATAAAGCTAAGGCTGATCACAGATTGTGTAGGAGGGGAAACAGTGAAGGCTGGACTCATGCAGGACACTTTTTTTTTTTTTTTTTTGTGGAGAGGGAGGGAATGCACACCGGTGTGCAAAAACTGGAGGGGGTGGTAAGGGTGAGTGGAGCAGAGGGAGATGGAGAGAGAGAATTGTAAGCAGCCTCCACATCCAGTGCCCAGCCCAATGAGGGCTCAATTCCACGACCCCCGGATCATGGCCTGAGCCGAAATCAAGAGTTTACGCTTGATTGGACGCTTAACCAACAGGGCCACCTGGACCCTCCAATACTAACATTTAAGAGATACACAGAGCAAGAGAGCAAAAGAGACTCAGAAACAGAGCTTAGAAGGGTAGATGAAAATGAAGGAAAGAATGCAGTCTCAAAATCCAAGGGTATGGAATGTTGGAGAATGTTTAAAGAAATAAGAGGGTGGACAATGGTTTCCAATGGGAAGTCTCACATTTCAAGACTGAGAAGAAACACTGACTTTAGCAATGAGGAGGTCACAGGTGACATCAGGAAGAGCAGTTTCAGGGGAGGGATGGAGACAGAAACCAGATCCATGGACCCATTTACTCTCTAGATGGGCAATAACTACCACACGTCAGGCTTTGTGCTTTGTGTTAGAGATAGAGAGATGAGCAGGACGTACATGAATCCAACCCCCACCAGATGATGGGGGAAGACACATAAAGAAGAGAAATTACAAAGATAATCATGGAACGGAGACACGAAGGGACATACAGAATGCTTGCCATAGGGAGTGTACAGCTTAGAGAGAAGATGAGGGAAGGGAAGTTGGGTCCTCCAAGATGAACACGAGTGAGCCATCATCCAACAGGAGATGGATGTTCTCATCCAGGGAAGAGGATGGAGCACATCTAAGGAGAAGGAACGGCAGCAGCAAACACTCACAAGGAGAAAGGGCTTTCATGAGTTCAGGAAATGGAAGAAAATCAAGGTGAAGAGTACAATTTTAACATGGCAAGGAACAGCCAGAGATGAGGTTAAAGAACAGCGCTCTGTGGGCCAGATTAGGGATCTGGGACTTCATCCAAACAGTAGTAGGAAATCACGGAACTTTAGCCTAAAAGTTTGGGACAGTAACGATCGAATCGGTATTTTTTAAAAGATGACTCTGACTACTTGTGGGGAATGAAATGGAGAAGGGAGAGGAGGGACAGCAAGTGGATATAAAAATTGAAAGCCGTGGGGAAATGTCATGGTCCAGATGAGAGAGAGCTGTGTCTTGCTCCAAGTTGGCAGTGAGTAGGTTCAAGTGAACGGATCCTAGAGCTACTTAGTAGGTGGGATCAGGAGGACTGAGGGACTGGGTGTGGTAAATGGGGAGGACAGGTTGAGACCTTAGAGCTTGGGTTCTATGGTCGCCCCCACATCCATTTTGGATACTGCCAGAGGACCACTGGGATGGAGTGATACATAGCCCTGAATTCCAAGCAGAGGTAAGACCAAGCTAGGACTCAGCAGCAACTGGGATACAAGTCTTACCAAGCCCTCCTCTCCTCAGGGTGCCCCTAATCCCTTAGAAATAAAATGATCCCTCAGATAGATGGTCTCCTGAAGACCCCCTTGTTTGGTCATACTACTTCCAGGGTCATGTCCTTTGGGGGTGGGGCTCAGAGCAGAACAAGCCTCCATTGCTCTGCCCCTGGGCTGGGCAAGCCATGCTGACTGGCTCCCCGTGAAGGCGTGCATTCGCTGTTCATGGCATTCATAAAATAGATTCAGTACGGTATAGACAATTCTAGGTCCCAAAGGCCAACTTCCATTGGATTACTTTTTTCATTCATAATTCCATCAATTTTATTTTATATTTTTATTATGTTCATTTAAGCTTTTGATGTAGTGTTCAATGATTCCTTAGTTGCATGTAACACCCAATGCTCATCACCACACGTGCCCTCCTTAATGCCCATCACCCGGTTACCCCATCCCTCCACCCGCCTCCCCTCTGTAACCCTCAGTTTGGTTCCCAGAGTCTAGAGCCTCTCATGGTTCATCTCCCTCTCTGATTTCTCCCCATTCAGCTTTCCCTCCCTTCCCCTGTGGTCCTCTACGCTATTCCTTATGTTCCACATGTCAATTTTAAATAAATATGCTGGACTTCTAGGGCACCTGGGTGGCTCAGTGGGTTAAAGCCTCTGCCTTTGGCTTGGGTCATGATCTCGGGGTCCTGGGATCGAGCCCCACATTGGGCTCTCTGCTCGGTGGGGAGCCTGCTTCCCCCTCTTTCTCTGCCTGCCTCTCTGCCTACTTGTCGTCTCTCTCTGTCAAATAAATAAATAGAATATTTTTAAAAAATATGCTAGACTTCTATTTCTAACATGATGGTAGGCTAAGTACTTTGACCCTCCCACTCAAAACAACCAAAAAATCTTGTACAAAAAAATATATTTTTAAAAATGTTTCTAGCAGCAGTGAAAGGAAGGAATTCAGTGGCCAGGGACTTCTTCAGATAATGAAATATCCAGGTTCTGATTATAATAATGACTGTAATGTCATTAAAGAAATTAAAGATAAGCCTGCAAATATGTATGAGAAACAACAACAACAAATCTTGAGAAATAATCAAGATTTGAAAAAAATGGACCAAAGGGAATTTTAGAAATAAAAATTAAGCAACTGAAATTACAATCTGTGGACAGACTTAATAGCACATTAGATACAGTCTGAGAAAGAAGTAGCGAGCTGGGAACTAGGTCAACATAACCTAATCAAAATACCGTAGCGAAAGACAAAGACTCAGAAAAATAGGAAAGGGATTCTACGAGACATGAAAAATGGAAGCTAGCAGTCTATTTGGAGTCCTAGAAAGGGAAGGGAGAGAGAAAGCATTTAAACAGATAATGGCTACAAATTTTCTGAAAGGGAGGAAAAATGGGGCACCGGGCTGGCTCGGTTGGTTAAGCATCTGACTTTGGCTCTGGTCCTGAGATGCAGCCCCGTGTCGGGCTCTGTGTTCAGTGGGGAGTCTGCTTGAGATTTTTTTCTCCCTCTCCCTCTGCCCCCCCACCACTCCCGCTCACACCTGCATGCGTGCTCTCTCAAACAAATAAATATTAAAGTGGAAGAAAGATGCCAATACACACATTCAAGAATGCCAATGAATCTCAAGAAGAAGAAACAAAAGGAAATCCACAATAGTTATATATCGGCAAGACCATAGAACACCAAAAACAAAGAGTTATCTTAAAAACAGCCAGGAAGGGGCTCCTGGATGGTTCCATCAATTAAGCATGACCTTTTGGCTCAGGTCATGATCTCAGGGTCATGAGATTGAGCCCTGCATTGGGCTCCATCCTCAGTGAGGGGTCTGCTTGAGATTCTTTCCCCACCTCTCTCTCTCTCCCTCTCCCTCTCCCTCCCTGCCACTCCCCTCCCTCTATGCTCCCTCCTCACTCAAATAAATAAAATCTTTTTTTTTCAAAAAGGCAGCCAAAAAAAGAGACAAGTTACCTTGCAATTATTACAAGCCGAAAGATGGTCGTAAAAACTCTCAACATGCTGAAAGAGAGTAACCATCATCTGAAAACTCTGTACCTGAAGAAAATATTCTTTATGAATAAGGGAAATGGGGGTGGCTCAGTCGGTAGAGCATGCAACTCTAAATCTCGAGGTTGTGAACTCAAGCCCCATGTTGGGTGTAAAGATTACTTAAAAATAAAGAAAATAATTAAAGAGAAAGGATAAGAGAAGAGGCAGCATTCTCCATCAATAAAACCCTAGTTTGCCACAAGCAGACCCTCATAAAAGGACATTTTTAAAAGGCGTATTTCTGACAGAAGGAAAGAGATTCTAGGTGGAAGATATGAGATCACAGAAGGAATGAAGAACAAGGAAAATGGAAATGGGCTTTCTCGGTCCAGCAAGAATGAGCGCCGATCTGGAGTCAGACGTGCCTATGCTCATCTTTTGCTGTCGTGTCTTACTACCTGGGGAACTTGAATCTTCCTCTTAAAAATTCATATAATAATACTACTTATGCAAGGTCGTTGTAAGGAATAAATGAGCAGAGGCATACAAATGCTCCCAACATAGCTTCTGCATCTAGAAGGTGTCAGATAAATCCTTATTTCCTATTTCTTCCAAAAGCAGTAAATAAACAAGCAAGGAAGGCACGGTTAGCGATGGAGCACGTCTGCCTCTGCTTGGGTATGAGATAGACGGCGGCACTTTATCACAGCCGAGGAATCCGCACCGCCGAGAGGATGCTTAGCACCTGTCTTGTTATCTTTTCAGTCTCGAGCCTAGACCTTTCAAACACAACATCTAGGATGTCTTTATTTTTAAATTACTGCATGTGTACCCACACATTCCAGGGATATAGACACCCTGGGTTTCGGTTTAACTCAGATTTTAAAATCATGTGCGTTCACAGTTTTACGAGGTTGTAACAAATGAGTTGGCTCATCCAGAAGGCAAAATGGCTCATGTCACCCACTGTCCCAGGGCTCTTCTGCCAATGAGGGGAGAGTGAGCAGCACACAGACGACCCCTCTGGGGCAGCCTCTGCACCCCAGCACTCACTGGGTCCACCCCTGACATCACCCCGATTCATAAGGCCTACAAAAGAAGAGAAAAGGCAGCTAAGAAAAATTAGCTTGGACCCCTCGGGGTTTTCTGCCTCATTTTCATTTGGCAACGATTTGGTGGGTCTGGCAGGAAGGGGGCGCAGGGAGGGGTGACAAAACCGGGGAGGGGACAGATAAATCCAGAACCGATCTTCCTTCGATGGTGTCAAGGAAACAAACAACACCAGTCCCGAAGTCCTAAGACCTGGGCTGGCATCCTTACTCTGCCTTCTGTTCCCATGTGTCCTTAGGCAAGCCACGGAACCTCTCTGATTTTATTTTCCTCCCCTGTAAACTGGAGACAGTAATTATAGGCTATCTGTAGAGCATGTTACCATTTACTAAGTGTTTCCACAGTCATCGTTTCATTTAACATGCACGGCCGGGTGCACCCAGCAGAATACTCACCTCATGCTCTGCTGTGAAGTTTTAAAAGCAGGTCCAAAGAGCTTGGTCAGCCCGAGGGACCGTCACCAGGGTGCTGGCCTTCCCCTGTTAGATCGGGCGACTTGCAGTCCAAGCGGCTGCTCTGAATCCTGATTCTACACTTAAGACCCTGCTGATCTTGAGCAAGTGGCTTCGCTTCTGTGGTCCTCACCTCTAAGCTAAGGAAGAGAGTCCGAGCCCAGCTCCTAGCCCAGGCGCCTGGGAGGTGCTCAGTGAATGAGTTCACCTGGATCCACACCGAGTGAAGCTGACAGGTAACTGACCACACTCACCTACGCTCACCGATACCCTGCATCCTCCAGCCTTTCTTTTCCACGGTTACCTCTGCTCCCTGCACCCCTGGGCAGATATTGGTGAGGGCAGAAGCTCTGGATGTCAGGACCCACTGGGGACTGTTTCTTAAAGGCGACAAAGCCTCCAATTCACACTGGACTTGTGGGGCGTTCTCCATGCTGTTTCAGATGAAGCAGAACCCCGGCTCCCCGGGGCGCCCCTCAGCCCACTTCTGCCTGAGAGTCTTGCCTGGTCTCGGGTCACTGGCCGAGCCTCCATCCCCCTAACAAGGTTGGGCAGCTCACCTCTTGATAAAAGGCACTGAGTCCTTATTTTAATGACCTGCAAAGCAGTTAATTTAACCCAGCGGATGGAAACTGCTCAGCTGCAAAAGGCATCAGCAGTCTCCATTTGGACGGTTTTATCTTTGTAAAGTGCTGTCACAGGTCACTGCTTCAGCCCACCACTATGACATGCCGCAGAGATATGACGAGGAGACTGGGGACCACAGAGAGCAAGGGCCATGGCCCTGCGGCGGGCCGCTTTCTGGCCCATCCATCCGCCTGCTCCTGCTCCTGAGGAACCAGGTCCCAAGACAGGTGTATCCTCGGAGGACCTCACCAGGACCCCCATCAGACGGGCATTTAGCTAGGACAAGGCAGGGGGACACGAGGCAGGGCTTTGTCACTCAGCTTGTATCTTGGGGTAAAAACGAAAGCATGCTCAGGAGCCCGAATTCGGCCCAATCAGCCTGGAGTTTCTGGGCTGCCAGCACGGAGCAGGGGAGTGGGCACGTGTGTTCCCGGGGGGAGGGCAAGGCAGCCAGCCATGACCGTCGACCGGGCTAGTTAGCATCTCTTTTGAAAGGGCGTCTGGGACAGCTCGGCCCTGACAGAGCGGGGCTCAGCTGCACGGAGCGAGAACCAGTCGGGGGGACCCAGGCAGGCAGGGGCAGAAAGGACCTCGGATGTGGAAGGCTGAGGTCCCATGAGCAGGGCTGAAAAGAAATCGGGCGGCAGACATGAGAGAATCCTCTAGTGGGCCTACGATTAAAAGAGTGATCCCCTGGGCTTCTCCTCAGTCTGTTTTGGTTCGCTTTCTGGTTGGGTCACTTCATAGGAAGAGGGTGAGTCCGTGGATGGCCCTGCCCGCTTCCACACCATAGCCCTGACCCTCCTGCAGGGGGCCAAACACATCTCCACCCTCACGGAGCACGGTCCGGATACCACCCCCACATCCATGCAGATTCTAGAAGCCTCCCGGTGTAGACACACGTGAGCCCAGGCAGGGCCCGCTGCACTCAATTCTGTATACAGCATCCCTGTCTGTGTGAGAGAGGAAGGATCAGAGGGTCCTGGTTCCCCCCATCTTTTAGGTGGTAAACCGAGTCAGTGACGACCAGCAGGAGGAGGACAAGGTAGCCCTTAAAAATACTGGGAGGGTTAAGGCATGGCTTATGGCGTGGGCAGCCCTTCGGGGTTTAATCTGAATGCAGAAGGGCCTTCAGACACTGTCTATTCAAGTGAACTAAAGGACCCTCACAGAACATTCCTCGCTGGACTCCCAGGGACCACCTATCTGCGGACAGTTCTTGAAGGCCCAGCTCTGTTCTCGTATCCACTGTGACACCTTCTCCGGCACCCATTTCCTTCTAGAGCACACACACACTCTGTCCCACTCTCTTGCTACCAGACCCTGTGCTGTCCCAACAAGTATCAGGGCCTCTGTTCTTCCTCCTCGAGTGCCATACCGCACACAGGCATACAGTAGGTGCTCAGTCTGTATCTGCAGATCCATGCGGGTAAGGTTTTGGGGTCTGGGCTGGGGGGAGTGGCCTTAATATTCAGGAAAACCACATTGATTGAGCCTCAAAAGTATCCGAAAATTCAGATGTGGTATGTGGTATAACATGATTGTTATTCAGAACAAATTAGAGCTCTTTATTCTATTTCTAACTCCAGCAAATAGGGCTTGTGTGTTTAAAAAAATATTTTTAGTTTGCAATGTGCGATTACATAACGGAGGCCTAGTAATTTTTTTCATTAACATTCATTTCCCTTAGCAGTTCCTTTTTGCGTCTTTGTTTCTGGTTCAAGCTGCGGTCCAGTGTATTAAAGTGGCCTTCCTTGAAAAGAAGTTCTAGAATAGACTTCTTAGCGGGCCTTCCCCACCCCCCTATTTCTGACCGGCCTGTGCCTGCAGGAGCTTACCTAGTGGGGAGTCAGGGGACTTTGCTTCCCTGTTACAGGTGTGTTCGCAGAGCCTGTTACTCAGCAAACCCCACAGTCCAAGGGGTTAGCCTTTGTAGGGAGACAGTCTGGTGCAGAAGAGCGGGAGCAGGGGGGGCACGTCAGTGACGGAGGTGTCTATCCCATAACTAGATGTGTGAACTCAGAGAAGGTGTTCAAGCTCTCTGAGTCTCAGGTCCCTCAACTGTAGAATAGGGATGCTGAGTCCTAGATTAGAACGAGCGCCTGGCACACGGTAGCCACTCACAAATGATCTTCTGCATGGGGCCCATGTGAAAGGCTGCTGGACACCCTCCTGCTTTCCCAGCTGATGGGGCTGGAGAAAACCAGAACCCTGAGCCCCTGGTGAAGACAAGCCCCAGAAATCTGAGTGGGGCGGGGGGCAACACAGGAAGGGCGAGCCTAGTCCAAAGAGGGTGATGACAAGCATCAGGAGAGGCGCCAGAGAGACCCACTGCAGAAGATAAAAGTTCTAGAAAGAACATCTGCTGGAGACACGGGAAACACATTCTGGCTTATTTGCAGCCAGGACGACTGTGCCATAGGGATACCTTGCTTTGTCCTGAGTAAATGCAGAGTCAGGCTCCATCAGGACACCAGAGGGGGACAGAAAAGCACAATCCATCATGATTAAGAATAAGATCTGACAGGGTGAGCAAGGCCCTGCCACCCGAGAGGATCCGCCATCCCTCTGCCTGGGGAAGGACCCATGGTCAAAGCTAAACTCGCACTTGACAGTACGTGTGTAATTAGTTGAAAAGCTTAATTTAGCAGTTTGGTAAATTCCATTAGCAGTTTATCTATGGTATATAATTAAGTTATTTTCAAGCAAATCCTTTTTGGCTGAAGGCTCCGGTTAAGAATCCTAATGGAAGATGGTTCACGTAACACCTACCCAAATCTTTGCAGATTCTAGAAACCTTCCAGAGTCGACACTAACATGTGAGGCAGGGCTGGCTGTGGCTGGCTAGACAGTGACATTCCCACCTTATGCAAAGAAGGAAGGTCAGAGAGTCCAGAGTCAAAACCTGCCTCTGACATTCCCACGGCGGTGGGATGTTGCTTCTCGGATGCCGCTTCCTCATCCTGAAGGGGAGCATGATAATAACTACCATATAGGATCGGCGGGAGAAATACACGAGGTGCTGTATAAAGTGCTCAGCATGGAATCCAGCCCAAAGAAGGCAGTCTCACAGAAGCTCGTGCGGCGGAAGCAGAGACTAAAAACAAAAACCAACACAAACTCAAAAACCAGAAAGTAACAAGGAACCACAGCAGAAAGTTTGCCCAAGAGGAGGGGGCATCTGATGGCTAGGCCACTGTGGGAAAGGAAGCTGAGACAGAGCAAGATTGTAGAACTCTCAGGGGTCAGGGTTAACGCCAAACCCTATCAGTTGGGAAGATGAAGAAAGGTCTGGTGGTGGTGGTGGTGGCCACACAGCACGGCGAGTGCTCTTAATCCCACTGAACTGCACACTTGAAAACGGCTGACGCTGTCAATTTTATGTTCTGTATAATTTACTCCAATGAAAAAAAAAACAAAACAATTTACCTCAAAAAAAAAAGTTTTTTTCAAAAAGAGCCGTGCCTGGGTGGCTCAGTTGCTTAAGCCTCCGACTCTTGGATTCCACTCAGGTCATGAACTCTCACGGTCCTGAGATGGAGCCCCAAGTCGGGTTCCGTGCTATGGGTGGAGCCTGCTTAAAAGTCTCTCTCCTTCTCCCTCTTCCCCTCCCCACTCGCATGCTTGCTCTAAATAAATAAATAAATAGATAGATAGATAAATAAATAAAATAAAGCTGCACCCTGAAACTCAACTCTCAGCCCACTGAAGACATTAAAACAGAAGTAACATGGAGGAGAGTTGGGGTCAGCTTCTCTCTGGGAGATTCTGAGGGAAGGCGGTGTCCGTGCGCCCAGACACGAGTCCGAAGGCTACCATCTCCATCACGTGGAGCTGATCCTTATCCCAGGACATCTGTTTAACACAAGCTCCCGGAAGCCCTGAAAACCCACATCTACCACCGACCGTGGCATCAGAGAAAGATCTAAGATTCTCACACAGGGTAATTTGTCTTTCCTGATGGTATCTCCCTGATGGTTATTTCTGACCATAATTCAGGTGAAACAGAGGTACCTTCCAAGGATCACCTCCCCTTCCCCAACAGGTTCTCTGGGGCCAGCAGTGCCGCTGTCTTACTCGGAGAGAACCCTTGGCTTTGGGAAGGATGCTCCTAATTTCCAGTCACGCTCAGGTTATAAACAGAGTGGCCTTGACACTCCATCTCCGCCTTCCCCGCAGAAAAACGCACCCCAGCTGGAGGCACGAGCAGACTCTGGCCAGTGTCTCTGACCCCCTTGGCCGTGACCTCTGTGATGTCCGCAGACAGGCGTGCCAGCCTGGTCCCGCCATTCCAGAGGGTGGAGGGCTGGCCTGTGCCTCAAGGCGCTGCTGCAGCAAATGTCCTGTGGCCTGCGCCTGGCCACATGCTGGAGCCCAATAACATTTCCCAGCTGTCATTAAAAGCCCCAGGGGCAGTGATGGGGTGCACATGAGTCAGTGACACAGACCCCTGCAGGGACCCCTTGCCACCCACCCATGTTCCTCTGCCCCTTGTGCTTGTGCCCCGTCCCAGGCCCTGGCTCCAGCCTCCACTTTCTCTGTGCCTTTCCAAAGTGGATCTGCTCTTCCAGGTCCAGATCGAATCCCTCCTGCTCTGTGAAGCCACAAGAAACGTGTTTGACGCTGGCTGCTCTGAACTCCAACAGCATTGGCTGTCTTTGCAGCCATCCCTCCGAGGGGACAGGTCCTCTCTTCTTAAACCAGATCCCCTGGGGACCCTTAGGTGGCCTCGTAGGGGCTCCTTAAGCACAGACGCTGATTGGGTGAGACAGGCTGTCCCTGCCCTCTGGGGAATTTCAGGCTAAGACTCGCCCGCTGACCGGGAAAGACAAGGGGGGAGGGCCGCGGACCACAGAGTTCAACAGCAAACTCGCAAAGGGTAGAGCCGCCCCAACCCGGGGACTGTGAAAGGCTTCCCCACAGTGCTCTTTCACACTCTTTAGCTCGCCCGAGACGGACTGGCAGGTACCTATTCCCATTTCACTGAAGAGGGAAGAAACTCGGGCAGAAGACACAGGGCTGATTCGGGTCCTGGGCTCGACATTCACAGGAGCAGCCTGAGGGATGGTTGAGGCCATGGCCCTGGGGCCAGGCTGCAGGGGTTCAAAGCCCAGACTGGCCTCTTATTAGCTGTATGACCTTGGGCACGTTTTTACTCCACTTCTTGGAGCCTCGGCTTCCTCGTCTATAAAATGGGATGAAATAATAGTACCTATCTCACGAGGCTGGAATAAGGCCTGAATGGGTTCACTCGTGCCCAGCTCTCAGCCATGCCTGGTGCATTTCTATGCATCCGGCCTCCCGCTGCAGGGGCACGGGCCTTCCTGAATGTCCCTGTTTGTTCAGGGTGGGGCTCCAGGAAGTCAGTCTTCCTCCCTTTCCCTCCCAGTGGGTTATGTGGATTCAACGTGGCATAGCTCCATCCGTGTACCTGGGCCAGCTGCAAATCCCGGAGCTCAACACAGAGCAATCTCTAAAACAAATAAGGTGAGAATAAACCAATCGCCCAGCTAATGGGAGATTTTCTTCTTGTCTGCCCTGGTAATTGAGCGCCCTGTAGCCAGCCTCGTACTTCCCCGGTACTGCTGTAGGTTAAAAAAAAAGGCGGGGGGTAGTTAAAGAAGCTGCCTGGCCAGAAAGGCAAATGCAGTACCCCCCTTCCCCCGGGGAGGAGGGCAGCACACTGGGGCAGGCACACTCCAGCCGGGTGCTAAGTCCCGCCTTCTCACCTTTCCTCCAAGCCCAGTAGGGCCGAGAACTGCACAGACCTAGGGAGCTCCAGGAGCCAGAGCTGGGTGCTGAGCCGAGCCGGCCAGACCTCGGGGTGCGGTGGGGGGAGGCTCCCTTACAAAAGGAACAGTTCTGTGCTTAAGAGTCTCTCTTAAGCACAATTCCTCAGGCCCAGCCACCGAGGGTAGGGCAGCTCTGTTCTGGGAATAAAGGGTCTTTAGCACAAGTTCAATGGCGCAGAGGTCCTTGGAACCTGACCCACGCGGGAAGCCTGGCCGCTCCTACTTTCCTTCATCTCCTACACGTGCCTGGAGCATCACCCAGGGCCAGGCTCTGGCCAGGGCTTAGATGCAGCCCCTGTAAATGCCCCCCTGGCCACTCCATCCAGGATGTGTCAATAAGCAGGCCGGGGAAGAAAGAGCCTCACTGACATTTGAGAAAGCCAGGACTGGGAGCCAAAACAAACTGACCGAGGGAAGACATCGTCTCCACAAGAATCTGTCGCAGAAGAAAATCCTATACTCCTTCAGCTGGGAGAGGCCCCTGAATGTTACTTTGTCCATCAGACGGGGCGCCTCCGCAGGTCCCCCCGGGCAGACAAGGGCGTTGAGGACTCCACTCCCAACACGGGCCTTCGGGAGGATCTTGCTACGTTTAACCCAGTCCATACACCCTTAGGGACCCGGTCCGAAAAGCCAGAGCGGTTACCAGGCAAGAATGAATCAGAATCTAGAAACTGGGGGCCAAGAGCCCCTGAACAGGGTGCGAGCCCACAGCATCCTTCCTCCCCCCACCCCCAGTCACTTCGCCTTCAACCCAGCTGCCTTATCCAGATCAAGTCAGGCTGCATGGACCACTGGGAGCAGCTCTTACGGGGAAACAAGGAGCCAAAAGCTTCCATGCTGAGTCCTGGAAGGGGACGGGGGGTGGGGTCCCCTCTATCCTGATGCTGGTGGTGAGTGAAGGGCCAGAGTCCCGAGATGCTGAAGGTCCAGGCTCTGGGACAGCCACACTGCCCGGGTTCTAATTCTGCCTCTACCACTTCCTGGCTGTGTGACCTTGGGCATGATACTTTGCCTCTCTGTTCCTCCGTTAATTTTTCTATAAAATGGGAAGGACAGCCGAGCAACTGGGCTGTAGTGAGGCTTAAGCCAAGAAACCCACGTCTGCCCCTGGATGTGTGCTGGCTGTCGAGAGGACGACCTGTCTGTCCCACGTGCCCTGCCCGGGGCATCGTGATGAACACTCTCCTTTTCACTCTCAAAAGCGAATGGATTACAGGAGAAATTATCAGGCTGACTCGCTCTTGTCTTTCATTATGTCCATCTGGTGATTTCCCTGCTTCGTGCCGCCTCTCTGAACTTGGGGGAGCCCCGTCCTCGAAGTGCAGGTCCCCAAAGACAGCTATGCCCATGCCTCTGAGTGGTCCGCGCCTTGGGCTCAGTGGTTCCTTTTTGTCTTCACCGTGCCACTGCCACCCCTCCTCTCTGCGTCCTCCCTGTCCCCCTGTCCATGCCTCAGAGGCCTGGCAGTGCGCACTGGGAGGTTTGGACTTGATTGGCAGCCCCCACTGACCCTGCACCCCCACGGACGGGACACTTTCTGGCTCGAACTCAACTGGGCCTCGCCAAATTTCTCTTACAGAGAAGGAAACAATCCGAGACGTCAAAGAAATCACCTGGCCACGAGATGGGTGAGTGGAAATAATGGGCCATTTTGTGTATGTTTGTGCTGTTTAAAGGAAATTAAAAGAAGAAGAAGAAGAACAGTAACAGCTTTAAAATGGTCCCTTCGATGCCAGAACCTGTCTCTAAAAACCTCAGAGTCAGACACGGGGCAGGTCCCCCACAAGTTCACTGTGTATAAGTGGACAGATATAGGATCGAAGGGCTTTCCCAAGCCCTCCAGGGAGACTGGCCATGTGGTGGTGTGCGCGCGCACACACACACACACATACATGAATACAAACACACACACACGTGCGCACACAGGCACACACACCTGGGCCAGAGTCCGCAGGGCCCGCCGCGTCACATGGCCAGACCACAACCAGGGAGGAAGTGCGGCCCTAGTATCAGCCCATTTCCTGACCCTCTTCCTCTGCTCTGGGAGGTTCTCTTTCTCTCTTTGTCTTCTGATTCTCTCTCTCCGTCTCAGTTCTTCGTTTTTACACAAGGCAACAGCCATGCTGCTGTCCCGGTGCACGTGGCAAGAGCTCCCAGCAGCAATGACCTGCCAGTGAGTTTTCCTTTCTAGCCCTGTGACCTTGGGCAGTCACTTCCCTCTGAACCTCAGTTTCCCCATCTGTAAAATGAAGAGGCCGGGCGTGGCAAAAGGGCCCCTGCGGTCCTGCCTGATCTCACCCCTAGTGCTCCTGAGTCCTCCTCCAGGCCCCCTCTGGGACCTGCGCCACCAGGGAGCAAAGGCCAGGTCAGGCCCGGCAGCAGGGGTGGGAGCCTCGCTGTTCCCCTGCGGGGGCGGGGCGCGGGGGCACAGACTCCCCTGACTCCCCTTCCCTCCCCCCTCCCGACTCCGTGTGCTGCACACACAGAGGCGCACACTTGGCTGCCCGGGGGGGAACAGGGAGGAAGCGCCGGCCTCTGGGGCTGCCCCGGACAGAGGGGGCAGATGAAGCGCGCACCGTGCAGCCCTCCCCCCCTCCTCCACCGTACCTTGGGCGTCGCCGCCTTCCCTCCTACCCGCCCGCGCCGCGGGTTCGGCTCACAGCTGTCCCGTAGCCTCTTGCCAGGCCGGACTGCTCCACTTTCTCCGCCCCAACCGCGCGGGCTGGACCAACCCCCCCGGCGCCACAGAGGTGGCAGCGGCTTGCCTGGAGCCCCAGCTGTCGGCGCCGCCGCCCCCTGGGCGCCCTCCGGGATCTGCACGCGCCCGCCGCGCGGTGGGGTCTGGGCGGGCGGGAGGCAACCTCAGACTACCAGGGAGCCTGGGTGTTGAGGGCGGGGCTGCTGCTGACTTAGCCTGCCTGACTGGTCAGACTTCCCGCGCCCCTCGGGTCCCGAGTCGCCCTGGGCCCCTTGCCCTGGTTCCAGAATGCTTACAAGCTGCACAGCCCACAGGAGGCCTGCTTTTCTCTCCTCCTGGGTCCGCACCCCTGAAACCCCACCCCCTTCCAGATCCACTCCGGCTGTTACCTGCGTGCATTTTGTCCTTTAGGCTTTCCTGCCTCTTCCACAGAGTGAATTGTGGGCATGCATGACCCTATAATAAAAATCCAATAGATGTTTATTAATAAAGCATTAAACAAATCTCCAGAGGCCTCCCAAGGTTCAGGCTAAAGGACAATCCTCAGTCTGGTACACAAGGCCCTCTGGGGCAAACTCTGGCCACCAGCTAATTTCCCAGTCTTACCCGGTCTCCCCCAAACACACACACACACACACACACACACACACACACACACACACACACACCCCTGCTACGCACACAGGGTGTTGCCCAACAGCTCGGGCTGGGAGTTCTTGCTTTGTCTGGAGTGCCCTTTCCCTTTCTCATCTGCCTGTAGAACTCCTACTCATGCATCCAGGCCCCACTGAAATGTCCCCTTCTCCACGAATCCTTCCCCAGAACACCCCAGCCTCTTCTTGGTGAGCAGACCGTTTCTCTCTCCCTTTCCACCGGTCCTACAACAGGGGTTTTGTTGTGTTGTGTTTTCGTTTTTATTTGGGGGAGGGAATGCTGGAAGCCTTAGGAGTGGATGGGAAGTGAGGAAATGGAGACGTGAGGAAGGGCCCCTCTCACGGAGGCTGGCAGCGGAGGCAAGAGAAATGCGGAGGAGACTCGGAGGTGTTTGTAGACCATGGTCAAGAATCCGATGAAGATGTGGTGCATGAACAATCAATCTTGTAACACTGAAAAAATAAAATAAACATATTTGGGGAGAAAAAAAAAAGAAAAAAAAAAGAATCCGATGAAGAAAGAAGGAATGGGGAGTCCAGGAAGGTCAAAGGCCCTGGTTCCAGAAAAGGTAGTGAGGACTGGAGCCACAAGAGGGGGTAAGGAAGCCCCTTAATCTCAGAACCAAGGGAGGGAGAAAGGGAGGTAGGACGATGGGGTCTCCTGGGTGACGGCGGTGTTCTCCGAGACACCAGACCATGAATAATGGCTGAGGGGCTGAGTAAGCCAGTGGCGTAGGTAGCATTTGGACACCTGTGCCATGAGTTTCTGCCTTCTCTGCTGCGGGGGCGGGGGCACCCAGCGCCGGAGAGGTATGGTCTTCCCAGAGGTATGGTCCCTGAGCCACCTTTAAGCTCCACGGCACCCTGCATCCTGGCATTTCTCCGTTTTCTCGCTCCCGTCCTGCTCCCAACTCTAGGCCTGTTCATCTCGCTTTGTCTCCCCGGGAGAACAGTGGAAACATTCACTGTTCCAGGACAGGAATTCCCCTGCTGTCCCTTCTTCCTGACTCTGAGTGGCTGGTTATGGAGTTGCCAACAGGTGGAGGCCAAAAAAACAAACAGACCTTTCAATATTGACTCTTCCAGCTGCCTTGCAGGACGGCCGCCCCTGCCCCACCCCCCAGAGCCGCCCTGGCCAAGTCCAAGTCAAAAACTAGCTGAGGGGGCAGCGCGCTGCTGAGCTCCACCAGGGCAAGCGGACCCCGGGGGAGGTCGCCCTGTATCTACATCTTCCCACTTCCTCCTCTTTGAAAATGCTGGGCTTGGGGGGAAGGAGACATTGCCTATGAGATTGCAGGGCCCAAGTCAGGCTCACGGCTCTTTTTTTTTTTTTTTTAAAGATTTTATTTACTTATTTGACAGAGAGAGAGATCACAAGTAGGCAGAGAGGCGGGGGGGGGGGGGGGGGGGGGGGGGGGGGGGCGGCGGGGGGAAGCAGGCTCCCAGCTGAGCAGAGAGCCGGAGCCCGAGGCGGGGCTCGATCCCAGGACCCTGAGATCACGACCTGAGCCAAAAGCAGAGGCTTAACCCACTGAGCCACCCAGGCGCCCCCGGGCTCACGGCTCTTACTAAAACATAAAGCCGGGGACACCTGGGTGGTTCAGTCAGTTAAGCATCTGCCTTCCACTCAGGTCACGATCCCAGGGTTGGTGGATGGAGTCTCGTATCAGCCTTCCTGCTCAGCGGGGAGTCAGCTTCTCCCTCTGCCCCTCTCCCCGCTCCTGCTCTCTCTCCACTTTCGCTCGCTCTCAAATAAATAAATAAAATCTTAAAAAAAAAAAAAAGAAACATAAAGCTACAATGTAGGAAAAATAAGGCCTCCTTGAGGATATTTATGAAACCATGCGCTGCCCCTGTAGGGTTCACCAATCTGGAGTCCTTCAGAGGCTAGACGAGTAAGATGTGAGCAATGACTTTCTTCCCTCTCTCCTGCAGCAGGAATGGGCTTCATCATTCAGATGGAGTTGTAGTTAGGAAGCCGGAAAAGAACTAAGTCACGGAGTCAATCCCATCTATCCCGGAGGGGATAACCGGGGTCCGGGGCGACTTGAGCACTGGCAGTGGGGACATGGCCACGCTCGTCCAGGAACGCAGGATTTCATTCCACTCCCGCCCTCTACAAGTGGCGTCTGATGCCACCTGGGGTGGGATATTATTGTTCTTCCTATCAGAAATTTCTGAATTTCCCATTTATGGAGCAGGGAAAGAAAAAGCACCATATAATCAAGGGTGTCCCCTAAAGGACAGGAGAGCCCTATCATTACTTCTGCTAAAAAAAAATTTAAAATTTAAAGTGAGTAATGTGTTGTCCAAAAAGTGCAGGAAAATAGAGGTAGAATTAGCTCCTGTGCGAATGATGAAATGAATGCTTTATATCTACTATTTTGCTATTTATAGAATTTTTTAAAAGATCTTATTCATTTATTTGAGAGAGAGAGAGAGCGTGAGCAGTGGGGAGGGGAGGAGGGAGAAGCAGACTTCCCACCAAGCAGGGAGCCTGATGTGGTGCTCGATCCCAGGACCCTGGGATCATGAACTGAGCCAAAGGCAGACGCTTACCCAACTGAGCCACTCAGGCGCCCCGCTATTTCTAGAATGTTCGAGAAAGGAAAGGACAGCTCTTCTGTCCTCCCAAGTTTGTTTTCTCGCACATGTGTACAGGTGCACACAAAACCCGACTGTAATTAGTAATAATTACCATTATTACTAATGTAATAAGCAAAGTAATCAGAAACACAGGAAAGTACAAGAGGGTTCCGTAAGCCAAGAAGGGTTTCGAAGCCAAGTCTGGTGGATGGAGCCCACTAGCTCCCGGAAGCAGTGACGACAAAGGGGGGCCGCTGCCCCTTACAGTATGGGATGGCTCCAAGCTACCCAGTGCTTCCAGCATCGGAAGCTGGTCAGGAACACTGACCAGTTTGGGAAAGATGTTTTGCTTTGGTAAAGGAAAAACAAAGCGTTGGTTTCTCTAAGCTGGCGCTCTCCACCAACACTAGATTTTAGATATCACAAATTCTACACACTCCAGAGGCTCTAACAGGGCTAATGAAATAGAAATAAAATCTCAGAGCTATCGTGGAATTTTGACTTCTCTTTTGAAGGTTGAAAGTCTTCTCACGTCCTGTGGAATTGCTTCTGTAATGCCTCTTGCCCCCATCTCGTCTCCTCATTTGTCGCCTTGGCCAGGGCCTCTCAGGGCCCTCTCTGGGCCATGAACTTGACTCTGTTTTCTCAATCCCTCCTCCGCCCAACACGGCCTACACACAACTGGGGGATGATGCTGCTTGTAAGGCATGGCCCCAGACACGTCCCTTCCCTACACAACCAAACGTTCCAGGAACACCCCTTTGGTGTTTTCTGAATACAATTCAGAAATCGTTGGGTTGGCCTCCAAAGCCCTCAACAGCTGCCAAGCTTGCTTGTTGCTACTCACCCACAAAGGAGCTGTGAAGAGCCCCACGTTGACTTTCGAACAACAGTGTGGCTTGCGGACTTGGTTTTCTCTCCCCGAAGGGCCTTCCTGCTGTCTCCATCCGAAGTCCAGGGCCAGGCGCAGCTCTGATGGTGTTTGTGGGAAGCCATGGCTTGTGGCTCACAGGCAGGAGGCCCTTCCTCTTTCCTCAGCTCCCAGCCACTTCTCTCAGAGACGGGGCACATCACCGGCCACCTTAGATCCAGTTTCCCCTGGATCAGATGTGCAGCAGATGCTACGGAATGGGAGGGGACTGAGAGGTAGAAGCTCACTACTCAGCTTTGAGCCCCCTAGGGACTTTTTCTAATCTTCAGTTTCCTTATCTGTAAAAGGTAAGGTGAACAGGACCCGCCTGAGAAGGTTTTTGTGAGAAGTAAACGAGATAATTTGTGTAAGAAGTGCTTTGTACTGTGCCTCCTAGGGCCTTGGAGTTCACCTTGTCAGGATGGAAGAGTATATGCGGGGGAAGAGAGAAGGAGGGAGGGACAGAGAAAGAAGACAAGAGAAGGGGCACCTGGGTGGCTCAGTCGGTTAGGCATCTGCCTTCAGCTCAGGTCATGATCTTGGGGGTCCTGGGATCGAGTCCTGTGTCAGGCTTCCCACTCAGCGGGGAGCCTGCTTCTCCCTCTGCCCCTGCTTGTGGTCTCTCTCTCACTCACTCTCTCTCAAATAAATAAATAAAATCTTTAAAAAAAAAAACAAAAACAAGACGACAAGAGAAGGAAAAGAAGGAAAGAGAGAAAAAAATCAATTGCCTCTCCTTTCTCCTGGAGTCAAAGGACCATCACCTCATCTTAGAAGGAGCGCACACTTATAAACTTCCTTGAAGACAAAATTTTAGATAAAAATGACTGGGTGTGGTGCATGAACAATCAATCTTGTAACACTGAAAAATTAAAATAAACATATTTGGGGAGAAAAAAAATGACGTCCGGTTGGGGCACTTGGGTGACTCAGTCGGTTAAGTGTCCGACTCTTGGTTTTGGCTCAGGAGCCACATGGTCTCAGGATCTTGTGATCAAGCCCCACGTCTAACTCTGCACTGAGCAGGGGTCTGCTTGAGATTCTCTCTCTCCCTCTCCCTCTGCCCCTCCCCTCGCTCACGTGCACATGTTCTCCATCTCTCTCTCTCTCTCTCTCTCTCTCTCTCTCTCTCTCTCTCTCGTCCCCGGGTGGGGAAAGATACTAGAAAAACTTCATGC
>CM052807.1:32598524-32640971 GCA_028533885.1 Nasua narica
AAAAAAAAAAAGAGGAATCAAACAGGACATATAGGGAGGAGAAGCTGCCATGGGGAGGCTGATAACCGCTCCGTGCATCATGGGTTGGCAAAGACTGTCTGTATACATCGAAGGCACAGGAACAGCCCAAGCCTTTCACACATCCCCGGCCCGTGGAGCCTGCCAGGTCTACAGGAAAGACCCCAGGCAGACTTGGGGGAATCAAAGCTTGACCTTTGCATGTGCTCCCCAGCTTAGTCATAGATCTATCGGCAGAGAGTGGAGGCCTTCCTGGCTCGGGGTCGTCGAGTACAACCTCTGGGCAATCTTTGGCTGAACACTATTGTAGGCAGACGCGGGGGTGACTATAGGAAACTAGGTTACAGAATAAAAAGCAAGAAAAACAAAACAACAGAGACATTTGTGGATGCACATTTCAGGGGAGGCAGACTTCACAGAGTTCTTTCAGGCAAGTTATTAAACACACAAACACTCAGCAGGGAAACTACAAGACACAGTCGCTAAAATATACTGTAGCGGGGCATAGGGGTGCCGGAGCGCCCGGCTTCCAGGGTTCCAAACAGATCAGGTTTGGCCGCTCACTGCTGGCAAATTCCAAAGGCAGAGAGACCAGTGCTGGGGAAAGAAGAAAGGAATTTATTTCAGGGAGATCCACACCGGGAAGACAGTGGACTAGTTCCTCAAAGACTATCTCCAAAGTGCTAAAAATACACCCAGGTTTTAGAAGGGACGCTGGTGGGTGGGTGCGTGCAATGGGCAGTGAAAGTCAAGTTGATCATAGTCTTGGGGTCTGGCTTGCAAGGGGCTTGCTGGCTCAGAGCAGTCCTGGTGGGTGAGCAGGTAGTCCCCGTTCCCACCGGGGGATGTTGGCCTGCAGGGTCTCTTGTCCAAGTGCAGAGATAGATAAAGCTGGAAAGAAGAACTGAATCAATTAGACAGTTGGAGGTCAAAACGGAAGTGGACGGAGTTCTTTTTTCAATACGATGTGAAATATCCAGCTTTTCGACAAAGAAATCATACCGTAGGCAAAGCAACAAGAAAGTGTGACCATATTCAGAAAAAAAAAAAATCGGTAGAAATGGTCTCTGTGTTTGTGTGTCCCTTAGATGTGAGGTTTATCAGACTAAACCTTTAAGGCAGCTGCTATAAACATGTTCAAGGAACTAAAAAAAAAAAAAAAATTCAAAAATTTAAGGAGAGGGCGACAACAACAATTCCACGAGTGAAAACAATCTTAATACAAAGATCAAAATTATACAAATGAATCAATCCTGAGACAAGGGACACCGCAAAGCCGTGGAATGACGTGCTCCAAAGGGCTGGAAAATTCCGTCAACCAAAAATTCTATATCCTGCAAAATCATCCTTCATAAATGAAGGTGAAATAAAGACAGTCCCAGATAATGAAAGATAGAGAGGATGCTTTGCTAGCAGACATACCTTGTAAGAAATGTGAAAGGAAATCCTTTAGTCTGAAAGGGAGTGATCCCCGATGATACTCAAATCCACAGCAAGAATGAAGAGCTCCAGGAATGATAAATAGGTGGTAAATATAACAGACTCTCTAAATGTATTTTCTGATTTCTTCCCCTAACTTCTTTAAAAGACATAAGTTGCATAAAGCAAAACTTATGACACTGTATTGTTAAGTATATAACATATGTGGAAATAGATATGATAATAATGGAACAAAGGAGGGGAAAGGAAAAGAAGATATATTGAAACTTCAAGGGGGGGCAGAATTTGTCACCCCAAAAATATGCCTCTCTGGCATAAGGATTATTTTAGGCTGATTATTTTTAAGAAACTGTAGATTCAGGAAAAGCTCTTTACCTCCCCCTCAACTGCCTAAATTTACATTGGAAAGGAGGCCTGTACCAGAAGAGAGAGCTATTATCAAAGATACCTTTTTACCTAAGAGGCTCATTTGGGTAACCGGACAACCTGTTTTCTAAACATCTCTTCCTGACTTCTTGTAAACAGTCTTCCTCTCCTTCGCATTCCCAGACCCCTAAACCTTTCTTCAACTCAGCACGTTCTAGAAGCCTCAATCACCCAGCTGCCCCGTGGGTCTCCTATTTTTATGGGGCTTCCATACCTACGAAATTTGTTTATTTTTCTTTTGTTACTCTGTCTTACAGCAGCTTAATTATTAGACCAACCGAAGAACCTAGAAGGGAGGAAGGGAGAGTTTTTTCCACCCCTTACAGATGGCGACCACAAAGGGACCTTGACTGACTGGACGCTGCTGGTTCCAGGAGTGTTGCTGCCAAGAGACCCTGGGCCCTCTGACCAAAGCCAGCAGAAGGTAAGTATTCTTACCACGTCAGTCTCCTGGATCCCTGCCTGCACCATGTGACCGAAGCGAGAATGAGCACTGACAGTCCTTTTCTTTTTGTAAATTTAGATTGGCAGGAAAGAATGTTTGTGTGAACTCTCCCTTGGGCATAGCAACTCTGGTAAAGATTTGTCATGAATACTCTTATTTTCTTTTCTTTTTTTTTTTTAAATATTTTATTTATTTATTTGACAGAGAGAGGGAGAGAGAGATCACAAGTAGGCAGAGAGGCAGGCAGAGAGAGGGGGGAAGCAGGCTCCCCACTGAGCAGAGAGCCTGATGTGGGGCTCGATCCCAGGACCCTGAGATCATGACCCGAGCCGAAGGCAGAAGCTTTTAACCTCCGAGCCACCCAGGCGCCCCATACTCTTATTTTCTATTGATCCCTTTCATCCCAGAGATGGTCATCTTTTTCCTTTGTCTCTGTCTCTTGTGTCCTTTGTCATAAGGAGGAAAACCACAGGGTCGAAATGAGGCATAGGTCCTATAGCCTGTTGTTCACGCCGGCCCCACAGACTGACAAGTTCATGGTTCTTGGCAGACGGGCGTCTGTGTAGACAAACTTTGCCGTGAGTGAACTTGCACAGGAGGTAAAGGCTTTGGCTAATGGGGATCTTGGAAGTGAGAGTGTGCGATGACATCACTCAGCACTTCACAGCTCTCAGGGCTCTGGCCACCTGATGCTCGGCTCCCGGCTTAAGAGAAGTTGGTCACAAAATGAGTTCGACTGACACTAGGTCAGTCATCAACCTCAAGAAAATGTCTATGCAACAATGCACACCATGATGTCTCACACACAATCCCTGACCCAGCAGCACAACCCTCTCAGGTATTAATTTGGCCCTGAGAAACCCAAGGCATGGCTAAAGCTGTTCATGGGCACATGGGGAAAAAAAGAGAAAAAGAAGAAGAAGCAGAATGAGGTTTTCCTCTCATCCTATTCTATGTCTTGTGAGCTTAGCTTCATGACCGGTGAGGAGCATATTCTCTCTCCCTCCACCAGCCTGAGGATGCACGGACCTATGTGCATTGGGAAGACCGTCCAACAGGCTGCGCATCCCTTAAGCAGTGTTCTCTTTGTCCGCTGTGCCAGCTTTCAGAGGAATGTGTCCCAGGGGGTGGGGGAGGTGGGGGGGGCGGGCCTGACCCATCCGGGCCTTTTGTTGTCTCGCCCTTCTTGTCCATTAGTCTTATGGGCAACTGGAGACCACATTTTACTCATTTGGCCAGATGGAAATGTGGGTAGCATCCCATCTGTGGCTAGATCTTTCTTAGGCTAAGTCTGGGAGTGAACTTTGTAGAACTGGGCAGGGCTGCATCTTTGCTCTGTCCTTCAGGGATGCCTCTTGTGTTCATGATTAAGCCTTCAAAAGGCTTGAATTGCCATAAGAGCCTACTCACCAATGGCCAGATGATGGATCCTTTGAATTGGCTATATTTAAAAGAAGAACAATTTTTTTTAAAGAGCGCTCACATCCTAAACCTTCGTCTTAGTGGTACCCATGAAAAGACCAAGCTAAAATTGGGTACAAAAAAAAAATGGCTAGTCCTAGGGACTCCCTTAATAAAATAGAAGATTAGAAATTAGACTTAAAACGAAAATTAAAATTCATGTCTAACATGAATTACCCTTCTCCTCATCCCCAACTCACTGTCCCTGACTCTCCAGAAGATCTTTTGGATCTCTGGACCCTTGATCTAAACCCTCTCTCTCAAAATCCAGCCCAGGGCCTCAATAAATTCCCTGAGACACCCCTAATTCCTCTAACTTTCCCAGAAAATCCCTTCAATACCCAAATGCTTGGTTTGACTTCTCTTTCTTTGCAAGATTTACATAGAGCATTCTGCGCTGATCTCCAGGCCTGGGGTATACAGGTTACCCATATAAATACTAAAACCAGGAAATTAATTTAGCAGAATCCCCTGAGATGGGCAGTAGGGCTCACTGTTCTGTCCCTTGTAACTCCGACTTTCTAGGACTCTGTAATCTGGCTCTGCAAACAGCAGGTCTTCCTATGCAATGTCCTTTGCAGATGTGTCCTGGACAACCTCCTCTGCCCTTGCAAAGTATTCCCGTCTCCTGGACAGCAGCAGATACTCTAAATTATAAAGCCCTTTAACCTCCACTTTCAGAAGTTTAGACAAGAGTGGAAAAGATTAGTGGACATTCAAACCCCACTCACAAAGACCTCAAGGGGTGTTCTTCCCAGCCAAGATTATACTGTAGTTATTAGACAAGTCAGACAGTCCCCTGGGAAATGCACCCCCACACACACACACACCCCAAAAGATAACCAAAAATTTTTCCCAGGCCCTTGTGCAAATGATCAGGAAATGGACCAGCTGGAGGCCAATGTTCAGGGACTGATAAGAGCAGTATTCAAGTCTTCCCCCCCACTAAGGTGAATTAGTCCAAGATTGGACTGTGCACTCAGAAAGAATGAGAGCATTTGAAGGCTTTTGTTGAACCATTTCTACCGATTTTTTAAAAGGCATTCTGCATTAAACCCTGAAGTTTTAGGACATAGAAATCTTTTGATTTCCAGCTTAGTTAGAAATCTACCTGACATAAAGAAGCAAGTTTGGTTGGCTGGGTGGGTCCTTGTCTTTACATTCAAGCTGCAATCCAATTCTTTGAAGCCTTAGAAACAACTCATTGTCTTGCAGATCTCTGTAAAACCAGAACTGTGCTCTAGAAGCAACTCAAAGCTCACTTATCCTTACTGATTCCCAAATCGCTCCTATTCATCTCAAAATGCTTGGGAGTGTTGTAAAAGAACAGGTTATTGGAAACAGAATTGTCCTGTAATTAAGAAAAAGAAGGGGGGCGCCTGGGTGGCTCAGTGGGTTTAAGCCTCTGCCTTCGGCTCAGGTCATGATCTCGGGGTCCTGGGATCGAGCCCCGCATCAGGCTCTCTGCTCAGCGGGAGTCTGCTTCTCCCTCTCTCTCTCTGCCTGCCTCCCTGCCAATTTGAGATCTCTCTCTCTGTCAAATAAATAAATAAAACCTTTAAAAAAAAAAAAGAAAAAGAAGGAAGATTTTAAATAGTAGTCTCGACCTCTGATAAGACTCCTTAAAGAAAACTTGCTTCTTGATGTAAATTTTCTTTTTTTTTAAAGATTTTATTTACTGATTTACTTGTCAGAGAGAGAGAGAGAGAAAACAAGCAGGAAGATCAGTAGGCTCCCCGCTGAGCAAGGACCCTACCACGGGGCTCAATCCCGGAACTCCTCTATCACAACGGAGCAGAAGGCAGATGCTTAACTTACTGAGTCACTCAGGCGTCCGATGCTGTAAATTTTGTACCTCCATCTTCTCTGGGCCTTAAGAGCCATTCTATGAAGTGAAAGTATTAAGGGAGAAGTTTCTAACCAGAAGGAGGAGGGGAAAGGACTGATTTGAATATTGGACTAAAGAAAAATCTTAAATGTCCTCTCCACAACTATGAGTTAAATGCTTCAGCTATCTGAGCAGGCAAATTTAACTTATCCCAACTGCCAAAACAAATTTTGGATCCAACTGTTTTTTTATAAGCTGGTGAGTTTTGGATTATTGTACCCGACTCATGGCTAAAACTTTAAAACAACAGCTGTAAGGTCTCTTGTTTGTGTCAGTCTGTATGTTTATGTGTGTCTGTGTAAGCATATTGCGGAGGTGTGATATTTTTCTGTCTCTGGATGTTATTGCCAAGTTAATTTATCAAAAGGCTCCATTTAATTGGTTAGAATTAAGTGCTTATAAATTGAGTATTCCTAAAGTTCTCAGAAATATAGCAAAAACTGACCCAAAGGCTTTTCAGGTTCACAGGATCTGGAAAAATATTCACTATTAAAGCTACTTGAAGTTCATTGGTTTGATTAAAATATACACGTCTTTAGAGTTATCAACATTGACTATAAGACAAGTATCTTTTATTCTGCTTGGGTTTACTAGTCAAATTCATATCATCTCTTATAAAATTTGTCAGCAAGAAAAAGAATTTGGGACGAAGGCTGACCTTGTCTAATGTCTCATGAGGTTTTTATGAGTAGCTTAAACATAATTGTTGGGAGCAGTGATTTACACAGAGGCAAGGGGGTCAGAATTTATTGATGAACTTTTTAGCAATTGTTACATTTTATGGTATGTGTACTTGAAAATAGCTTCCAAAATCCTTTGGGTAACTTGAAACTTTAGAGTTATACGAAGTAAAGTTAAATAATTAAAAAGTATTGAATAGCTAGAGCATTTCCAAATAAGATAAAATAATAAAATATCGATTACTGAAAGAACATAGGTTAATCTCCTTTGGGCTTCCTATTGCAAAGAAATTAAAGACTATTTTTAGACATGTCTTGTGCCACATTGAAAGACTGTGTTATTAAAAAGGGCACGCGGGCTTCTAAAAATTATGATATGAATTCACAAATCTGCCAACATAGAGAATACTAGTGTAACAGCTGACAATTGCTTACTTCTTAGTTTTCACTAGAAACTAAAGTTTCCCAGGGTTAAAAAATTCTTTTTAATATACATAAGGAAACTATCAGAAATCATAAGGGAAAAAATTCTGTATGTAAGGAAAGTCAAATGTGCTTTTTTGGTTAGAAAAAAAATATGAGAAATGGAAATACAGGGAAAAGAAAGTAATTTGGTCAGAAAGTGAAATATCAGATGGGAAAGGAGAGAATCAAAGACAAATTAGATAGAAAGTTAGAAAAAGAAGGAGAGAGAAAATCTGACATTGGGTCGTCAAGTTGGCTGGGATCAAATACATGTTTTAGAATGGTTATAAAATTCAGCTTCAAAATTAGTAGTGTACTTATATAAAACCAAAACTTGATTTTCTCGCAACTGCTAAAAAGACAAAGTTTTCTTGGACTATTGGTCTGCCCCCCGGTAAGAGATTATGAAAAGTTTCTCTTTACCTTTTAAGTCATCTGCCTAGGAAGAAAAGATTTTGCTTTTTATCAAAATAATTTTTTGTGCTTTGTGTTGTCTTAATCAGGTCTTTGATTTCCCCCAAGAAAACAGAAATTCTTTTTTTTTCTTTTTTAAGATTTTATTTATTTGACAAAGAGAGACACAGCGAGAGAAGGAGCACAAGCCTGGGGAGTGGGAGAGGGAGAAGCAGGAAGCCCGATGCGGGGCTCGATCCCAGGACCCCGGGACCGTGACCCGAGCCAAAGGCAGACGCCTAACGACTGAGCCACCCAGGTGCCCCCAGAGAGCCACCCAGGTGCCCCCAGAAATTCTTCAATATTAGAAGATCTAACTTTTGCTCACAACTATGAACCTTCTGTGTTTGCCTTTGAAATCTTTTATCGTCACTTTGGTTAAATAGGTAACAAAATATTGTTTCATAATGATCTGTGATCCTTCCTAGTCAAGTGTTCAAACCTTTTGATATTTGTGACGATTTTCCCTAAATCAAATTCCAAATGATCTTTTTGACCTTGAATCAACTGGAAATTTCCAGAGGGTTTTCTCAAAAGGGTTTTCTCTCTTCTTATAAAAAGGCAGCTATTACACTAATTAGGCTCATTTAATATGTAAAATTATAGGAGAAGCATTGTCAAATAAGAAGCAGTAGTAAGTCTTTTTTTATGTTCTGTTTGTATTGATATAAAAGCACTCCAGAATTGAATGAAATTCCTAAAATTCTAGTATGCCCTGGTATAATGTTACCACTTGAAACTCCAGTTATTATCTTAAAATTTGTGTGTCACAGAAATAACCAAATTTCTTTGCTAATAGTATTATAGTGAACTCTCATCAGATCTTTAGCCTTGGCCATTTGTGAGTCTTTTACATTTGCAGTCATTGTTTTATTCTGACACTTTTGCAAAAGCATTCCCATAAGAATGCTTCTTCTTCACGTGGATTCAGAGAAAGGACTCTGGAAAGCCAAGGTTTCTGATCATAAAACTGAATGAGTAAGAACTTTCCAGAACTAGTGGAAACACTGGATTCAAGCAAAAGAATTAATAACAAGGGACTGAATACATTGATGAGGATGATAATAATTTTTATGACTTTTTGTTTGAAACTTTTGTTTTTCCAGACTGAAGGAAAATTTTTTCTTAAGCTACCTGTGTCTTAGAGCAATAACTGGGTAAACTGTACCTTTGGAAACAAAGATGAAACAATTACATTTTCTCCCTACCTGATCCCTCCAGAATTTGGAAACTCTTAGTGAGTATTCCTATTTCCATGGCAGCACAGTTTACATGCAAAAGTTCAGTAAGAATGTGCTCTCCTTGTAACAGGACAAAATTGGAAACATCTGTTATATTACCAAGGCTTTGACTGGAATGTCATATTTGAGAGAGCTGTGCACGGAATCAGATATGTCGGATAGCTTTAAGGAACTAAGGCTGCCTTTATGAGCCAATAAAACCCCTTGGAAAAACAGCCTGCTTACAAACTTCCTGACAATCTAAATAGGTTAAGGAAGGTCACTTCCTGGCGGATGCAGGCACCTCAGGATAGCTTTGGGACCTCAGAGAGGAATTTACCCAGATCTATAGGTATTGCAGGCGAAGTCTGACGTTGAGCCTTTGGCTTGGCTTCCTAGCCTGAAGAGGCTTTTAAAAGTTCCATCTGAGGGGCGTCTGGGTGGCTCAGTTGGTTAAGTGTATACATTCGGCTCAGGTCATGATCCTGGTCCTAGGGTGGGGTCCCGAACCGGGCTCCTTGCTCAGCAGGGACCCTGTTTCTCCCTCTGCTTGATGCTCCCCCTGCTTGCGCTCTCTCTCTCTCTCTCCTCCCCCTCTCTCCTTCTCTGACAAATAAATAAATAAAATCTTAAAAAAAAAATTCTCTTTCTCCTTCTGCTGCTCCCCCTTCACGTGGGAGCTTGGGCTCTCCTTCTCTCTCAAAATAAATAAAATAAATAAAAGTTCAATCTGAGATTTCTTACGAAAATTTCCAGCAGGGCGCCCGGGTGGTTCAGTCAGTTAAGCATCCCACTCTCGGTTTCTGTTCAGGTCGTAGTCTCAGGGTTGAGGGATCGAGCCCCTCATTGGGTTCCTTCTCAGCACACAGTCTGCTTGAGATTCTTCCCCATCCTCCTTCTCCATTCCTCCCTCCACTCGCCTCTCTTGCTCTCTCAGGTAAGTAAAATCTTAAAAAAAAAAAAAAATTCGGGGCGCCTGGGTGGCTCAGTGGGTTAAAGCCTCTGCCTTCAGCTCGGGTCATGATCTCAGGGTCCTGGGATCAAGTCCTGCATCGGGCTCTCTGCTCGCCGGGGAGCCTGCTTCCTCCTCTCTCCCTGCCTGCCTCTCTGCCTCCTTGTGATCTCTCTCTCTGTCAAATAAATAAATAAAATCTTTAAAAAAAAAAAGAAAGAAAAGTTCCAGCAAAGCAGATTTAAAAGCGCCTATGTCATCAACCACTCTTCTTGCTGCACTTCTGTAAATAATCAGGCCAAATTTTTTGAAACTAGACCTATTTTGCAAACAAATCGGTCTTAATTTGGCTATCTTCGGTAACGATGAAAGTGATTTTAGAGAGGAAAAAAAAATATGTTTTAGTAGCACCCTTTGTGGCAATTCAATTCCATTACTGTCTATTGCCTTCGAGGTTTTGTTATTTACCTGTGAACAGGGCTAGATCCTGAATTCTTCTAGTCCCCTTGAGTACTTGGCTACAAGTCTTTAATGTTTCTAATGTTTTCCCATCTTTTGACTAGGAATCGTTGGGAACTAAAACTGCTTTCTTTTTGAAGCCCTGCCAACTGAAGCTAGACGATTCGATAGAAACATCAGAAAAATTGCCATGATAGCTCACGTTTAGACAGTCTTCTCCATGCCTGTTGCTGAAGGGCCGGCCACACGGAAAGTTTGCCAGCACATCTGCTGATATCATCAGAGACATGCAACCTGCAAACCGGGAAAATCAGTCGCATTCCCCCTGTCCTCATCCTATCCGAAGTTGCTTCTAAGCCTGATATTTAGAAATATTCTTAACTGGCAGCTTACGGGACTCAGACACGAGGTTTATCATCTGCTCTAACCATGAACCTTTATTTTTCTTTTGCTCACCTGATGGCTTGCACAATCAAGGTCTAACTTTGGGAGCCCACCTGTAAGACTGCTTCCCGAAATGCGACAGCTCTTACTGAACTGATCTGTTCTCAAGGCTGAGACTGGCTCCAGGGAGATTTAGCACAATCTGTCGACTTAACTTCCGGACTGGAGACTTCTTATTTGAAATTTCATAGGCAGTACTGCAGGGGAGCAAAATTTGTCACCCCCAAAACATGCTTCTGTCATAAGGATTATTTTCAGTTGATTACTTTCAAGAAACTGTATATTAAGGAAAAGTTCTTTATCTTCCCCTAAACTGCCTAAATTGACATTGGAAAGGGGACCTATGCCCCTTCTTCACTAGGAAGTGAAGCTAATGCTAGAGATAACTTTTTTTTTTTCCTTTTTTTACCTAAGAAACTTACCTGCATACAAGGCAACATTTGCTTTTCAAACATTTCCTCTTACCTTCCTATGGATGGCCATCCTCTTTCTATCCCCAGACTCTTATACCTTTCCTTGGCTCAGGATGAAAGATTTTATTTATTCATTTGAGAGAAAGAGCTGGGGGAGGGGCAGAGAGAGAGAATCCCAGGCAGACTCTGCACTGAGCAGAGAGTCCAATGCAGGGCTCAATCTCACGACCCTGAAATTATAACCCGAGCCAAAATCAAGAGTCAGGCACTTAACCAACTGAGTCACCCAGATTCTGTAAGACTTAATTACCCAGCTGCCCTTTGGGTCTCATATTTTTACAAGGCTCCTATACATAGGAAATTTATTTTTCTGCTATCAATCTGTCTTTTATCAATTTAATTATTGGATCAACCAAGAACCTAGAAGAGAAAAGGCAAAAAGTTTTTCTGCCCCACAGAACAGTTTCTAGAATTATTATTATTGACTTATTACTATTAGAATTGCATATTGTAATTTGCAAGTTTGAAGTTGAAATGCATATTGTAATACCTAGAGCAAGCACTAAGAAACTAATGAAAAAAGCATAGCAAAAAGAAAAAAAACCAAAAGAATTAAAATGGCATACAAAAAATATTTATTCAACTCAAAACAATGAAGTAAGGGAGAAGGATAACAATTTAAAAAATGAGAAAAAGAGAAAGCAAATAACAAAAGAGCAGATGTAAATCCAATCCTCAGTAATTCACTAAATATAAAGATTTTATTTATTTGAGAGAGAGATAGTGAGAAAGAGCACAGGCAGAGAGAACAGGGAGAAATAGGCTCCCTCTGAGAAGGGAGCCAGACATGGGGCTCAATTCCAAGACCCTGGGATCATGACCTGAGCTGAAGGCAGACACTTAACCGACAGAGCCACTCAGGTGCCCTTATAATTCATTAAATATAAATGGTCTACTACAATACTGTAATTTATAATAAGAAATATATATTTGGTCTTTGTCCATGGTTTTCAGCTCACAGGTCCCAAAATTATTGGAATTTCCTAAGTGACGAGGGCAATGGTGGCATCTTTTATGTGGTTGTTTGTCCTAAATTCCTGAAAATGCTTCAGGGCCATAAAGGTGAGTTGACTGTCTTGTTACTCATAACAAGCCCCTTTCCACCACCACCGAGTTTCTGTGAACGAGTTGACTTTTGGAAATCCCTTGAAGACGAGAGAGCTGGTTACCACGCAAGGGAACCAACCTCGATTAGAGGGTTGGAACTTTCAGCCCCACCCCTGATTTCCGGGGAGGAGAAAGGGGCTGAAGGTTGACTCAATCACCAATGGTCCATGATTTAATCAATCATGCCCATGTAATGAAGCCTCTGTTAAAAATTCCAAAGGATGTGGTTTGGAGACCTTCCAGGCTGGTGAACCAGAATGCTTCCACATGTCACCATGTCAGGGCCCAGATTCCATGAGGACAGAAGCTCCTTTCTGTGGGCCTTCACTCTAGGTATCTCTTTATCTGGCTGTGGATTCATAGCCTTTAATATTCTCTGTAATAAACTGGTGATCTAGTGAGTACACTGGTTTCCTGAGATCTGTCAGCCACTTTAGCAAATTAATCAAACCCAAGAAGGGGGTCAGAGGAACCTCTGATTTAGAGCCAGCAAGTCAGAAGCACGGATAACAACCTAAGCTTGCAGTTGGGGTCTGAAGTGGGAGAGCAGTCGTGTGGCACTGAACCCTCAATCTGTGGAATCTGGGGCTGCCTCCAGATAGCAAGAATTGAGTTGAATTATAGGACACACAGCTGATGTGTGAGAATTGCCTGGTGATGTGGGGGGGGAAAAAACCCTAGACATTGGGAGTGAGGGCAGAATTGTGACTAAACACTCCAAATGCCAGATTGTCAGACCGAATAAAAAAGAGCCAGACCAAACTCTATGCTGTCTCCGAGAAAAGTAGCTTAGGTTCAAAGAACAAGGAGATTAAAAGGAAAAGAATGGTGGGACTCCAGTTTTAACTGGAAAAAAGCTTGAATTCACCCCTCCTTTCAATAGGATAAAAGCTGAGCAAACCAAAAATAAGTGGCTGCTCTAAGACCCATTGGAAGGGTGATGTCACAGGCCCTGTCTCTCCAGCCTGACATCTGGAGAGACAGGTAAATAAAGAGAATCGCAGCCTCCATTGGCTCCCCTAAAGGAGAAGCTACTAGAGCCATGAGATGGCAGGAATACTTCAATGATCATTTTGATGAATTGCTGGAGGCTGAGTGCGGATTTGCCTGAGCATGAGTGATAAGCTCCCGCAGGTGCACTTTCAGGAAAGCCCCCCCACACTCACATTGGCCTCACCTTCAGGAACACTACCACCTCTTCAAGGTGAGGATCCGCCAAAAACTCCCTCCCGTTTCAAGCAGAACTGAGGGGAAAGTAGCCATTTTTATATACGCCTGGAGTGTTCTTCATACCAGAGATCTGCTCTGCAAAGGACCAACTTGTCTACCGGGGGAAGCCAACTCCAGCTCCCTACGGACTTCCTGTTTCACCTAAAGGAAACAGAAAAGACACAGAAAAACTTCGGAAGGTCAGAGCCCAGTGACTCAGGCACACGAAAAGACTGAGAATGAATCATAAGATTCTAGAAATCTTCTCCCTCCAACATCTCACCAGCATATATCAGCAGGCTCCGATGTCATAACAGTAGATCGCAATTGAGACAAGGACAGAGGGGGTAACTGAAACCCCTGGGAGGTACAGGCGCAGTCAACAGTACGTACAGCCCAGCTTCTAGCCGGATTGACAGGAAGCCCCACACAAGAGGCCTGTTTGCCTCAGTCCCTGTTGCCTAAAAGCAAAGGCATGTTTGCTTTCACCCAAAAAATTTTAAGGCATGCGCAAAGGCAAGTAAAAACCATCTGAGGAGACAAAGCAAGCATCAGAAGCAGACACAAACATGACATAGATTTTAGAATTCTGGGCTATGGAATGTAAACTATGATTAATATGTGAAGGGCTCTAATGAAAAAGTAGGAGCATGCAAGAATGTGAACAGAGAAATAGAAATTCTAAGAGAGGATCAAAAGGATTGCTAGAAATCCAAAATACTGTAACACAAAGGAAGAATGCCCTTGGTGGGCTCACGGGTATACTGGACACAGCTGACGAAAGAATCAGTGAGAACCAAGATGTGTCAAAGAAACTGCCCAGGGGCACCAGGGTGGCTCAGTGGGTTAAAGCCTCTGCCTTCGGCTCAGGTCATGATCTCAGGGTCCTGGGATCGAGCCCCGCATCGGGCTCTCTGCTCAGCAGGGAGCCTGCTTCCCTCTCTCTCTCTGCCTGCCTCTCTGCTTACTTGTGGTCTCTCTCTCTCTCTGTCAAATAAATAAAATCTTTTAAAAAAGAAAGAAAAAGAAACTGCCCAAACTGAAATGCAAAGAGAGAAAAAATGAAAACAAAAGAAGAGAATATTTAATGACTGTGGGACAATTAAAAAAATTATAACATACGTGTAGTGGGAATCCCAGAAAGAGAAGAAAGAGGGAAAGGAGCAGAAGAATTTGAGTAATAATGGCAGAGAATTTTCCAATGTTAATGACAGTCATGAAACTACAGGAAACTAAGAGAACACCCAACAAGATAAATACCAAAATATCTATACCAAGGCATCTCATATTTAAACTTCAGAAAACTAAAGGCAAAGGAAGTCTTCAAAGAAGTTGGGGACAGGGGAGGGGAGGGACACCTTACCAGGCACAAGGATGAAAATTGTATTGAAAATTGCATTGGACAGACACCAAGCAAGCAAGAGAGTAGAGTAAAATATTTTAACAGTTGAAAGACAAAAGCCCATCAACCTAGAATTCAAAGTCCAACAAAATTTTCTTTCAAAAGTGAAGGAGAAATAAAGACTTTCTCAGATAAAAACTGATGGGTTTTATCACCAGTAGGCCTGCCCTGCAGGAAATGTTTTAATTTTTTATTTCATTTTATTTTTAAGATTTAACCATTTATTTGAGAGAAAGATAGAGACAGAGCATCCATGAACAGGGGGAGAGACAGAGGGAGAGGGAGGGGAGAGGAGAAGCAGACTCCCTGCTGATTGGGGAGCCCCACATGGGGCTTGATCCCATGACCCAGAGATCATGACCTGAGCCACAAGCAAGAATCAGATGCCCAGCTGACTGAGCCACCCCCGCACCCCTAGGAAATTTTTAAAAGAAGCTCTTCAGAGAGAAGAAAAATGACATAGTTTGGAAACTTGGATCCATATAACCAGAGGAAGAACATTGGATAAGAAATAAGTGAAATACTAAATAAAATCAATCAATAAATAAAATTAAACCTTTAACTTTTCTTATTCTTAATTGATCTAATAGAAGCTATTTGTACAAAGTAATAATAGGAATGAAATATGGGGTCATTACAGCTTTTGGCCAAAGGAATGACAGCAATTTGATAAAGGACAGGAGGGAGGAAATGAGAATTATCAATATAGACCTATTTGAAAGTAGATTTACATTAGTTGTAAATAGATATTATAAACCCTAGGCTAACCACTAGAATAGTTTGAAAAGAAGTATAATTGGGGGCGCCTGGGTAGCTCAGCTGGTTAGGTTCTGTCTTCAGCTCAGGTCATGTTCACAGGGTTCCTGGATGGAGCCCTGTGTTGGGCTCCCTGCTCAGCGGGGAGTCTGCTTCTCCCTCTCCCCCTGCCTCTCCCCCTGGCTCATGCTCTCTCCCTCCCTCTCTCTCTGTGCCAAATAAATAAATAAATAAAATCTTTCCTAAAAAATAAGTAAAACTGATGTTAAGATAGGAGAGAAACGGACTATCATAAAGTTTTCAATAAGAACCAAGAGAAGGCATTAAAAGAGGAGAGGTTAAAAAAAAAAAGAAAGGAAAAAAAAACAAGTGCAACAAATATAAGACAGTTGTAAATGTGGTAGATATTAATCTAACTACCTAAGAATTACTTAAAATGCGAATAGTAAATATGGAAATTAAGAGACGAGAGATTGTCATAACATAAAAACGTTAAGACCCAAATATATGTTGTTTATAAGAAACTAATTTTATTTTTTTATTTTTTATTTATTTTATTTTTTTTACTTTTATTATTTTTGAAAAGATTTTATTTATTTATTTGACAGAGAGAGAGAGATCACAAGTAGGCAGAGGGGCAGGCAGAGAGAGAGAGGGGGAAGCAGGCTCCCCGCCGAGGAGAGAGCCCGACGCAAGGCTCGATCCCAGGACCCTGAGACCACGATCTGAGCAGAAGGCAGAGGACCAACCCACTGAGCCACCCAGGTGCCCCAGAAACCCATTTTAAATATGAAGACACACATAAGTTAAAGAGGTGAGGTAAGAGATCCCAGGCTAACACTAATCAAAAGAAAGCCATATTAGCTATGTTAATTTCACACGAAACATACCTGGAACAAGATAAATTATCAGTGATTAAAAGGGCATTACATAGTGATAAAAGGGTCAATTCCCTTTTATTCCCAAGAAGATACAATCCTTAACATGTATGCACCTAACAACAGAGCGTCAATAAAAGTGAGGCGAAAACTGATAGAACTGCAAAGAGGGAACAAATCCATTACTGTAGTCGGAAACTTCAAACCCCTCTTTTAGTAAACGATGGATCCAGCAGGCATAAAGTCAATAAGGATATAGCTGAAATGAATAGCACAATTAATCAACTGGATCTAAATGACATTTGTATAATACCTCATCCAACCAGTGTAGAATATACATTCTTCTCAAATTTACATGGAATATTCAGCAAGATAGATTCTGAGCCTTTATACAAACCTTAACAAATTTAAAATAGAAATTATACAAAGTATGTTCTCATCACAATGAGATTAAACTAAAAATCAATACCAGAAAGACAGCTAGAGGGGCACCTGGGAGGCTCAGTCATTGGATATCTGCCTTCGGCTCAGGTCATGATCCTGGGGTCCTCGGATTGAGCCCCACATCGGGCTCCCTGCTCAGCAAGGAGACTGCTTCTCCCTCTCCCACTCCCCCTGCTTGTGTTCCCTCTCTTGCTGTCTCTCTCTCTCTGTCAAATAAATAAATAAATAAAATCTTTTCTTTTTTTAAAGAAAGATAGCTAGAAAATCCCCAAATGTTTGGAGATTAAATAACACATTTCTAAATAACACATGGGTGAAAGAAATCTAAAGAGGAATTTAAAAATACTTTGAACTAAATGAAAATGAAATACAAGTTATCCAAATGTGTGGAATGCAATAAAAGCAGTGCTTACAGGGAAATTATAGCATTGAATACATATATCACAAAAGAAGGATGATCTAAAATCAGTAACCTTAGAAAACTAGAAAAAGAAGAAGAAATTAAATCTGAAGTAAAATCTTAATAAATGAAAATGAAATGTTCATGGATTGGAAAACTTGATATTGTTAAGATGTCAGTTCTATCTAAATTGATTTATAGAAGGGACTTATTAAAATCTAGTCAGGCTTTTTGGTAGAAATGACAAGCTGAACCTAAATTTATAGGGAAATGCAAAAGACCTAGAGTAGCCAAGACAATTTTGTAAAAGAAGAAAAAGGCAAAAGAAGTTATACTACATGATTACAAAATTTACTAGAAATTTCAGTAATCAAGGCAATGTGCTATTAGCATCAAGATAGACATATAGAGTATTGAACCAGAACTAAGAGTCTAGAAATAAAACCTTACATTTGTGATCAATTGATTTTCAACTAAAGTAAAAAGACAATTCAGTGGAGATATGATCATCTTTGCAACAATAACCTGGGATAGGAAATATCCATATGCAATAACATGAACGTGGATCTTTCCTCACATTATACATAAAAATTAATTCAAAATGCATCATAGTCAAAAGGGAACCCTCATGCACTGCTGGTGGGAATGCAAACTTTTACAGCCACTCTGGAAAACAGTATGGAGGTTCCTCAAAGTTAAAAATAGAACTACCTTATGACCCAGAAATTACACTACTAGGTATTTATCCAAAGGATACAAAGCATGAAAGCAGCATTATCTACAATAGCCAAACTATGGAAAGAGCCCAAGCGTCCACCAACTGATGAATGGATAAAGAAGATGTGGTGTACCACATCATCAGTTGATGGGCACTTGGGCTCTTTCCATACAGGTGCACACACACACACACACACACTGGACTATTACTCGGTTATCAAAAAGAATGAAATCTTACCATTTGCAATGACATGGATAGAGCTAGAGGGTATTAAGCTAAGTGAAATAGGTCAGCCAGAGAAAGATAAATACTATACAATTTCACCCATATGTAGAATTTAAGAAACAAAATAGATGAATAGGGAAGGAAAGTAAAAATAAAATAAGATAAAAACAGAGAGAGGCAAACTATAAGAGACTCTTTTTCTAATATTCTAATATAATTATTTTTTTCCCAAATACTTTTATTTTATTTTTTCAGTGTTACAAGATTCATTGTTCATGTACCACACCCAGTGCTCCATGCAATACGTGAGACTCTTAATGATGGAGAACAAATCAAGGGTTGCTGGAGGGGAGGTAGATGGGGGGATAGGCTAAATGGGTGATGGGCATTAAGAAGGGCACTTGTGATGAGCACTGGATGTTCTATGTAAGTGATGAATCACTAAATTCTACTCCTGAGACCAACACTACACTATATGCATTATTGAATTTATTTTGAATTGTTATTTTGAATAACTTGAATAATTCACTTTGACATTATTTTGAATTATTATTGAAACTCGAATTTATTTTTTATTTTATTAATTTTTAAAAATATTTTATTTATTTATTTGACAGAGAAAGAGAGATCACAGGTAGTCAGAGAGGAAGGCAGAGAAAGAGGGGGAAGCAGGCTCCTCGCTGAGCAGAGATCCCGATGCCGGGCTTGATCCCAGGACCCTGAGATCATGACCTGAGCCAAAGGCAGAAGCTTTAACACACTGAGCCACCCAGGCGCCCCTGAAACTTGAATTTAAATAAAATACTTGGAGAAAAAAAAAATGCATCATTGTCCTAAGTGTGAAGGCTAACACTATGAGACTTTTAAGAAAATGTAGAAGAAAAATCTTTAAGAAATCTTGTGAAAGTCTTCATGACTCTGAAACGGAAGCACTAAAAAAAATGGATAAATTGTACTTCACTAAAATTCAAAAATCTTTGTGCTTGAAGAAACTTTAACAAAGTAGAAAGGCCAGCCACAGGCGGGGATAATATATTTATAAAATATATATCTGATAAAGGACTTATATCCAGAATATAAAAAGAACTTTTACAACTTGATAACAAGAAGACAAACAACCTGATTTAAAAATAGATAAAAGACTTGAATAAGCAAGCAAAACATAAATAGCTAATAAACACACGAAAAGGTGTTCAACATCAGTCATCAGGAAACACAAACTAAAATCCTAATGTGATACCACTGGAGACTCACTAGACTGATGTATTGATAAGGATACGAAAAAAATGGGAACTCTCACATATTTCTGGCAGGAATAAAAATGACCCACCCACTTTGAAAACCTGTCCGGTTGTTTCTTTAAATTAAACACAAGCTGGGGCGCCTGGCTGGCTCAGTTGGTAGAGCACGTGACTCTTGATCTCAGGGTTGTATGTTCAAGTCCCACGTTGGGTGTAGAGATTACTTAACAATAAAATCTTAAGAAAAATAAACATAAACTTACCCGGCGGTTTCACTCTAAGGAATCCATCCCCAAAAAAATGAAGACATGTCCACATAAAGACTTATAAGTAGATGCTTCTGGCAGCATTGTTCATAATGACTCCAAACTGGAAATAATCCAAATGTCTACTAGCTGGTGAATGATTAAACCAAAGGTAGTATGTCCACACAGTGGAATACTATACAGCAATTAAAAAGGTATGAAATACCAGTGTATGTAACCACATGGATGAACCTAAAAAAGTATCATGCTTAAATAAGCCAGATTATATATATTACATGAGTCCTTTCACAGGAAATGCCTGGAAAGGTAAATTATAGAGACAGAAAGCAGATCGGTAAATACCTGAGGCAAGGTATTGGAGTCTGTATCGACTGCCTATATACTTAATAGAGTTTTTAGGATGATAGCAATGGTCTTTATTTTTTTTTTAATATTTATTTATTTGACAGAGAGAGAGAGATCACAAGTAGGCAGAGGCAGGCAGAGAGAGAGAGGGGGAAGCAGGCTCCCTGCTGAGCAGAGAGCCCGATGCGGGGCTCGATCCCACGACCCTGAGATCATGACCTGAGCCGAAGGCAGAGGCTTTAACCCACGGAGCCACCCAGGCGCCCCTGGAGATACTTCTGATACCAGTCATAGTCCATGGGTATTTTAAGCCTACCCAAAATCAGTTCTTGCTTATAATCTTGGCCTTTACAAAAAATAAAAAAAGAACTGAAATGTACATAATATACACATATTCTGGATGATACTGTCTGCCCCACCAAGAAAAACTACAGGCTTCTAAAGCATGCGTGATGTTTATCTACCAGAAATGAAAGTGTGTGTGTGTGTGTGTGTGTGTGTGTGTTCGTTCCAGAAAACCTAAGGTGACAGATGAGGGGCGACGATGTAGACTTCGGTGTCTGAGCTGTGGCGTTTTATTCGAGTGACACATCTGTGAAGGCATAGAAGGTTGACATCATCACTTCCTCTGCCAACTTTGTTTGCTGGTTTTGTTTGGTTTTGGTTTTGTTTTTGTTTTTTTAAGGAAAGTGTTTCTTTGGGGCTGCAGCTGGCTGCCTCCAAAGAGAGATCAAACCAGCACATTTCCTGCTCTTGCCTTTCTCTTTCACTCTGGACCCAGCGACCAGCTGAGTTTTTCAGGGCTCCAAAATGCCTTAACTACTCATTTTATGTTTCCTTAACTACTCATTTCTTGATTCTCATTCATTTCTCAACAGATGTTTATTGAGCTATCAGGTGCGAAGGGCTGTTTTGGATGCTGTGGGGGACACAGAGATGGCACAGAATGACCTTCCCTTGGATAGTTTACAGTCTAACGAAGGCAGGAGATAAAGTATGTACTCGAATATCTAAACGACGAGGTAACATGCGATAACAGAGATCTAAACTGAGCTATCAGACTTTTGAAGAAGGGGGGAAGCGTTTTCACTGGCACAAACAGGAAATTCTTTACGGAGAGAATTACTGAAACCAGGCATTAGGGATGGAGATAACTTTGAGCCGTGGAGCTGGAGGAATGTGGATAACGTAAGTGGAGGGAAGGGTATGTGCCTGGAAGAAGAGGTTTTTAGAAATCGGAAAGCACAGGGTGTATTTGAGAGAAAAACAGTATCATTCTGTTAAAATGCAGACTGTGTTGGGAGCAGTAGCAGATAATTCTATAAATATAAGTTGGGGTCAAATCATGTGGGAGATAGAAATCCGGCGATGATTTTGGTTCATCTCCGGACTGGCAGTGTTAACTTTCTTCCGACTCAAGGGCATTTAAGTAACGAAGGCACAGACTCGGGCTCTAACTTGATAAGGTCCCTAAGTTATTTGAGGAAAATGGTCCCCTATGCTCACAAAAATATGGATGGCTGTATGGATGGCCAGTAGGGTTTCGTGTAGCCCGAACTGTGTCTGGCTCATGAAGGAAAGATCTGGCCCCCCAAGAGGTGCCCCGGGCATGATGTGCACGGAAGTCTGACTGTCCTGGAACTCAGAAAATGAGGATGGCCTTTGCCCAGCGCATGGTCCCTGCGGGTGTGTGGGAGATACCAGGTGGGCTGGTCAGCACCGGTATCACCAGGGTGGGCCAACGTGCAGTGTGTGCCCGTGTCGTTTGAGGGTCTGTCGGATTACTGTGGGTTCCCGGGTACGCACGGGGTCTTAAGTAATACCCCGCGGGGGAACAAGGCAGCCCCAGGCGGAATGTCAGAGGGCTTATGAGAAGGCCGACGAACACGCCACGTCTGCATCAGCTCTCGATTCGAGGGCTGTCCCCTCGACCACCTAGGTGACCGGTGCCGTGCATCCAGATCCCCTGCCGAGGCCAGATGTCCTGCGCGGGACCAGAAGGGAAAAGGGGGAGAAGGCGTTCGTATATCGGAAGGAACAGAGAGGTGGGAGATGGAACAACTCAGACCACTCACTTGCTAAGGTGTCAGACCGGATGAGGGTGGGAAGCGAACACGGCCATGGAAACAACAGAACGGAGACCCCTGCCTGCGTGGCTCCGTCCGGTAAGCCTGTGACTCTTGGTTGCGGCTCAGGTCCTGATCTCCAGGTCATGAGATCGAGCCTCGTGTTGGATTGGGTGCTGAGCACTGAGCGTGGAGTCCATTTCAGATTCTCTCTCCCTCTGCCTCCCCCTGCTTGCTTACTCTCTCTCTCTCTCTTTCTCTCTCAAATAAATAAATAAATAAATAAAAATCTTTTAAAACACAAAAATAAAACAGCTTTGTGAAAGGCAGCGCCTTCTTCATAAGTCCCGCAGCAGCACCGGGAATGACCCTGAAAGGGAAAATGATGAGCTTGGGTGCAGGCTGTGAAGGTGGAGAATCAAACAGAGCCGCAATGGCCACGACCAACAACCAGCCGCGACCGTGAGGCCCGTATTCTGAAGACTTCTGCTGCTGCAGTCGGAAGCCAAGTTCAAATTCAAGGCGTTCAGTGGGTTTGATGACCTCCCCTTTCCCGGGGTCTTTCTGGGTTCAGCCCCTGACATGCCATCTGCCTTTCAGACCGTCCATTTCTTTCAGTACATTTTACTACCTGGGCTCAGAGTAAATTAAGGATCTGAAAAAAGTCAAAATGGTTCAGGGGATTTTAAAGGTTTTGAAGTCAAAAGACTTTATATTCAAAAAATGGGGAAAAATTGTAGAATCTTGATCCCTTAAATTGGGATATCCACTTTCTGGCATTTTCTTTGATTGGATCACACACATATACACAAATACATTTTTTTAATATATTTCACTTATTTATTTGACACAAAGAGAGAGAGATCACAAGCAGAGAGAGCAGCAGGCAGAGGGAGAAACAGGCTTCTACCTGAGCCAGGAGCCAAATGTGGAATTCGAGCCCAGGACCTTGGGATCGTGACTTGAGCCGAAGGCAGACGCCTAACGGACTGAGCCACCCAGGCACCTGCACAAACACATTTGTAAAGGGAGAAGAAGAAACAAGGAATTTAGAAGCAGAAAAAGTCAGTAGACTCAGCAATCTCTTAATACATGCCTAAATTGCAAAAACCTGGATTGCAAATGAAAATATCTACACTCTGATTCTACTTGTAAAATTGTCTTCGAGCCCTGGCCAATTCTTCAGATCAAGTCATTGTTTTTCTTAATCTTCCCCAGCCCCATAGTTCCTACACATGCCTGGTTCATTCTTGCTCCTCCTGAATTTTGCACTACATCAATGGCTTCACTATCCACCCAGCCAAGAAGTATCCTTTACCCCTCGTCCCCACCCCCGCCCGCCCTTCAGTCACCAAGTCTTACTGACGCAATCTTCTTCATGTGCATTGATTGAAACCTCCTCTGTTTCCCATCCTGTCCCTTGGTGATTTAGTTCAAGCCCTCATAATCGCTCATCTAAACTGTTGCCATGCCCCCTGAATCATCCACATTCATTTATTCAAGACATGCCTTTTGCACCAGGCTCTTTTTTAGACCCTGAGGACACGGTGGTGAGTAAGAGAGAAGTCCCTAGTCTCATGGAGCGTCTATTGTAGAGGGAGAGCCAGGCAAGAAAGCCACTAAATAAGACACATACACATCGTGGGGAGTTCTAAGAAGAGAATAAGCCAAGCAATGTGAGTGAGAGAAGAAAGAGCACCCAAGGGCAGAGGGCGGCTGGCTCTAGAAGAGGAAATGTGGGAGCGAAGGAGAAAAAGTCAGCCTTGCCCTGAGTATTTCAGGAAGAGGAAGTGAAACATGTTGGAGGGACTAAGGAACAGGGAGGCTGGAGTAGAGCGAGCACGAGCTACTGATTTGGAATAAGGTAGATGAGACCAAATAAGAGAAGGCCTTCTTGTCCTCGGATTGGAGTTGGGGACTTTTTTTTCCTAAGTGCAATGGGTGGTGATGGATAGATTTGAAGCAGAGGGGTAACATAATCTGACTTACGTCTTTAGGAAATCCCTCTGATTAGTGTACGGTCAGTGGATTTGTTTGGAGGGGAGTGAAAGTAAGGCAGGGCAGTATTGCATTACTGCAATAGTGCAAATGAGGGGTCATGGTGGCTGGGGTCGAGTGATGGTGGGAAAGATGGAGAGACGTGGATGGGTCCAGGATGTACTTTGGCGACGGTGTAGACTTAATGGATTAGCGTGGGGCATAGTGGGAAAGGAGGGTGCCTAACCGGATGGAGGGTGGTGATATTTACTATGGTGGGAAAGATTAGGTTCCAGACAGCCAAGCGGAGGTGGAGAAGGTTTTTAGGTAGCAGCTGTGGCAGGTCAGAGAGAGAGGTTTGAGCTAGGGACCTCAAATTGAGAGTCATCACTTAGTCGGTCCTGTTTAAAGCAGCGGGACTAAGGAGATCACCTGACACCACGGTGGAGCAGGGTATAGCTAGAGAAATAAAGCGAAGGGGAGAGAAAAGCAAGCACCGGACCGCACCTTGAGACCCTTTGACAGAGGCCAGGAAAAGGAGCGAGAGCCAGCAAAGGAGGCTCTCACCTTCATAGTCCCAATCCATCGCACACATGGGGACCAGAGTGATGTCTCCAAAACTCAGATCTGAGCCCATCTCTTCCCTGCTTAAAACACTACAAGAGTCTCTATTGTCCTCTCCGGAAAATCTGCCCCCTTACATGGCATACAAGTCCCTTCGCAATCTAGACCTAACTTTCCAAGTTCATCTTCTTGTAACTAGTGCTTTAAAATTATGTTATAATTATCTGGCTCCACATCTGTCTCTGTTATTGGATGTAACTTAAGGAGAGGGACTGTCGTCATTATTAACTCTGCATTTCCAATACCTCGCTGAACAAAAGGGAGGAAGGGAAGAGGGAGGAAGGGAGGGAGGAAGGGGGGATAATTCTTTGTGTGAGAACCTTCAGCAGGTGCCTGGGTGGCTGGGCGGGTTAAAGCCTCTGCCTTTGGCTCAGGTGATGATCTCTGGGTCCTGGGATCGAGCCCCGCAATGGGCTTTCTGCTCGGTAGGGAGCCTGCTTGTGATCTCTCTCTCTCTCTGTGTCAAATAAATAAATAAAATCTTTAAAAAAAGAAGAAGAAGAAGAAGAAGAATACGAGACAACTACCGCCTATGTCATCTTCCTGGCATTTTTGTGAACTAGGAAATCTGAGCTGGAATGAGAAAAGCGCCATCTAGAGGTAGAAAGGTACAGGAATGGTCTCATTCTGAAGCTTTTCAAGAAATCTAAACCACTGACGGGGTGGGGGGAGGGGAGGTGGGGGTGTGGGGCAAGAACTCAGGCCAGAACTTAGACCAAAGGGAACTTTTTTAAGAAGCGAATTAAGAACAACAATATCTACGAATCCGTTAACAAGGAAAACTATTTCCCAAATTCCTCATGGGAAAATTCAGAATAAAACACCATCAAGTCTCCTGCTCTCCAAACTTCTAGGGGGTAAATTGCCGTTCGTCTTTTACAACAGAGCCAAAATATTTGCGACTTTGGACAACTGCACGTTGAATATTTAGTTGGAGATTCTAGGTCATTTCATACATCACATCATATCCTGTTATGTCAGTGAGGAGAGGGCACCCCCCTGCTGGGGGAAATCAACTGCTCCACGATGGCCGCCCGCCTGGGAGAAACATTCACGCACGAGGAAGGACCCAGGGCCCTGGCTGTGTGCGCTAAGACACCGGCGATAAGGAGTGACCGATGTCCTCAGAGCTTCGCCCTTCTCTGAAGCTCCTCATGAACCCACTGACAGCAGCAATCAGCAACTCTGCTGGTCCCCTGGAATTTGTTAACCGCAATTGCTCAGTTGCTGTTTGGTTTTACGATTTAACAACGGGTGGCGAGAGGGCTTGCCATTTGGGTTGCAATTTAAACACTGCTGTGCCCACATGAATGAGCCCTGTGGAGGATATTTTTGTGTTCCTGTTTGTATTGGAGACCTATTGTTTCGGAAAACATCCAGGTTTGGCTAGGGGTATGCAGCATCGTATTCCACTTGCTTATTTCTACGGGACCGACTCACCCCGTGTCCCACGGCTCAGTTAAAACCACTCAGCAGCACATGTAATCGAGAGAGTGGAACAGGATCGGAAAGGCGGGATTCTTACCCCAGCCATGTGAGCTCAGGCAAGTCCTATATTTTTTTATTTGAACATTGGATTTTTGAAATGTGAAATGTGTGTGTGTTGGTGGGGGGGGGGGGGTTGATCACGGCATTCCCCTCTTAGGTTGTTGGGAAGAACAAACGAAGTAATGCATACAAAAGCACCTTTTAAATTTCTAAGAACGCTTTCCTGAGATATAACTTGCACACGATGAAATGCACAGATCTTAAGCATACAGTTCAATAACTTTGACAAATGTATACACCTGTGTAGCCCACACTTCCATCAGAATTCAGAATATTGGGCGCCTGGGTGGCTCAGTTGGTTGGGGAGCAACTGCCTTCCGCTCAGGTCATGATCCATGAGTTTCGGGATCGAGTCCCACATCGGGCTCCCAGCTCCACAGGGAGTCTGCTTCTTCCTCTAACCTTCTCTCCTCTCATGCTCTCTCTCACTTTCTCTGTCTCTCAAATAAATAAATAAAATCTTAAAAAAAAGGATACAGAATATTATTACCACCCCCCCAAAGAGTTACTTCAGGCCTCTTTCCAGTTGATGCTCCCCAGCCCCTGCTACCTGGGCAACCACATCTCTGATTTTTTTTCACTGTACATGATTTTTTTTTTTTGACTATTCTAAAACTTCAAATACATAGAATAATACAGTATGCATTCTTGTGTATCTGGCTTCTTCATTCATGAGAAAGTCTGTGAGATTTATGCACACTGTCACATGAATCTGTAGTTTGTATCTTTATTTTTAAAGATTTATTTATTTGAGGTGGGGGGCCAGAGGGAGAGAATGACCAAGCGGACTCCAACTGAGCGTGGAGCCCGACAAGGCCTGGATCCCATCACCCAGGAGATCAGGACCTGAGTGGAAACCAAGAGTAGGATGCTCAACCAACAGAGCCCCCGGGCACCCCTATATCTATCTTTTTATTACTGAATCATACGCCATTATATAACCACCCTCCATTTTAAGAGTGTCGTTTGAAGAGTTTTGACAAATGTCTATACCCAGAAACCACCACAGGCAAGAGAGAACATTTCCATTAGTTCTCAAAGTTCCCTCATGCCCATCTCCTCTCGCACCTGTGACCCTAGGCACTACTGTTTGGCTTTTTATCACAGTTTTGTTTCTCTAGAATTTCATATAAATGGAATCATACGCTGTAGTCTTTTGCGTCTGCTTTTACTAACCATAGGGTTTCTGAATTCATTCGCACAGCTGCACGTATCAGCAGTCTTCCAATGAACCAATATGTCACACATGGTTTATCCATTAACAAATTGTTTCGGATGTTTCCTGTGGGGGGAACTATTATGAAGAAAGCTGCTGGAAAAAAATTCATGTTCAAGAGAGTCTTTGTTGCTGACACATATGTTCATTTCTGTTGGATATACGTGTAAGAGTGGGATGGCAAGGGCTTTTAGAAGCATTTTAAGAAATGACCATACTGTTTTCCGAAGTGGCTGTATCTTTTTTGCATTCCCACCAGTAATGTAGGAAAGTTCCAATTTCTTCATGTCCTTGCCAACACTTCATATTGCCAGGGGCTTTAATTGTAGCCTCCACACAGTAGGCGTGTAATGGCATTTCACTGTGGCTTTAATCTGCATTTCCTTAATGACTAAGTAATGTTGAACTTTTTCGTTGTGTGCTTATTTGCTATTTCCATATTTTCTTTAGTTGAACTCTTTAAGTCTTTTGCATTTTTGATTGAGTCATTCGTCTTCTTATGATGTAATTGAAAGAGTTCTTTTCATTCTGCATACAAGTCCTTTATTCAACACGTTTTGCAAATATTTTTACCTAGCCTTTGATTTGCCCTTTTGTTTTCTTGACACTGTCTTCTCAAGAGCAGAAGTTTTACATTTTGATAAAGTTTAATTCATCAGTACTTTTGATTTGTGTGTTGTGTCTTACCTGAACCTACCTACCCAAGGTGACAAAATCTTTCTCTTATTGTTTCTTCTAAACTTTTAAAATTGGAGCTCTGTGTTTCGGAATTATTTTTTATATTTGATGTGACACAAGTCAAAGTTCATTTTTTTCTCCCATGGCTAACTGTTCCAGTGCTATTGGTTAAAACAGACTATCATTGAATTGGCAGCTTTGACAAAAATCAATCATACCTACGTGGGTCTATTTCTGGATTTTCATCTATCTATCTATCTATCTGATAGAGAGACAGAGATAGCACAAGTGATTGGAGGGGAAGAAGGGGAGGGAGACTCTCTCAGTCCGGCCTCTCTCAGGCATGCTAAGCAGGGAGCCTGGCACAGGACTTGATTCCAGGACCCTGAGATCATGACCTGAGTCGAACTCAGATGCTTAACTGACTAAGACACCCAGGCAGGCACCCCTGGATATTCTTGTCTATATTTGTTCCAACATCATACTTGATTACTGTAATTTTTAGTATGTCTTGAAATCAGGTAGTGCAAACCCATGCAAATTTTCCTCTTTTTCAAAATTGTCTTAGCTATTCTTTTTCTTTTTTTTTTTTTTTTTTAAGTAGGCTCCACATGCAGCATTGAGCCCAGAGTGGGGCTTGAACTCACGACTGAGATCAAGACCTGAGATCAAGAGTTGGACGCTTAACCAACTGAGCCACCCAGGCACCCCTGTCTTGACTATTCTCAGACCTTGGAGTTTCCATACAATTTAGATTCCATATAAATTCAAGGATCAGCTTGGATCTTGTGTTGAATCTATAGAACAATTTGAGGACAACTGACCTCTATATTTATTGAGTCTTTGGGCAATAAATAAAAATAAATTTATTTTGATAAATAAATAAAAAATATCATTTTTAGGGTAAAGGTCTTGCACATACTTTTTAACCTTATTCCTAAGTATTTCTTGTCGTTTGACACTTTTGTAAAGAGCAGTCTTTGTTCCAATTTCCAATTATTCATTGCTAGTATGCAGAAATACAATTGATGTGTTGTGCACTGTCCTTATATTGTGCAATCTTGCTAAACTCTAGTCCTTTTGTTCACATTTTTGTAGATTCACTTTTTTGGGGGGATATACAAGGTCATATCAACTATAAATAAAGATTATTTTATTTCTTCCTTTCCAATTTACTTCCCCCTTTCCCTTCCTTTTATTTCTTTTTGTTATGTTAATGTAATGCTAAAGAGCCCTAGTATAATGTTGAGCAGAAGTGAAAAAAGAGACATTCTTGTCTTATGCTTCTAAGGAAGAAGCATACAGTTGTGCACTGATAAATATGATGTTAGCTGTTGGTTTCTCATAGGTTCATTAGTTTAAGGAAGTTCCATTCTCTTTCTAGGTTTCTGAGAGTTTTTATTATGAATGAGTTTTGAGTTTTCTCGAATCCTCTCTCTGCATCTGTTGAGTTGATCATATGGTTTTCCTTTTTGTGTATTAATGAAATAAATCACATTGCTTGGTTTTGTCTATTAATGTGATGAATCACATTTACTTTAATATTCTTTTTAATATGTTGCCGGGTTTAATTTGCTAACATTTTGTTAAGGATTTTTGTGTTTGTGTTCCCGAAGTGCATTTCTTGTAATAACATTGTCTGGTTTTGGTATCTGAATAATGCTGAACCAATGAATTAGGAAGCATTCTTTCTCTTCAGCTTTATAAAAGCATTTTTGTAGGATTGGTATTATCTCTCCTCTAAGTATTTGATAGAATTCACCAGTGAAACTATTTGAGCCTGAAGTTTGTGGGCAGGTCTGAAATAACAGATTTAAAATTTTAGATAAGAAGATGACTTTCCTGTTTATCTATTTCTTCTTCAATGGGCTTTCTCAGTTTGTGTTTTTCAAGGTTTTCATTTCATTTAGGTTGTTGAATATGTTAGCATCCACATTTTCATACTATTCCCTGATTTTTCTTTTAATACCTGTAGAATCTGTACTGACGCTCCCTTTTTCATCCCTGATATTGGTAATTTGTGTCTTTTCTCCTTTTACTGATCAGGCTGGCTAGAGGTTTATCAATTTTGATTTCTTTAAATATAGCTGCTCTTGGTTTCACTGATTTTCTCTATTGCTTTTTATCCTTTTGTCTTTATTATTTCCTTCCCTCTGCTGACTTCAGGTTTAACTTGCTCTGCTTTTCATAGTTTTGTAAGGTGGAAGATAAGTTTATTCATTTAAGACCTTTTTAATTTTCTAATGTGATCATTCAATGCCATAAATCTTTTTCTAAGTATTCTTTCAGCTGTATCTCAGAAATTTATATGTGTATGTTTTCATTTTCATTCAGTGCAAAGTATTTTCTAATTTTCTTTAAATTTTTTTTTTTTTTGACTGTTGGTTATTTAGAAGTGTGTTAACTTCCAACTATTTGGGGATTTCCCTGATATATTTATGTTATCATTTTTGTTGTGGGCAAAGAACATACTCTATGTGCTTTCGACTATTTTAAATTTATTGAGACTTATTTAATGGAGTAGTATATGATCCATCTTGGTGAATGTTCCATGTGGATTTGAAGAAAGTGTGTAGTATGCTCTTGCTCGGTAGAATTTCTATAGATATCAATTAGGTTATACTGGTTGATAGTGTCCTTTGAGTTTCCTATAGACATACTGGTTATTTTCTAAATGTTTCATCAATTACTAAGAGACAAATATTGAAATATCTTTTAAGATTTATTTATTTATTTATTTATTTATTTATTTATTTATTTATTTATGAGAAAGTGAGAGAGAGGGAGGGCACACATGAGCAAGGGGATGGGCAGAGGGAGAGGGAGAGAAATCCTCAAGCTGACTCCACACTAAGTGCAGAGCCTGATAGGGGGCTTGATCCCATGACCCTGAGATCAAGACCTGAGCTGAAATCAAGAGTCAGCTACTTAGCCAACTGAGCCACCCAAGCACCCTGGGAATGTTGAAATTTCTAACTGTAGTTGTATGTGTTCCAGTTTCCCCTTTCAAATCTGTAAGGTATTTCTTCATGCATTTTGAATACCAATTCTTAGGAGCAAATATATTTAAGACTGTTTTGTCTCCTTGATGAATTTGGCTCTTCATCACTATGCCATGTCTGTCCCTCTTTATCTCTGATAATATTCTCCATTCTGAAATCTGCTTTGTCTATTACTAATATATCCATTCTCCTTTTCTTTTATTTAGTATTTGCATGGTATGTCTTTTTCTATTTTTATATTTTTAACCTATCTGTGTCTTTATATATAAAGCGGGTTTCTTGAATCCAGCATATAGTTGGGTCTTTCCTTTTTATCTAATATGACAATCTCTGGCTTTTAATTGGGTTGTTTCAGCATTTATTTTTTATTTAATTTCTTTGGATTTAAATTTGCCATCTTGCTACCAGTTTCTATTTGCCTTGTCTGTTCTTTGTTTTCCTTTTCCTCTTTTCTAGCCTTCTTTAGAGTAATTAAATAATTTTCACAATTCTCTTTTATTTCCATCACTTGATTATTAACTATTCTTATTTTTTTAAAGAAATTTCTCCAGGATTTACAATACCCATCTTCTGTTTATCACAATCTGCCCTCATATACTATCATACTTCTTCGACTGGCCTATAAAAAAAATACAACAATATACTTCTACTTCTTTTTTTTCTATATGTAAGTGCTGTCATGCATTTTACTACTGCATATTTTATCAATTCCACAATACAGTGTTTTTATTTTTGCTGTAAATAGTCAATTGTTTTTAGAGATTTAAAAATATGATAATATATATATATTATATTTATTTATATATCCACCATCCTCAGCACTCTTTATTTCTTTTTATTGATCCAAATTTTCATTTGCTATTACTTGCCTTTTGCCTGAAGAACTTTATTTAAGACCTCTTTTAGTGTAGGTTACTGACAATGGGTTCCCTTGGCTTTTAATCAGATGAAAAAAAGGTTTATTTTGCCTTCATTTTTGAAAGATGTTTTTCCAGGCTATATAAATCAAGTTTTGGCTTTTTTTTATCCTTTGGCATTTTAAAATTGGTGTGCACTGCTTCTGGCTTGAGCAATTTATGACAAGAAGTCTGTCATTTTTTCTTTGAATTACTGTGTCTTTTTTCTTCTTCTGGCTGCTTTAAGATTTTTTTTTTTCATTCTATCACTTGTTTTTGGACATTTAATACAGTGTTTTTAGTACAGTCTTTCTTATGTTTACATTATTTAGGGTTTGTTGAGATGCTTGGATCTATGGATATACAGTAGAAAAATTTTGGTGTTATTTCTTCAAGTAGTTTTTCTCTCCTCCTTTTTTGGATGCCAGTGACACATGTTTAGGATGTTTGATACTGCCCCATGGTTCACTGAGGCCCTGTTCTTGTTTCTTTGTTTTTTTTTAAGTTTTTTCTTGGTGTGTTTTGTAGTTTCTCTTACCATGCCTTCAATTTCACTTTTTTTTTTTGTTTTGCTTCTATAATTTGCAGTCTCATGTAGTGTATTTTCCATTTCAGTTATGTTTATCATCTCTAAAAGTTCTATTTGGGTCTTTATTATATATTCTGTTTCCTCTTCATTACACTCACGTTTTTCTTTATATATGTCAGCATATCTATAATAGTTGTTCAAGGTCCCAATCTGCTAATTCCGTTTTCTTTCTCATTTAATAAATCTATTTCTATTGATTTATTTTTCTTCTGGTTATGGGTCATATTGTCCTGCCTCTTTGGATGCCTCATAATTTCTCATTGTATGAGAAACATTATGAATTGTATGATGTTGAGTTGTGGATTTTGTTGTAATCCTTTAAAGAATGTTGGGTTTTTGTCTTAGTATATGATTAAGTTACTAGAAGATACATTTATTCCTTTAGAAACTTGCTTTTAAGTTGGATAAAGTGGGTCCAGAGCAAACCTCTACTTTAAAGGATGACCTTTCTAAGAACTCTGCCCAATGTTCTGTGTGTTATAATCTTTCTCCATTCTGGTTGATGGAATAAAAACTACCCCCGGCCTTGTTTGAACGCTGAGAATTGCCTGGCTTATTCTTTCTGGTGATAATTTCCTTAGCCTCATGGAGTTTTGCTCCACACATATGTAGATCGTTAGCCAAAGACTTGAGGGGACCCTTCTGCAGTCGTCTGGAGCTCCTCTGCACCACAAATTCTAGCTGCCTGGGCCTCCCCAAACTCTGAGCTCTGATCGACTTAATGAGAACACAGGACTTCCTTTGGATTCCTCTGACCTACATTGCAGCTTTTAAACAGCCTCTGGTCAGTAAGCTGGGCAATCATAGGACTCATCTAGTTTGTTTCTCTTCTTTCAGAGATCACAGCCCTATATTTCTTGTTGCCCAATGCCTTCTAAATCTTTAGGGCAAGAAGACAATTCCCAAAGCTTACTTACTTGATCTTACTCTACGTCTCTTATGTGTACATAAATTCTCATGATAGCCCTCTGAAATAGATACTATTATTATTATACTCATTTTAGAGATGAGAAAAGTAGGCATAGAGGAATTTTAAAATCTCACCCAAATTCTGGTAAAGGTTAGAAGTGGGATTTGAACCTAGGAAGTCTGACCAGTGCTGTTAAGCACTCTACTATACTGCCCCTCAAGGAAGTATTAGGAGTATAAAAATCTCTAAAGCACTTAGATATTTGAAAAAGTAGTAGGATGTAGCCCTGATTTCAAATGTAAAGAAGAGGATGAATGCAAAGCATTGGCTCAAGGTAGGAGGTATTTTCATGCCTACAGAATGGCTTAGGTCTTGACTCAATCAGTGTGGACCAGGTACAGCTGTGGAGGTAGATGTTCCATAAACACTAAGAGACGCCACTGCAAGGGTAGGCAAGAGGGTGAAGCATGCTTTCGATATAGAAGAATGCCCCTTGGACTGACCTTTGCAACATCGGCATTTCAAAGAGTGATGCATCCAATTTGCCCAGCAAGGCTGGAGTCAGCACTTCGAAGGACAGACATGATTGTCCAGAGAGTAAATCAGAGAGGACACTTTGCAATTAGAGAAGCTGCTATGGAAGCAGGAAAGTCAGGGTTCTATAGAAAAAGAAGTCACTGCTGACAAGATAGAACAGTCAGTATCTCACGACTAAAGTAACAGACCCGATGCCTGACTTACTCTCCTTCACATACACAGAGCTGTCTCCATCCATCATCCTCAGACTCATTCCCTTCTGGCAGTGAGTGGGGTCTTCACCGTTCGTCAAGTCTATGCCCCTGCCTCTGCAAACATCAGTCTTACACTCTCCAGAAATGTCAGGGGCTCAGGAGGTAAATGATATTCTGCATAGTAAATGTTTATCACCATTCACTTGAAAGTCATAACTAAGGAAGCCTCCTACAAAGTGATCTATCCTGTAATGATCGATCTTTGGTTTTACTCTGTTTCTTAAGAAATGGATTTTCCTTGGGGCACCTGGGTGGCTCAGTTGGTTAAGCAACTGCCTTTGGCTCGGGTCATGATCCCGGAGTCCTGGGATCGAGTCCCACATCGGGCTCCCAGCTCCACGGGGAGTCTGCTTCTCCCTCTTACCTTCTTCCCTCTCATGCTCTCTCTCACTGTCTCTCTCTCTCTCTCAAATAAATACATAAAATTAAAAAAAAAAAAGAAATGGATTTTCCTAGGGAAATTCTCTATTAACTTTGCACTGGGCATTTGCTCAGTGAAAAACCTCTCAGCATTCTGCATATTTTTCCACAAGAGGCTTCATAACACCTTGTCTTGCTTATCCAATACCTTGGCAGCAGACTGCATTTTATGGCTCTACTCCGAGAGATGTTTTCATGCAAACCTTCCGTTTTTTTAGAAGCAAATGCCTCTCTTAGTCAATCTATCTCCCTTTTGCATGATGATGTTTTGGGCTTCTTTCCATCTCTGGCATGAAAAAAAAAAGTACTTTCCATCTGTACCAGTTATTAATTTAATGTCTTTCAGCTCCAAACCCACCGTCTGTATCCTGCTTTGTAATACAGGAGCTGGGCTCTCCAGGCTATATTTCTCTTTGCCAGCTGGCTTAATGTTAGGTTTCGACAATAGGAGTGTGGGAGGGACAATGCAAGCCCAGAAGAGAAAGGGGTTTTTTTCTTCTCCTTCCGGTTTTCTGTTTTGCAGTGTAGCAGGTCACAGGTCAGATGCCGTACCCCATCAGCATTTTGCAGCCGTGACAGGCTGCCCTTTGGAGCTCAAATGTGGGCCTCCTCCACCCATTTCCCAGTCGCCATGCTGCAGGCGGTAGGTTCCTGTCACAACCGGAAGCTCTCCCTGAGGTCGGAACCCCGCCTTACAAGGCCCTTTTCGCTGACCGTCTAATTTTCTTCCTTGATTAGTTTTCCCTGAGTCCTCAGAGCAACAGCTGCTTCCTGTAGGTACTGCCCCTCCACTCCTTAGCATTCTCGTCAGCCCCCCTTTATGGAGTTAATAAGCCTTTGTATTAAAAATTTCCTGTTCAGATTTCTGCTGTGATTCCTGTCTCCTGCCTGGACTCTGATTAATACACCAGCTAGGGGATTCACTGGTGTTTGGTTTTTATTTTTGAAAGATGACAAGAACAAAGGACTCTCTCATTAGGGTGTATGTGTGTACGTGTGTGTGTGTGTGCGCACGCGCGCGCGCGCGCGTGTATGTGCGCACGCATGCGCAGATGTGTTTGCTTGTGGCGGCTTAGCAGTGTTAAGGGCATAGGAACTAAAGCCACATTGGCTTTCCACTTTCTAGCTGTGTGTCCTTGGGCAAATTGTCTTTTCATGCTTGTGTCCTCATCTATAAAGTGGGGATATGCAGGGTTGCTAGGTAAAATACAATCTGCCCACTTAAACTTGAATTTAAGATGAACAAATAATTTCTTAGTGTCAGTATGTCCCAAATATTGCGTGGGCACCCATTCTGCTTTTTATTTGCTAAATCTGACAATCCTAATACCACATCATGAAAGGTCAAATGAGTGATACGTGTGAAGGATTTGGAACAAACTTGGCAGGTAACAATCACGCCGTGTTAGTCATTCTTTTGCTTGTGTTACAATGTACCAGCACCCGTTCTCAGGGACACCCTGCATGAATTGTAATGTTCCTGCTGTATTTACTGTTCCCTTGAACTATGTTGTTCACAGCCCCCCACCTTCCATCCTTCAAAGCAACAAGGCCAGGTAATGTTTTTGGCAGGTGTAGCTACTGATTAGATCAATGTGTGCCTCTGACCTTGGGCAGCCCAGTCCCAGGCCGGGCATCAGTCCATGGGGCAGCCTGTGGAAAGGGTGCTGTCCACTAGGGTAGTAGGAATGAGCTAAATCTGTCAGAACTTCCGCTAAAGAATATAGAGGAGATGGCTCAGTGAGGACCAAACAGATACGCAGCGATGGGAGAATTCATCTTGAGGGAGACTTTGAAGCAGGGAGAAAGGAGACAGCTATCTTGAAACTGCTGAAATCCCGATATATTCTGTTTCTAGTTCTCAGGCAATCCTACCATAAACCTCCTTTTCTCTTGAGTTAGATGTGAGTGTCTGTTCTTTGAAGATAACCCTCCCAACACACACGCACACACGCACACACACACACAGTCTCTCCCTCTCTCTCTCTCTCTCTCTCTCTCACACACACACACACACACACACATCAATCATATACAATGAGCATCACTACTTCATTTCACAAATTGTATTTTGGGTGCTTCTAGGGAAGGTGGGGATACATAGTTGGGAAACACCATCTCCTTCCTTGAAGACAGAGTCTAGAGGATAGGGAACACGAGGTGAAGGTAAGGGATAATGTACCCAGCAGATGTCAAAACTGAGGCATGTATCGAATATGGTCAACTAATGTACTTGCTAGGAACTTCAAGTTCATCAGCTGGTAATCTTTTCTGAAAAATCTTTGCTGAAAAATATAAAGCATTCTCACGCTAGGAAAAATATGAGATGGGACAAATTTTTCTTTTCTTTCCTTTTTAGGCATTGAACTACATCCAATATTTAGTGGAATGTGAGTATTCCGGAGATTACAGTCATGGAAATGTAGAAGGAACACAGAAAACCAAAAGCCTCAGGCAGCAGGAGAAGAAAGGCATTTTCTAGTTTAGGGCAATCTGAGTGCAGGGATGATAGTCTTTGAAGTGCATCTATGTATAATTACTTATAAATTCCATGCACAAGTGCATCTGCGCACGTGCATAAAAACATGTATTGAAGACATACGGAAGCTCAGTGGATCACCCACAGGTGTGAGACTTACATCTGTGACCCCCAGTGGATCACAGAATCATGTTTTCTAGGTTATCTAAATACTGGGAACTGATACAAGACACAGTTGTTAGAGGCTTGGTCACAGGAAGGGACAGAGGAGGACAGGGAGAGGAGGAACTGGAAGGCACCAGAAAGAAATACGGCAGAGACCAAAACCAGACAGGAGACGTGGTTGGCTTTACATACCACTTCTGGGAAGCCCTCGAGTGTTTCTTGGGTCCAGAGATGTCACCCTCGGGGCACCTGCCCGGGGAGCTCGGTGGCTTGTTTACAATATGGACGGAAACATGATAAGGTGAGCAGAAGACAGCTGCTTCTCTCGTGTGAAGAACTCACAGAGCGCCTTTCTTCCCCAGGCCTCCACTTCCTTGTACATATGCCAGACCCTACAAAGGAATCCCTGACTCAGGAGAATCACTATTGTTATAAGAACCCCAAAGATATTTCACTCTCTGCTTGGTCGGTCATTCCAACTACTCATAATTTGTCGCCCAGATCTAGTGGTGGGCGTACCCTGCGGGGTCGATTACAGGTGGTGGTGGTGGGGGGGACCGTGCTGTTGGTCATTCACAAGCATTTACTGAGCCCCTGGGTACCACGTGCTGTGTCAGATGTAAGGCACTTACTGGGTTCCGGGTGGGTCCTAAGCACTTCCCCTAACATCAGCTCATGTAATGGTCACAACAGCCCTGGGAGAAGGGCACCATCCTGCCAACGAGGGAACTGAAGTACGGAGGAGTCACATAGCCTGCTGGGGCCGGCAGCACCGGAGCCCAGGCTGTCTGGCTTCCGAGTCTACGTGCTGGTCACTGTAATAGGCTACCTTAGATACAAACGTGGAGCACAGGCCTTACTCTCGGACAAGTTAAAAATGGGTATATCCCCAGTGTTTCTTATCCTCCCCAAGTGGGGGCTCCAAGTTCTAGCTCCAGCTGCTCAGCTAGCTCTTACGCATGGAAGATGGCAGTTGTTACAAAGCAGGACAAAACAGGCCATCGAGGGGCTCTGGGGGGCTCAGTCGTTAAGCGTCTGCCTTCGGCTCAGGTCATGATCCCAGAGTCCTGGGATCGAGCCCCATGTGGGGTTCCATGCTCAGCACTGATTCTCCCTGTCCCTCTCCCTTTCCTTCTGCCTCTCCCTCTACTCGTGCATTCTCTCTCTCTCTCAAATCAATATATAAAAAACCCCAATGGCTCACTGAAAGCAAACCTGTTTTCCCTTTTCAGTCAGTCTCCTACTGTAGAAGAGGCCAGCCCCCCACTTGAAACGATAACTGGACCATCTTCTTTGGATGTGTAATAAAACTGCAATAGACAATCGCTCTAGCGTGATTTATTTGGTACAAGAAAATGTTGTATAAAAATTAAACCACACTTTCCCACTAAATTACACCATAATTGCAAGGAGGGAATTTAAAACTTTCTTTAGAAGGAGTTTGGGATGATCGACCCCCGTGGACAAGCCTTAAGAACTTCACTGGGGGAACTTAGTGGGCGAGGCCTGGGCAGGAGGCACTACAGGTTTCTGTATTTGCTACTTCTGATGTGGCAACTAAATTCATCATCACTTTGGGGCTCTGTGATCCAAGTCTGATCAGAAGTTCCCCCTTGGATTAATGATCCAAGATCAGAATAAAATACAATGGAAGAAGGGAAATACTGTCAAACCGCACTGTTGACAGAGATCCTATTTCTGGTGGTTCTGATGCCAGAAGGGGAGGGTTGAAAGTGAATTCTGCAAGTGGATAAAATGCTTGAGTCCCAAGGTTGCAGGGCAGTGACATAAGCTGAAATATTAGGGCCCTACGCACATTCATAGCTTCTGGTGCCTGGAGACCCCCATCCCAGGAGACAGCTGGAGCTTGCTTGTTTGTTTTTTGAAGGCACTAAGCAGTAGCTGGTATAAGGTTAGGTAGGCTTAGGTGGCAGGATCCCAAGATTGCCCTTGAATGTAGTGGGTTAGTTCCTCATAAGGTTCAATTCATGTCTCCTTCTCCCCAGTGAATGGGATTTGCTCTCCCATCACTGAAGACTGATGTCTTTGGGTTGCTCGTTCTCTCTGTCCTTCTCTCTTTTTGTCTGTCTTTCCTTCTCTGTCTTTCCTTTTCCCTCCCTTACCCCTACTGCTTATATATTCCCGAGTGAGAGAGCTCATTTGGCCTTGTTTGAATGCTGGGCTTTGGAGTCAGGCAGCTGTGAGTTTACACCCTTGTTGATTATTTGACCTTGGACATGTCTCAGTCTCTCTAAACTTTAGTTTATTTGTAAATTAGGATAATGATACCTAGTCCACAGAATTGTGACAATTCATTGGAATAATGTGTTTAATTTGAAGCACGTATTCTTTTATTAAGGAATTCATATTCAGGTATGACTTATAAGATCTGTGTTTCCAAAGGAAGGTGAAATGGTGTAGTAATAACACAAGTAAACCCAGACTCTACCATTTCTGAACTGGGAGATTTGGGAGATCGCTTGAGTTGGGAAGGGTGCTGAAAGGAGGAAAAGGTAGAAAGGGAGGTGAGGAATCAAGGAATCGCAAAGAAAAATTTCATCTGAATTCATTCACTCATTCTAAAAATCTGTCTTGAGTATCTACTATGTTCAAAGTGCCAGGCCAGACAATCTCATTGCTTTAAACATTGTTAGCATCTAGTAGAGGAGATAAGGAATGGATCCCCCTTGGGATCAGTCTCATGAGCGTGCGTCTAAGGACAAGTGCACATCTCCCTCGAGGGGGATCCATGAAAGGTAGCCTCTATGTACACCTGCCCTTGCCGCTTGCCTAGTCCATCTGCCTGTCTTTCCTGCTAAAGAGCCTCAATCAAGTAACTTCATAGCTGCCCTTGGTAACCAATTCTGTGTCTTAAAACAGTAACAGGCAATTCTTCTTGGTGCCTAACTAAAACATCTTATGCTGTAGTTTAAATCTGGTCCCTCTGGTCTGTTTTCAGAGAAGATGGAGAGCAGCTGGCCACCATCTTCTGCATAATAACCCTTTAGGGGATTGGAGAGTGTTATTGAGTCCCTTTGGGGCTCTAGATATGATTACCTATCATGGGTAGACTGAGGAAACAGGATGCAAACATTGTGCTTCATTTTCATGGCAAATGAGTTTCTGTGGGAATTTAGCAAACCTGAGATCAGTGCAGTTACCTTTGTCCACAGACAAGATGTTGGGGTAGGCAGCTGTGAGATGGCCGTTGATTTTCTCCCAAGGGCAATAAACAAGACTACGATGCATTCTGGGAAACACTTCATCACTATTAAAACCTACAGAAGTCCATTCTAAAGCCTCAGTTTTAGAAGACAAGGGAGGTTTGCTCCCCAATCAGAGTTAGTCACCTTCTTAGGGAGAAGCAGGTGGTAAAATGAGCAGTAAAGAGAAAAATCAATATTATATTTTAATATTTGATCTTAACTAACTTGATGTTATACTGGTTTTTTTTTTTTTTTTTTAAAAGATATCTACTGGGCACCTGGGTGGCTCAGTTGGTTGAGCAACTGCCTTCAGCTCAGGTCATGATCCCGGAGTCCCGGGATCGAGTCCCATATCGGACTCCCGGCTCTGCGGGAAGTCTGCTTCTCCCTCTGACCTTCTCCCCTCTCATTCTCAGTCTCTCGCTCTCAAATAAATAATAAAATAAAAATCTTAAAAAAAAAAAAAGATATCTACTTAGGGGTACCTGGGTGGCTCAGTCGGTTAAGCATCTAACTCTTAATTTCAACTCAGGTCATGATCTCAGGGTCATGAGATCAGGTCCTGTGTTGGGTTCTGAGCTCAGTGAAGAGTCTGCTTTTCTCCTTCCTCCACTCTCTCTGCCCCTTTCCCTGCTTATGTGTGTACTCTCTATCTCTCTAAAATAAATAAATCTTACACCCAAAAAATAGATAATCATGTCAAAAAATGGGCAGAAGACATGAACAGACACAACTCCAATGAAGACATAGAAATGGCTAGCAGACACATGAAAAAATGTTTATCGTCATTAGCCATCAGGGAAATTCAAATCAAAACCACATTGAGATACCACTTTACACCAGTTAGAATTGCAAAGATCAACAAGGCAGGAAACAACAAATGTTAGAGAGGATGTAGAGAAAGGGGAACCCTCTTACACTGTTGGTGGGAATGCAAGTTGGTGCAGCCACTTTGGAAAATAGTGTGGGGATTCCACAAAAAATTAAAAATTGAGCTACCCTATGACCTGGCAATTGCACTACTGGGTATTTACACCAAAGATACAAATGTAGTGAAAAGAAGGGCCATATGTACCCCAATGTTCATAGCAGCAATGTCCACAATAGCCAAACTGTGGAAAGAGCTGAGACGCCCATCAACAGACAAATGGATAAAGAAGACGTGGTCCATATACACAGTGGAATATTACTCAGCCATCAGAAAGGATGAATACCCCACTTTTGCATCAACATGGATGGGACTGGAGGAGATTATGCTAAGTGAAATAAGTCAAGCAGAGAAAGTCAATTATCACATGTTTTCACTTATTTGTGGAACATAAGGAATAACACGGAGGACATTAGGAAAAGAAAAAGAAAAGTGAATTGGGGGAAATCAGAGGGGGAGACGAACCATGAGAGACTGTGGACTCCAAGAAACAAACTGAGGATTTTATAGGGGAGGGGGTAGGGGATGGGTGAACATGGTGGTGGGTATTAAGAAGGGCACATATTGCATAGAATACTGGGGGTTGTACATAAACAATGAATCTTGGAACACTGCATCAAAAACTAATGATGTATTTTATGGTGACTAGCATAACACAATAAAAAATAAATCTTAAAAAATTAAAAAGACATCTATTTATTACCTCCTAGGCCCTCAGAAAATATGCCTCAAATGTAATTTTAAACTGCAAAGTATTAAATGTTGTTGGAGTAGTAATGCCCATTGCTGAGGTAATAAGCAATAAGATCCAACATTACATTAAAAGGATTATTCACCATGACCAAGTGGGATTTATTCCGGGGCTGCAAGGTTGGTTCAACATCCGCAAATCAATCAATGTGATACAATACATTAATAAAAGAAAGAACAAGAACCATATGATACTCTCAATAGATGCTGAAAAAGCATTTGACAAAGTACAGCATCCTTTCTTGATCAAAACTCTTCACAGTGTAGGCATAGAGGGGACATTCCTCAATATCATCAAAGCCATCTATGAAAAACCCACAGCAAATATCATTCTCAATGGGGAACAACTGAAGCTTTTCCCCTAAGATCAGGAACACGGCAGGGATG
>CM052807.1:32641071-32699191 GCA_028533885.1 Nasua narica
TATAAAATTAATGCACAGAAATCAGTTGCATTTCTATACACCAACAGCGAGACAGAAGAAAGAGAAATTAGGGAGTCGATCCCATTTACAAGTGCACCCGAAACCATAAGATACCTAGGAATAAACCTAACCAAAGAGGCAAAGGATCTGTACTCAGAAAACTATAAAGTGCTCATGAAAGAAATTGAGGAAGACACAAAGAAATGGAAAAACATTCCATGCTCATGGATTGGAAGAACAAATATTGTGAAAACGTCTACATTACCTAGAGCAATTTATACATTTAATGCAATCCCTATCAAAATACCATCAATTTATTTCAAAGAAATGGAGCGAATAATCCTAAAGTTTATATAGAACCAGAAAAGACCACGAATAGCCAGAGGAATGTTGAAAAAGAAAACCAAAATTGGTGGCATCACAATTCCAGACTTTAAGCTCTATCACAAAGCTGTAATCAAGACAGTATGGTACTGGCACAAAAACAGACACATAGATCAATGGAACAGAATAGGGAGCCCAGAAATGGACCCCCAACTCTATGGTCAACTGATCTTCGACAAGGCAGGGAAGAATATCCAATGGAAAAAAGACAGTCTCTTCAACAAATGGTGTTGGGAAAATTGGACAGCCACATGCAGAAGAATGAAACTGGACCATTTCCTTACACCACACACAAAAATAGACTCAAAATGGATGAAAAACCTCAATGTGAGAAAGGAATCCATCAAAATCCTTGAGGAGAACAGGCAGCAACCTCTTCGACCTTAGCCGCAGCAACTTCTTCCTAGAAACATCACCAAAGACAAGGGAAGCAAGGGCAAAAATGAACCATTGGGACTTCATCAAGATCAAAAGCTTTTGCACAGCAAAGGAAACAGTCAACAAAACCAAAAGGCAACTAACAGAATGGGAGAAGATACTCACAGATAAAGGGCTAGTATCCAAAATCTATAAAGAACTTCTCAAACTCAACACCCAAAAAACAAATATTCTGATCAAGAAATGGGCAGAAGATAGAAACAGACATTTCTGAAAAGAGGACATCCAAATGGCCAAGAGACACATGAAAAAGTGCTAAATATCACTTGGCATTAGAGGAATATAAATCAAAACCACAGTGAGATACTACTTCACACTAGTCAGAATGGCTGAAATTAGCAAGTCAGGAAATGGCAGATGTTGGCAAGGATGTGGAGAAAAGGGAACCCTCCTACACTATTGGTGGGAATGCAAGTATGGAGGTTCCTCAAAAGGTTGAAGATAGAGCTTCCCTACGACCCAGCAATCACACTATTGGGTATTTACCCTAAAGATACAAATGTAGTGATCCGAAAGGGCACATGCACCCGAATGTTTATAGCAGCAATGTCCACAATAGCCAAACTATGGAAAGAGCCTAGATGTCCATCAACAGATGAATGGATAAAGAAGATGTGGTATATATACAATGGAATACCATGCAGCCATCAAGAGAAACAAAATCTTGCCATTTGCAACAACATGGATGGAACTAGAGGGTATTGTGCTAAGCAAAATAAGTCATCAGAGAAAGACAATTATCACATGATCTCTCTGATATGAAGAAATTGAGAGGCAGGGCGGGGGGTCATGGGGGGTAGAAGAGGGAAATGAAACAAGATGGGATCAGGAAGGAGACAAACCATAAGAGACTCCTAAACTCAAGAAACAAACTGAGGGTGGCTGGGGGGTGGGGGGTAGGGTTAGGGTGGCTAGGTTATGGTCATTGGGGAGAGTATGTGCTATGGTAAGTGCTGTGAAATGTGAAATCAGACTGATGCCTGATGATTCACAGACATGTACCCTGGGCAAATAATATATGTTAATTTTAAAAATGCCTGTGGTTAAAAAAAAACCAGAAATCTGATTTGAAGAGGTATTCAGAAGCTAGAGCATTTATCATTTCCCTGTCTACTGCTGTTCAGAGAAATGGATCTCTCCTGTCCTTCAAGAACTCAATGAAAGTGGACTTTTGTTAAGTACACGTACCACTTACATGGTATGTAAATATATCATTCTTCTGTTATCATCAAAAGGAAAATATCCATGAACATGCACCTTGATTTCCTTGTCAGAATATTCTTTTTTCATTCTTGCTTTTCTCTCTTAATTTCCATATTGTGCTGTCAGGTCTCCTCAATTCCCATCTGAGGTTCTTTGAGATGAAAATGCCTTTATTCTAATCTACCTTCCTTCTGCTGCAGCTGAATGCAACAGTGCCTTGTTTGAACTACATCTTGTCCTGGCATTAGACCAACATGAGGACCTTCACATAAAGCAAATCCCATTCTGCCAACAGGGAAAGGAAGAGTCTGGGTTGTGTTTCGGTCAAAATCCTCTACTGAGGCACAAAGTGAATTCAGGACTTTCTGACTGGCAGGCCACCGATGGGGACCCTGGGCTATGAGGTTCTTCCTAAAAGGTGTAACACCAAATTTGGCTAGAGGGGGTTAGATGGATGAAATGATCTTTTAAGAAGCTTTTCAGCCTGGCTGTATTTTCTACTAATGCATTGTTAGAGATTAATATAGTACTTAAGTCATTTATCCCAATAGGTCTCGTTTCCTAGAATTCAAAACTTCAGTGCATTCCTGGATATTGACTGCAGCTCTCTATTCTTGCTCAATAGTATAATCACTTAGCAGATCAAGTTTTAGGTGAGAAGAACTGTTGGGCAATACAATTAGGATCAAATATATTTCTTAAAGTTGAAAAGGTAGATCGATACCAATAAGATTAAATTGAGCAGGGACACTCCCTCCCATCCTCCTGAGTGCCAGTCCCTTTCCCAGTGGAAGGACTTTTAAGAATTTATTACATAGGGTTTAAGCCCAGCATCAACCTTAATACATGCCACACACAATTTCCTATGTCATTAAATGCACTTCAGAAAGATCATTTTCGCAGATACGATGTTCTATCATATATCTATGCTGTAATATATTTAACATTCCCCCATTTTTGGCCAGGTAGATTGTTTCCAATTATTTAATCTTATAGATAATGTTACAGTGATCATCCTTTCATATTAAAAATAATTTAACAGGGACAAATGTCAAGCCCTGTATTTAGGCTCAAAGGCAATCACAAAATGATAGTTTCTATTTGTCTGGTTTACCAGCAATTTCTAGGTGGGGGGAAGGTCTAGGATGTTTTGGTTGCTCACAAGTACAATATTTCCTAACGGTGTAACCAGTATGTTGTTCAGTATCGCAAACCTCGGCATCCTATTCAGATCGGGGGACGGGGGTGCATTTGTTCCAAAGTACTCTGTGCTAGGCATGTTAGACTTGAAATACCATGTCTGTTCCAGATTCCACCCTTCATAAGCAATGTGGACCAACATTTAGAGGAGATCAATAAAATCTGGTCTTATCAGATGAGTAATGGCTGAAAGAAGTGAGAGGTTTACCTGAGGAAGAGGGTATGAGATCACAGATTTCAAATACAGGAAGGACCATTCTGGAGAAGAAGAATTTAGAGTTACCCCTATGCCTGAAAGCTATAAGAGGAAGATTTCAGAAGATATGTCCTAGAGCAGTTTAAAAAACAATAAAATAAAAGGAAACCTAGCGACAACCTAGGGACTCTGCCAGATTGCCTCCCCATCCCGACCCCCGCTGAGGACCATGAGGTTGGAGGAGCAGGATAAAAGCAGAGAGGGTCCAGGTGTGACACAGCCAGCTCCTCCTCTGTGCATTCTTGGATGGTGGCATTCTCCAAGGTTCGGTCCTTGCCTCTCGCCACCTTCTACACTTACCTCAGGCAAGCTCGTCTGTCTCCAAGGCTTTAACACTCACTTATCCAAACATGGCTCCCCAATCTATATCTCCAGCCCTTCCTTTCTCTTGAGCTCCATGACTATCTGGGGAAGAGTCTTTTAAACTGTGAGGAATCAAGATCAAGATGTATCTTCCTGTCTTCATTAGCCAGGATGCTTGGTTGCAAGTGTCAGAAACTCAAAAGTAACTATCTCAGGCAAAAAGGGTAATTTATTGGCTTGTGTTAGCCAAACCACCTGTCAGAGAGGCAGAAATTAAACTAGGTTCGGGGCTGCCTGGAATCAGGGACTGAAAGGCCACCAGAACCCATTTTCCTTCTGTCTCTCATACCCACTTCTCCCCATGTGTTAACTTCCATTTTTCTCTACTGAAGACCAACTTCTTCCACATATGAGACACAACCACTGGAATCTCTCTATGTGCAACTTCACAGACTCATCATCAGAAAAGAAAGGTTCTTTTCTTCAGTGCCAATTCAAAATTCAGAATTATCAAGAAAGGTCTCTGGGTCACACGCCCATGTTGACCAAACACTCAGATAGGGAGAAGAGAACAGGAAGGACAGTATGATTGGACCAGCTTGCATCTGGCGTGCATCCCCTAGAACAATCATTGTATCTAAGGACATGAGGTCACGTTAAAAAGATAAAAGAAAAAAGGAAAGAAAGACAGCTCTCATTTAGGTTCATGAATTCACACCGGGCAGAGGAGAACAGGTATGTCTGCTATTCTCAGGAAGTGGGCACAGTGTAGGGTAGATAAAACATTAATGGCCAATGCACTCTCCAGCAATGCTCCGTCTCCCATATTCTTCAGCCCTTTCAATGACATCTCTACTCATCCAGTCTTGCAACCTGTGCCTCAACGTCTTAAAAACTTTGGTCACTTCCTCTAACAAAATCCACACTCCTTGGCTTGGAATGCAAATCCCTTCCCAATCTGATGCCGACCTAACTTTTCAGCCTTATCTCCTTTAATTCTGTTTCAGTTTCAGCTCCGCTTTCCTAACACAACCACACCGTGCGGCCACACTTGCTTACTCTTCTGCAGGCCAGAGACCCCGTCCCAGTGCCGTACATTTGTCCACACTCGTCCCCTTGCCTGCATTTTCTTTGGTACTTCCTAATTTTTGTCATCTTCGGGATTTACATATAATATCGCCTTGCCTTTATTCTGCCCTCCAGGCACATCTCATATTTCCCAGGACACATTAATTCGTATTTCTCAGAAGCACTTATTACATGGAATTATCATTTATTTGTTTATATATTTATCTCCTCGCCAGGCCAAGAGCTCTTGGAAGGCAAGGACTATCCATTGTTTGTCTTTGACCGTCCTAGCAAAGGGCCTGGTATGTGAATGGCTGTCATCTGGTACATAGCAGATGGTCAATAAATGTAGAATGACTAAAGCAACAATTAACATTTTCTAACTTATAGAATTCATTTGGTAGTTTTAATAACTGAAACCACATATTACCAAAACTAATGGTTCTTTTTTTTTTTTCTTTAGGAAATAGAGGTAATTAAAAGATAATGATTGGGTTCATGTGGTTTCATTATCTCCGCCCAAAATGCTTCGTTCGAATTTGCCAAATGCGATTGCAATGCCCGCCACCCAGTCACACACTGAGTGTATGTCATATTTTTGAAGGCGTTTCACTGTTCTGTTAGCCCAAACTGTAACGGAATTTTCTCTCCCCTGGGTTCTAGAAAGCACACTATACCACTGGCAGGTAAATGAATATTGTTACCTGTGGAGCTGGCTACATGCTTAACAATTCACATACCTGTTGGTTAGTCAGGAGTTTTCCCCTTAGATGAACGGATTTCAACAGCAAAGATCCCAAACAGTGGTGAGGTTTGTTACTAAAACCGAGCCTTTATTCCTGAGTGATATGATTTTGTCTAGGTCCTCGGAGTTTAGTCAAGATCATTCTCATCCCATCCCTCTGCGATTCGCTTTCCCACATGGGAGGTAAGGGCATGAAGCATATCTGGCTGCCTCCTATAAATCCATCATATTCTCTGCTGTTGGTGACGACTTACCACCTAGAGCTGTGTCGGTTACAACTTATGCTGCATTGCCCCAGACACCTGGGGCCATTCCTCAAAATCTAGTTTACCTATGAGGCTGTTTTCTGCCTGCAGATGTCTAACCCATGTGAAAGCTAGGGGAATACCTGAGAAGTAACAAGCTAGATCTCGTGGCCTCCTGTGGTATCATTCCTCTTGCTAGAATAAACTGGATTCTCCAATGTCGTCTTGGCAAGAGGGTCAACTTTCCATAAAATACCTCCGGCTATACTAAAAGTGCCCTCAATCTCTGCTATTTTACCCTTCATTTTAGGATATTTTGCTTATTATTTGGTTTTCTGTCTACCCTCCATTTTATGGTCCAAGTCTGACTCTAAGCTGGAGAACTGTGAACATAAATTGCTTTGCAGAGTTGATTGTACTTATATCGTTGGCAGCTTTGAGAGTCAAAGCTGTGTACTGCAGAAGACAAGAGCTAAAAGGGGGCTTCAGACCACTTCCTCATTTTACAGATGGGGGACGGGGGCCCAGGAGGAGGAAGGAACTTGCCAAGTTGGTGGAAGAGCCAAGACTGGATTCAGGTTAATGCAACTAATCGTAAAGCCAACAAATATACATGTGGCTATTCAAGGCATGGATGTAGGTGCTGCTGGAAGGAAAGATGATAGATGACAACCTGGCCCGAGCACCTGACAGTCAATAATGGCAGGTGACTTAACTGCAATCTATGATGACCCAGATGAAGCCAAAGCGTTAGAGGTGATTGTTGCTTTGTTGACTGTGGACACGTACAAAGGATTCTCAGCGAGCGGGACTCAGGCTGGAAGGGATACCCAAAATTCTCCTATCCTTACCCCAGCTCTGCTTTGCTCCCAATCCACTGGGTCTGTTTGGAATGGACAAGATACAAAACTGTCTGGAAGCCAAGGGATGGATGGACTGTAAGGAATCTAAGTCATAGGTATACTCTGGGGCACCTGGGTGACTCAGTCGGTTAAATGTCGGACTCTTTGTTTTGATCAAGTCATGATCTCAGGGGCATGATATTGGGCCCCACGTCGGGTTCTATGCTCAGCACGGAGCCTGCTTGAGATTCTCTTTCTCCTTCTCCCCCTGCCTCTCACCCTGCTGGCACACTCTCTCTCTCATAAATAAACATTAAAAAATAAATCATAGGTATATTGTTATTGATGTTGCTTATTATGTTGCCTTGGTTTTTCTTCCCAGCATTCCATGTTTCTTATGCTTTCCGAGAAGTGAAGGACTGTGTCAAGATCTACAGCACTACACAGCACTACGGCATGACTTCTCTCAGACCTTCTGGCACCTTCCGCCATTGCCTTACAGATACCTTCCTCCTGGAACTACTCAACGGGTAATAAAATTGTATCTCAGTATTAAGAAACCAGTACATGCCAGTGCTAAGTGCTTTTCATACTCTCATGGTCTCAGGTAATTCTTACAACACCATTAAAAGATAAGGAAACAGAAGTTCAGAGGAGTCCCACAACTCTCCAATGCCACATGGCTAGAAAATGGCAGAGCTGGGTCTCTAACATAGGATGGTCTGACTCTAACACCTGCTTTTCATGATAGCACATCGTTTTTCAAGCACAAAATGCTAAACACATCACACATATATTTTCAAAACGTTCATCTTAAAATACCCCTACTTTTTAAATGAAGGCTATTGGAGCTAAGATCAGGCAAATATAGCCACATAGCAACAAAGTTATACCAAAGGATCACAGGGCCTGTGACTGGGGTCTAAGCCAGCTCTGGTGCTGAAGCCTGACATCGGGGAGTCAGTTCGGTCTGTCTACCACTGCCGCAAATTATCTAACCCCCTCATCCCCACCCAGGTTTATAGGAATGGTGTGAAATTATACCTTTAAAGAAATGGTAGTGTACCAAGTTCATCTCCTCAGAGTTTGAGAGAAGTAGTCAAAACTGGGTGTTGTTATATCATGGATTCCAGTTTTAAGCCAAGTTTATGGCCACTCTTTTCTGAAAGACATTTTATAAAGAGCACAGAATATGCATATTGTTTCCTGAAGTGTTGGCTTCACAATCGTAAGAAACGAGCATCTTGTCTCTGTCAAGGAGGTTGGTGAAACTTCGGGGCTCCATAACTCGCTAATGACATAGAGCATACCCAGGAGATAGTACTATAGGTACATGAAGAGCTGCAGGGTCAGGCCAGAGAGAAGTTAGAGAACTGGAGGTTATTTTATTTTATTTATTTTATTTTATATTTTATTTATTTATTTTTTTAATTTTATCTTATTTTAATTTTATGTCTGAAGAGCTAAGTTTTGAAGAATAACTATCTTTGCGTTTAGGAACTCAGAAAGTACCCAATAATTACTTGCTGGACTAAATAAAATCTCATATAAGAAAAGGAAGGAAAGTAAGATGAAATGGAATCAAGTGAATGAATGGTTGTATAGAAGACCTTTCAAACCGGCAAGACTCTAAAACATTAGAAGAGGTCACTATTGGGAAGGGGCCCCCCTTTTCCTCAGCGACTATTATATATGGGACAAATGCATACCCCGGTGGCAGAGGGAGAAAGGAGATTGTTTCTGGAGAGTCCCTTTATCCGGCTCTCCAAAGTGCAGAGATGGGTGATGAGTGCCCACATGGCCCTGCCAGTTCCGAAGGGAGGTGCTGCCACCTAGTGGTTGCTGCTCTCACCCTCAGTGGCGCCCACCCGCCTAGGAAGCCCGGGACAAAGTCTCTGTACCCCAGCCACACGACACAGACGTAAACAGCAGAAAACACGGTCACATTAAATTATTTGTTGAAGGAGACTATTCTTTTGAGGAAATTATGAGTAATCAGTGCAGCACTGAGATGTGGGAATTCAACATTCACTTACACCTCTCGTGTGACGACTATGTAGGGGGGCTACGGGTGACACTCAGAAAACCTGCTCTGTGTGCCTTTAATATTGGTCTAACGTGGGTCCAAGTGGTGGAGGATACCGGGAGGGGATTACAGATCCGGGGAAGATTTTCTAAACTTTTGGCATTAAACTAATACTGTCTCACGGGAGCGGGTGCTTAATGTGGCTGAGTGTGTCCAGACACAGGCTGGAAAAGCTGAAAAAGGCATTTATGCCATCGAAACCATCAAAATGACTGACTAAAGCAGACAGTCTTTAAATCTCCTCTCATGCTAGACATGGTGCTCCTCGAAAGCAGGGCTTTGACCACTGTGCCCTTCAGATAGATGCTCAGTGAGTATTTTGTTGAATGAATGAATATATTCACTTAGAATTTCCCCGAAGGAAGAAAACTGGCCCAAATAAAAGTTATTTAACAAGCTGAGAAGGACAAAAAGATCAGCCCCTGACATTTAGAAGCTGGCCTGGCACTCAGGCTACATCGCGTTATTCTCCCGTAGAACCTAAACTATCTCACAGAATTTGAACCTCAGACAAGGTTATTGGGGACTGTGATAAAATGGGACAAAGCCAAGGCCACTTCATAATTTTGTCTAAGCACACACAAAAATAAGGTCACTATCCACCGGCGGAATACCAAACATCATCTTTCAGCCAAAATGAGAGATTGCTACTGCTTTACAAATTATAGCTCATTCCCTGCCTCGTCTTCCCAGCCAGACAGATAAGATTTACTGAGACACCCGATCAAAGACTCACCCTGCTGTCTGACAGCACCCACTCGAGGGCAAAATGCCACTTCCTTAGATGCTACCCCAAATCACCCAACTAAAGCCCAAATCCTATGATAAGCTCTTTCTAACACTCTCTTACTGGGACACTCCATGGTTTCTCATGGTCTGTGTTCTCCCTCACTACAACCCAACTTGTTTAACTACAGGACTGCTTCCGGTGCTCTTTGGCTGAAGGCCACTGCCAAGTAAATGCTAAGAAAAAAAAAAAAAGTATGCCCCTAACTCCAAGTGTAATGTGAATCCCGTAAGAATCCCAGATCTGGGGACGCCTGGGTGGCTCAGTTGGTTAAGCAGCTGTCTTTGGCTCAGGTCATGATCCCAACGTCTTGGGATCGAGTCCCGCATCGGGTTCCTTGCTCCATAGGGGGCCTGCTCCTCTCTCTGCCTCTGCCTGCCTCTCTGCCTGCCTGTGTTCTCTCTCTGTTAAATGAATAAATAAAATCTTAAAAAAAAAAGAATCCCAGATCTGTGAGGGTTGAATTAGCTACAGAACACTTCTGAAAACAGGAAGGATCTTATAGATCAATACCCACTGACATCGACTGAAGCTTACTATATGCCAGGCATTAATCATGCACTCTACAGGGATGATTTCATCATGTGAAGTAGGCATTATTAATATCCCCACTTACGGATGAGAAAACTGAATCACGGAGAGGCTGAGAAACTTCTCCAAGGTCGGCTAGCTGGTGAGCGGTAGAGCCAGGGTTCAACTTGGTCATCTGACTCCAGGCCCCGTGCTTCAGAGAGACAGGACTTAGAAGAAGTGAGGTAGGCAAGTACGTGTTCTGGGGGAAGCAGCAAGGCATGAGCAAAGGCACGGGGCCAAAAATGCACAAGTCGACCTAACAAGCATCTTGATTCTCTAGGAAATTGCATAAAGACCTACACAATCTCTGTTCCTCTCTCCCCGTACCCCTTAGCACTGGTTCTAGCTCCCCTAAAGCTGACTCCCAGGGCCAGGTGCGTGGTTGGGGGCAACGCACTCTGTTTCTTAAAGAGGCTTGGATGCTGTCACCTTAATTTTAATGTTAAAAATGCTCCAATCTGCCTCCTCCCCACTGCTTGTTCCTCTCATCTCCTGAAAGCCGGATGTGACACCGTTGGGTGTGGCCGGGGACTAAAATCAATCTGTCACCTAATAAACACCCACTTATCTTTCAGATCTGCACACTGAAATGTCATGTTGTAGGGAGGCTTCGTAGTTCTCTAGGATAGATTAGGGCCCGTTGTCACAGGTTTTCACAGTGGCCTGAACTCCCCCTTCGGGAAGGCATATTGCTCTTGTTACAGTTCAGTAAATGTCCTCCCTTCCCCCTCGATAGACTGGGAGTTCCACGAGAGCAGAGGCCAGGCTTAATTTGTTCACTGCCTGGCATACCCCAGGACCTCCGAGTGCTGAACTGGAAAGGAAAGGGGGGCGGAATGGCAGGAGAGGTTCGGGGAGAAGCAGGGCAATTCCCTTCCTTTCCTATTCCAGACTCTTGCCTCATAACGCATCACGCTCCCCGCTACTGTACGTTCTTGACCCCAACTCAAAAACCATCCTCAGTCAGGTCAGATGCTGCCTGGAGAAATCTAACCATGCTCTGTCAAGGTCTTTTAATTTCAACAAGAATCTTTCCTAAACCTCACCTTCTGAAAAGTGAACCTTCCCCTCTGCTGATTTATCCAAGGTCACGCTGAGTCAGACATCAAAGCTAGAAATATAACTCAGATCAGCAACTCCCAAGGTGGTGCTTGATCTCCTTCTTAAAGGAATAAAGAGGAGGAACTGGGCTCGAACACTGAATTCTCTAAGAATGTTAATCAAATGTGAGCTTATAATGCCTGCAGCTTCCGCGTGTTAGTCAGGAGACATTAAAGCATGATGAGCCCTTCAGGAAGAGGGATTTTTCTAAAGAAGGAACAAGAAAACCCAAGAAGTACAATCTGGATTTACGATCAATATTGTAAAAATGATGTGGGTTAGATCCTGGATTGTCATTCTCCTAAACCGGTTTACCCTCGTGAGGTTAGCATAAGCTGGGCTCAGACTCGGTTTACCGTGCAACCTCTTGGTGGAGGGTAGAGCAAGGCTAAAAAGCTGCAGGAAAACAAATGTCTTTGGCACTGCCCTGTGTTCTGAACTCATGAGAAGCCACTTAAAAATGAATAAAACCAATGTTAAATTCTTAGCGACATCGCCACACAACGAGAAAGTTCCAATGAAAGCCAAGTTCTCAGCCTGCAGTGCTGAAGAATGAAAGCCAAGCAATTAGAGCTGAGAAAATGGATTACATAATCTTACAGCTGGCGACTTAACTCAGCAGTAGCAAGGAATTTACTGTCTCGGTGTTAAGAATAACCAAGACATCTTTTTACCTGTGATGGGTCAGGCGCAGCTCAGTACAGGTAGGGGGCAGGGGAAAGAGAGAGACGGCAGAAGCTCTCCACCTCCTTCCAGCCTGCAGTCTCTGGAACGTGAGAAGGGAACCACCTCTGCAAAAAAGTGAAGCTTTCGTGGATGAATTTAGAACATCTTTCCTGGAGATCCAGGACTCACATCTCCTGCATATATTCTTCACAAAAACCCGGCAGCCCCCAATAACTGCGTATTTCCTACTTTTTTGAAATGTTCCTCTCTTCTATCAGTGTTGCCCCAAGTGAGATGACAAAATTATTCGATGGAAATGAGGCAGGGAAACTTGTTTTCACCAAACCTCTTCCTGCATATAGGGCAAAGGGGTAAAAATAAGTCAACTCCTTGGGCTAAAGTTTCTAATAAAAACTAATTTTTGACAAGGCTTTGTTTGTTTTTCCTTTCCTTGCTATTTTCCATTACCTTTTATTTCCCCCCCTTTTTTTTTACAAGTACAGAATGTGTAATTTCATCTAGAAATAGACTCTTCGTTTTAAACAAAATACAATGTTTATTTAAAATAAACGGAACATCCTTCCCCGAGGAGAATGAATAATGTGGGGCTATGGCACAACTAGGGCCGCCGTCAGGCTGTTCCCACCACTACTCCTTGGTAACCCGGCAGAAAGCCCCAAATCTGGGATGGGCCTAGGAACAGAACTTGTAAACAAGTCACGTTTAGAGTTGTATTTCATCACACTGAGCCTTACCAACAAGCCAACATTTATACACACTGGGACACGATTTTAGTGAACAAAAAACTTGATTTGTTTCCATAGGCAAGCCTTTAAAAAAAAAATTTAGATTCAATTAGCCAACATATAGTACATCATCAGTTTCAGATGTAGTAATCAGTAATGCATCAGTTGCTTATAATAGCCAGTGCTCATCTAATCATGGGCCGTCCTTAATGCCCATCACCCAGTTACCTGGTTCCCACACCCACCTCCCCTCCAGCAACCCTCAGTGTGTTTCCTATGACTAAGAGTCTCTGATGGCTTTTTCTCCCTCTCTGATGACTTCCCATTCAGGTTTCCCTCCCTTCCCTCTATGACCCTCTGCACTGATTCTTATGTTCCACTTACGAGTGAAACCATATAATTGTCTTTCTCTGATTGATTCATTTCGCTCAGCATAATCCCCTCCTGTTCCATCCACGTGGCTATAAATAGTAAGTATTCAACCTTTCTGATGGCTGAGTCTATTGTATAAATGAACCACATCTTCTTTACCCATTCACCTGTCAATGGACATCTTAGCTCTTTCCACAACTTTGCTATTGTGGACATTGCTGCTATAAAAACTGGGGTGCAGGTGCCCCTTCAGATCACTACATTTGTATCTTTGGGGTAAGTAGCTAGTAGTGCGATTACTGGGTCATAGAGTAGTTCTATTTTTAACATCTTGAGGAAACTCCATACTGTTTTCCAGAGTGGCTGTACCAGCTTGCATTTCCACCAACAGTGCAAGAGGTTTCCCCTTTCTCCACATTCTTGCCAACATTTGTTGTTTCCTGAGTTGTTCATTTTAGCCATTCTGACTGGTGTGAGGCAGCATCTCATCGTGGTTTCGATTTGCATTTCCCTGATGCTGAGTGATGTCAAGAATTTTTTCATGTCTGTTGGCCATTTGTATGTCTTCTTTGGAGAAATGTCTGTTCATGTCTTCTGCCAATTTCTTGACTGGATTTTTTATTTTTTGTGTGTAGATTTCGATAAGTTCTTTATAGATCTTGGATACTAACCCTTTATCTGATATGTCATTTGCAAATATCTTCTCCCATTCCACAGACTGCCTTTCAGTTTTGTTGACTGTTTCCTTTGCCGTGCAGAAGCTTTTTTATCTGGATAAAGTCCCAAAGGTGCATTTTTGCTTTTGTTTCCCTTACTTTGGAGCTGCAGCCAATGTTGAAGAGGTTTCTGCCTGTGTTCTCTTCTAGGATTTTGATGAATTCCTATCTTACATTGAGGTCTTTCATCCAGTTTCAGTTTATTTTGTGCATGGTGTAAGAAAATGGTCTAGTTTTCCCAGCACCATTTATTGAAGAGACTATCCTTTATTCACTGGACATTCTTTCCTGCTTTGTCAAAGATTAGTTGACCATAGAGTTGGGGGTCCATTTCTGGACTCTCTATTCTGTTCCATTGATCTATGTGTCTGTTTTTGTGCCAGTACCACACTGTCTTGATGATTACAGCTTTGTAATAGAGCTTGAAGTCCGGCATTGTGATGCCACCAACTTTGGTTTTCTTTTTCAACATTCCTCTGCTATTCGGGGTCTCTTCTGGTTCTATACAAATTTTAGGATTATCTGTTCCAGCTGTGAAAAATGTTGATGGTATTTTGATGGGGATTGCATTGCATGTGTAGATTGCTCTGGGTAGCAAGATATTTTAACAATATTTATTCTTTCAATCCAGGAGAATGGAAGGTTTTTCCATTTCTTTGTGTCCTCTTCAATTTCTTTCTTGAGTATTCTGTAGCTTTTAGAGTATAGATCCTTTACCTCTTTGGTTTATTCCTAGATATCTTATGGGTTTTGGTGCAATTGTAAGTGGGATCGATTCCTTAATTTCTCTTTCTTATCTCGTTGTTGGTATATAGAAATGCAACTGATTTCTGTGCATTGATTTTATATCCTGCCATGTTGCTGAATTCCTGTATGAATTCTAGCAATTTTGGGGTAGAGTCTTTCGGTTTTTCCACATAAAGAATCATGTCATCTGCAAAGAGGGAGGGTTTGACTTCATCTTTGCCAGTTTGAATGCTTTTTATTTCTTTCTGTTGTCTGGTTGCTGAGGGTAGGACTTCTGGTACTACGTTGAACAGTGGTGAGAGTGGGCATCCCTGACTTTAGGGAAAAAGCTCTCAATTTTCCCCCATTGAGATTAGCTGTGGGCTTTTCATATATGGCTTTTGTGATATTGAGGTACGTTCCCTCTATCCCTACACTGTGGAGAGTTTTAATCAAGAAAGAATGCTGTATTTTGTCAAATGCTTCTTCTGCATCAGTTGAGAGATTCATATGGTTTTTGTCCTTTCTTTTATTAATGGAATGTATCACATTGATTGATTTGTGAATGTTGAACCACCCTTGCAGCCCAGGAATAAATCCCACTTGGTTGTGGTCAATAATCCTTTTAAGGATTGGATCCTAAAAATCCTGTTGGATCCTAATGGCTAGTATCTCAGTGAAAATTTTGGCATCCATGTTCATCAGGGATATTGGTCTTTAATTTTCCTTTCTGATGGGGTCTTTGTCTAGTTTTGGGATCAAGGCAATGCTGGCCTCATAGAATGAGTTTGGAAGTTTTCCTTCCATTTCTATTTTTTGAAACAGCTTCAGAAGAATAAGTACTAGTTCTTTAAATGTTTGGTAGAATTCCCCTGGGAAGCTGTCTGGCCCTGGACTCTTGTTTCTAGTGAGATTTTTTATTACTATCAATTTCTTTGCTGGTTATGGGTCTGTTCAGGTTTTCTGTTCCTTCCTATTTCAGTTTTGGTAGTTTATAAGTTTCTAGGCATGCATCCATTTCTTCTAGATTGCCTAGTTTGTTGGCATATAGTTGGTCATAATATGGTCTTAAAATTTTATTTCCTTGGTGTTGGTTGTGATCTCTTCTCTTTCACTAATGATTTTATTAATTTGGGTCTTTTTTTTCTTTTTGATAAGGCTAGCTAGGGGTTTATTGATCTTATTAATTCTTTCAAAAGACAAGCTTCTAGTTTCATTGATCTGTTCTATTGTTCCTTTGGTTTCTATTTCATTGATTTCTGCTCTAATCTTTATTATTTCTCTTCTGTTTGGTTTAGGCTTTATTTGCTGTTCTTTCTCCAGCTTCTTTAGGTGTAAGGTTAGCTCGGGTATTTGATATTTTCCAAATTTTTTGAGAAAGGCTTGTATTGCTATGTACTTTCTTCTTAGGACCACCTTTGCTGTGTCCCAATGGTTTTGAACAGTTGTGTTTTCATTTTCACTTATTTCCATGAGTTTTTAAAATTCTTCTTTAATTTCCTGGTTGACCCATTCATTCTTTAGTAGGATGCTCTTTAGCATACAAGTGTTTGAGTTCCTTGCAAATTTCCTCTTGTGACTGAGTTCAAGTTTCAAAGCATTGTGGTCTGAGAATATGCATGGAATAATCTTTTGATAGCAGCTGAGACCTGATTTGTGGCCCAGTATGTGATCTATTCTGGAGAATGTTCCATGTGCACTCAAGAAGAATGTGTATTCTGTTGCTTTACAATGGAATGCTCTGTATTCATCTGTGAAGTCCATCTGGTCCAGTGTCTCATTCAAAGCCCTTGTTTCCTTGTGGATCTTCTGCTTAGATCTGTCCATTGCTGTGTGTGGGATGTCAAAGTTCACTACTATTATTGTTCTATCAATCTATTTCTTTAATTTTGTTATTAATTGGTTTATATAATTGGCTGCTCCCAAGTTAGGAGCATTAGTATTTGTAATTGTTAGATTTTCTTGTTGGATAGACCCTATAAGTATGATACAGCATCCCTCTTCATTCCTTACTACAGTCTTTGGTTTAAAATCTAATTTCTCTGATATGAGGATTGCTATCCCAGGTTGCTTTTGATGTCCATTAACATGATAAATGGTTCTCCACCCCCTCACTTTCAATCTAGACATGTCTTTAGATCTAAAATGGATCTCTTGTAGACAGCATATGGATGGGTCTTGCTTTTCTATCAATCTGATACCCTGTATATTTTGATAGGAGCATTTAGCCCATTTACATTCAGAGTAACTACTGAAAGATATGAATTTAGTGCCATTGTATTATGTGTAAAGTCCCTGTTTCTGTAGATTGTTTCTTTCTGGTCTATGTTACTTTTGGGCTCTCTCTTCGCTTACAAGATCCCCTTTAATATTTCTTGCAGGGCTGGTTTACTGATCACAAATTCTTTTATCTTCTGTTTGTCCTGGGAGCTCTTTATCTCTCTTTCCATTCTGAATAATAGCTTTGCTGGATAAAGAATTCTTGGCTGCATGTTTTATTCATTTAGTACCCTGAATATATCACACCAGCCCCTTCTGGCCTGCCAGGTCTCTGTGGATAGGTCTGCCAATCTAATGCTTCTACCATTGCAAGTTAACTTGAACTGCTTCCAGAATTTTCTCTTTATCTCTGAAATTTGCAAGCTTCACTATTATGTCGGGGTGTTGATCTATTTTTATTGATTTTTTGAGGGGGGGTTCTCTCTACCTCTTGGACTTGAATGCCTGTTTCCTTCCTCAGATTAGGGAAGTTCTCAGCTATGATTTGCTCAAATATGCCTTCTGTCCCTCTCTCTCTTCTTCCTCTGGGACCCCAATACTTCTAATATTGTTTCACTTTATGGTATTGCTGATTTCTTGAATCCTCCCCTCATGGTCCATTAGTTGTTTGGCCCTCTTTTCCTCAGCTTCCTTCCTTTCCATCATCTTGTCTTCCAGGTCACTGACTCTCCCTTCTCCTTCATTTACCCTAGCTGTTAGAGCATCCATATAAGACTGCATCTCAGTTCAGGAATTTTTAATTTTGGCCTAATTAGATTTTATTTCTGCACTAAGAGATTTTCTAAAGTCTTTTATGCTTTTTTCAAGTCCAGCTAGTAACTTTATAATCATTATCCTGAATTCCAGCTCTGACATTTTACTTATACTCATATTGATTAGATCTGTGGCAGAGTGAATTACCTCTGGTTCTTTCTTTTGTTGTGAATTCCTCCTTCTAGTCATTTTGCCCAGAGAAGAACAGATGAACAATAAAACAATACAAGAACAATAAAAAATATCAACCATGAACCAAGCAAAATACACAGTAGACAAATCTGAAGAGGTCAGAAACCAAAAAAGAAAAGAAAAAGAAAAAAAGAGAGAGAGAGAGAAAGGAAAGAGTATAATCTCCCAGGTGGACAAAACAGGGTGATCCTCCTGGTCCTGGGTGTATTTTGATCTGTTAGAAGACACTAAATCTCAAATTTGAAGAAAGCAAAACTTATATATATATAAAACTAAAACTGAATACAGTGAAAGGAAGCCAAAAATGAAGAATATATCCGTAAAATGTAACTGTAAAAATGAAAGTTAAAAAAGGACTTAAAAACAAAGAGTTGATAAAATAAGAAACTAGTTGAAAAGAACAAAAAGAAAAAAAGAAGAGGAAAAATTTAAACTGAAAAATAAAAGAATCATGAGGGGAAAAAACCCTTGAATTCTATATACTATTTTCCCCTGGTGCTGGAGTTTTGCAGTTCTGTGTGCTCTGTAAACTTAGTATTTCCCTGATGTTCCAGCTGATCTTCTGGGGGAGGGGGCTGCTGTGCTGATTCTCAGGTATCTTCACCTGGGTGGAGCTGCACTGCCTCTTACCAGGGTGCCGGGCTCCATGTAGGCTGTTTTGGGTTGCTCTATGTGGCTTTTGTTCCCTAAAGGCTTGCTGGGCCCCTTTAGAGGATGCAAATAAAAAAGGGCAGTGCCCACTCTCCAGCCCCAAAGATGAAAGATCATGGCCCCTCCTCTTCAGTAAACTCTCAGGGAAAAGCAGCCTTCACTTTTGTGTACACCAAACTCTGCAAACTCCTGCTGTTCACACCCACGCCAATCCTCCCAGGGGAAGGAGGAGGGTTGCCATGGTTCTGCCTTTTGCAGGGAGAGTGGCTGCCCAATCATGCCATGGTTCAGGGTTTATGGTGAACCAATTGAGAGCCCCCTCCTGGGCTCATTGACTGTAGCTGGTTTCCCCCTCCCAATGCTTGGGAACTTTGCTGGCTTGGGCACTCTCCTCGTTCTTTCCATGACCCTGGGGATCCTGAGACCACACTGTCCCGCCTAGCATTCTGCCCCGTTTCACCACCCGAGTACCTTTCAGGCACGGATATCTTTCACTAGAGCAGATTTCTAAAGGTTCTGGTTTGGCTCTCCAGGGCTATATCACTCTCCGGTAGCTGGCTTACAAAGGCTCCCCCCACCCACCACTATTTATCTTCCAATATATCCTCTCAGATTCACTTTTTTGCACCTCCTACCTTGCAAAAAGTGGTCGCTTTTCTATTTGTAGAATTCCAGAAGTTCTTTTTCTTACATCTCAGGTTGAATTCATAGGCGTTCATAATGATTTGATAGATATTTAGCTAACATTCAAGGACCAGATGAAACGAGGCCCCTATTCTTCTGCCACCTTGTCTCCCTCCTCCACAGGTAAGCCTTGATCCTTCCATCTCTCATGTCTCTCACCTGTAAAATTAAGACATCTTTGGATAGCTCCCTTTTATTGCCAACAAAAGATTAAAGATCAAATGAAATGTCTAACTTGCTTCAAAAACTTACTGTGGACATACCAGGAGTGGCTGGAGGCTGGATGAACCACGGAAAGCATGCTCCTCAGGTGCGTGTAGACACACCCCCCAGAATTGCTCCTCTGAGCTGGGGGAGCACACCGAGAGTAAAGGACACTGTCTGTAGGCGCTTGGCCTTGAACTGTTTTGGAATTTTCAATAGCAGAGTAAATGATTTTCCCACCGATCATTTGATTAGCTGTTGCTCACGAAGACTTAAAACCAAGAACAAGAGACTTCCCCCCATCTGTAAGTGGGTTATATAAGAGTTAGAGGCAACAGACTTCTCAAGGGCCCACTAAGTTTGAGCTGCAAATGTAGGCTTAAGTAATGAAGATGAGACGCAGAAATCACAGAAACAAATATATGGTATACAAAGACAACCAGGCCCTGCTACGGAAAGCTTTAATCACCACATGTAAAAACAATATATTCACATATCAAAAATGGCTCCAAATGCTTTATCATCACCATAACAGTCTAGAAATGAAAGTTGCACTAATATAAAAACCTTCCTGTTCATAACCGCAAGATTCATGAAACTGTTTCTTATAAACACATTTTTTTTACCCTGAGGCTGACATCAAAGTGAAAAAGAAAAATCACTATCAGCTGGAATCTATTCAATGTAGAATTTTAAAAATCATTTATTCATTTATCTGGAAGAAGTTCTCTTTACTCTTGCCACACATACTATGTGAGGACAAGAGGAAAAGGGGACAGATGGTTGCCTCTGGTCTATTATATACTAATTAGGAGTTCTCAATCTATTGATCAAAATGAGCAGAATTTTAATATCAATTAATACTACACTATCACACTGAAAAATTTATCAAAATCAGTTCTTCCTTGTAAAAGGAGAATTGGCAGTACATTGTCAGACAAGAAAAACAGAATTCTCTCTTACAGTATCTATTGCAATGCATTCTGTTTACTACATCTGAGCCAACCAGTTAAGTTCAGAGTTCATATAGACTGCCTTGCAAACCTCAACTCTGGGCTCTTAGTCACATCCGAGATAAGATCTGCACATCTACAAGAATAACTCCCCAAAGCTACAACACTTACTCCGTTCCGGTGATGGGAAGGGAAATGGTGTTAAATTGAAAAAAAAAAGACAGCCATATTGAAGGGATTACTGTAACATTTTTTTTTTTTTTGGTGTGTAAATAACAAATAAATAGAATAAAAAGATTTTCAAAATCTGCATTCCTAATGTCTCTCACATTGTTCTTTTGTGAGTGAATCTAGAGCAAGAGTTCACTATCTCTCACAAGGTAGCCTGGTGACTTTTATTCCAATTATTTCCATGATATTTTCTGCATGTTTCTAAAATGGGGTCTTTCTAAATATTCACAGCATTTCATGTAAACTGGCTCTTGGTGTGCACATCTGAGTCAGGAAATCTTTGTCGCTGCTTGGTTTCAAAGTATTGTACATAACAGTTTCCTGTGTACTACTTACTTTCAACTGTACAGTTTCACGTATTCTGGGCTATAATAAAAATCTGGGGCTATATGGCAGTTGAAGAATTACCATGCCTAATCTTGGTCCACACTCTTCATTTTTATGATTTCTAGATGTTCTCCCAATGCAAATAACTGAAATGAACAACACAGGCATGGACGTTTACTGACTTTTCCCAGAAAAGTTAACTTACGTTCACCACTTCTTAGTCAAAACTGAATGAGGGTAACAGAGAGAGAATTCTGTGTTAGACTGAGTTAGGAAAAGGTTTTCTGGCAAGGCTTGACACAGGTGTCCTGTTGTTGTTATTGTTGTTTTCAGGTAGAATCATGGAAAAGCAAGGTGGGGAAACACTCAACCACCATATGGCCAATCCCTCCATCTGACACCTGAACTCTTGTACGACATTTCTGCCAAGTTGTTGTCTAGCCTCTGCCAGAATACCTCTAGGGACAGGAAGCTGTTCCAACATGACTTCTTCTTCTTTAGAATAGAATCATAGCAGACCAGATGGAACAGGTAAACAAACTTCCATTACACATGATTATGAGCTAGATCTAACTTGTAATGGATCTACCAATTTACTACTTAAAAGACGAAACCAGATTTTTTTTCGAAGCACCCCCATGCCTTCTGCAATGATTCGAATGGGGAGATCCAACTTAAAAATGTGAGTATTGGAAATCGCTGTTGGATAGGTGTGTGTGGTGGGGACCAGGGAAGAAATCTTACAAGTAACTATCATAGGGACCCCAAAGCAAAGGGAAAAATACATGTTTTGGAAAAGAAATAAATGGTTCATGTTGAAGAGGCAATACACACTGTGTGCAGCGAGTCATGGTACGCGAATTCAAGAGCCCTGGTAGGTGAACGGTGGGCTGATTCTAGTCTGCAGCACTTGTCAATCCTGACGTAGGAGGGAGGAGAATGACATGAGCAGTCTGAGACTGCAGCTTGCTCCCCCGGGCAATCAGAAGCAGGACACTCTACCTTGACTTTCTCCTTTTGGCTGGTCTGGCAGCTCACTACATAACATTTTTATTTCTGATTTCTCCCACGGTACTCAGCCTGCCTCGAGGTTTTAAATCCCCGCTTTGGAAGCCCAACAAGGCCACGTATTGATTGGTGGATAATAATGCCAGGATTCGATTTACAAAGGATCAATTCTTCTGAAGGGACACAGGTAGGTCTGGGTTTTTTTTTTTTATTTTTTTTTTGGACATATATATGAATAAATATAACACACACGTAAACTTTACAGACTCTGAATGATCACGGTAATTGAGACTCAGCTGATTCAGTTTTGAGTGCTACCCTTCGCCTCTGTGTTCAAATGGCAATGGTATCATATCGATCTTTAACAAACAAGACTACGAGCAATGGACAAAAACAAAACAACAAAAAACCAACCTTAAAGTCAGTATGTCTTTTTATATGGAGGCCACTTTTTTTTTTTTTTCATATCTGTTTCAAAAGTATCAGATAGTGAACATTTAGTCACTAGATGACAGGAGAGCAAATCTTCCTGCAAAAAAAGCACAGAACTTCCTTGACCACTGAGATTTGGAAGTGTAATCAATAAAAGTCTATTAAGTACTCAGGATAGATCTGGTTGGCATCAAACACCACAAAGATCTTTGGGTCCCAGGTATCATCCACACAGCTGTCATATAAATTCACATAGCTCCCGTCTTTGGAAGGAGGTCGCATGTATTTGGAGTCTCCGTTTATGTAATCTCCAATTAGCACTCGAGCGAGAAACATAGATTTATACGTTCTAAACAGATGCCGCTGTTGCAAGCTTACGCCATGAATTTGGAATGTGTTTCCATGTTTTATGTCATCTTTGCAGAAGCGACTGGAGTAAATAGCATCTCTAGCAAAATAGGTTCCTTAAACAAAAAGGACCAAAAAAAAAAAAAAAAAGCCAGGATTACTCTGAAGAACGTATGAAACATAAGCAAAAACACTCTAATTGTTAGGGGAATGGACACATGGAATCGTCTAAGGAAAACAGATGTGGAATTTTCTCATCTGTGGATCTCTGAGAGAGAACAGAAATCCGTGGATACATTTTTTTTATAGACCGTTCCCTGCCACCAACACCCTACCCTATTCCCACTAAAGTGAAGTGACCAGACTTCCGTTTCTGAAAGAATGCTTACAAAGAAATCCAGTATGTAAGACAGAGACAAACTCTTCCTGTGAGGAAACGTGTGGGGACACCTGAGTTTTAGCTGCTTGGGTCTCCCACTCATTTCTATTTGCCTCCACTGGCTTCCTCAGCCCCAAACCTCGTCCAGCATCCGCAGGCGCTCTGCTGAGCACCGTGAGAACGACTGGTTGGCAGAGATTACTCCAAAACCCAAGAAACCACATTTCTATGCTATAGGGTAACAAGTCAAGAATGTTTCTGGAGATAATAGCACCCAAAATCCACAAAAATGGCTTCTGAAGAGTGCAATCCTATTCATGCCTGAGCACTCCAGAACAATTTCTCACAGGTTTGTCACCGAAATCTGAAAACTCAATAAAGTATCAACTCTTCCAAAAGGGTTGGCCTAGGAGACTGACATCGTGAAGGCAATATTTACTCTAAAAAAACTTGGGAAATGAATCACGAAGTCGCAGATTATGCCAGGATTAACAGCAACACTTTTCCCATCCCTGTACAGTTAAATCAATAGGATGACCTTTTCAGTAATTATTTTAAAAATTAATCTACTTTAGGGGCGGCTGGGTGGCTCAGTGGGTTAAAGCCTCTGCCATCGGCTCAGGTCATGATCTCAGGGTCCTGGGATCGAGCCCCGCATCGGGCTCTCTGCTCAGCGGGGAGCCTGCTTCTTCCTCTTTCTCTGCCTGCCTCTCTGCCTACTTGTGATCTCTGTCTGTCAAATAAATAAACAAAATCTTTAAAAAAAATTAATCTACTTTAGGAAAATGTAGCATGTCTTGATCTCTCTTGATCTCTCCAGCTCTCTGGCGGGAGATAAGGTACAGAGTAAGGACCAAAAAAATAAACGCCCCTCCCTATCTTTTCTCCTCATCTCTCACCATAATTTCCTTGAGTAATGAGCATAAAATGGAAAGCTTGGACTTTCACAACATTAGAAAAAAGGTGAGGAATTCCCCCATTCTTCCCTATTGCTCATTAACATGCTTACCTACCATTTTCTAAAAATCAAAGCAAAAAGTACTAGTACCTAGACCTGTCCACAATGCAATCAGTGCATTTTATAGGTCTCTGTATATTTGACATAAAACAGTTTGTTGTAGAGGCTTATCCACGTTAAGGATTTATACATGGAAATTCAATGTAACGCAAAAATCGGCTAATTGGGACATGATGTTCCATCTGAACGACTGGGACTAGGGGAGCTATTTAATCTGACAGAGGTGTCAAAGTCTTACTTCTACTCTATACATGCAGGAAGTGGCTTTTCTGGGGCTCAGAAATTCTGAGGGTGTGCGAGGAACCTAGTACAATAACTTTTAGCTTAATAACTATCAAACTCCTGACTTATGAAATAATTATCTCTGAAGAGAGGAGATTCTCTCCTAGGACTCAAATGAGCCTTGGAATTCTGATCATTACCTTTCCCAAAGAGAGCACCATGTATACCGTTTATTCTCCAGTCGAAGTTATGAATGCAAATTGCTTCCACAAATTCACTGCTGGTACCATGAAAGAGCATTTGTTCATTAATCTGAGGCACGCCTCTTTTTTTCTTGAGCTGAGCCTTTTTCCTAAAAACACAATACACATAGGCACAAAACACAGAGAGAAACAGACCGTAAGTGGCCAATTATAAGTTTTCAGAAGAGCCAAGTTCAACGGAAAGGGTGAAACAGAAGTGAACAAAGCAGCTCTGGAAAAGAAATAATCTCGAACACTCTTGGACACATAATCATCTTACCAAAAATTATTCATTACAACTGAGACCTAGGGCTCAAAATTATATCAAAAACTATAGATTTCCCAGATGACGCCCCATCATAGTAAAGGTAACTGATTGCCTAACCAGCCAAGCTTTATAGATGCCTAAAAATGACACCACAAACAATTAAATAATATAAAGTTCTCAGAGTCTTTATTTATTCTTTTCTTTTTTTAATTCAATTTGCCAAGGTATAGTTCATCATTAGTTTCTGATATAATGTTCAATGATTCGTTAGTTGAGTATAACACCCAGTGCTCATCATATCACGTGCCCTCTTCAATGCCCATCTCCCAGTTACCCTGTCCCCCCCACCCACCTCCCTTTCCGGAGGTGGTTTCCCAGAGTCAAGAGTCAAGAGTCCCATGATTTGTCTCCCTCTCTGATTTCTTCCTATTCCATTTTAAATACTGAACTCTGTAAGCAGGGACCATGCCCTGATCTTTTTATCTCCAGAGACTGGGAAATGTTGATTGGATTGTACTGAATTTTGTATCTGGGAGCTGGCAGGAACATGAGGCCACCCACTTCAACCCACTTCCCGAGGGATGAATCTCTTCTTACGCATAAAAAGATATTCAATGCAGGACTGATTGTAACAGTAAAAAACAAACAAAGGCCTTCCAGACCTTTTCCTTTCCTGGACAGCCTTTAGTTGACAGGAATCTGCTGGATAGCTTCTGATTTATAAATGCCAGTAAGAAATAGAAGATATCACCAGCCAGCACCGTCTCTCCTGGTTCACCAGTGACATAACTTTGTAGTCACCCCAGACCCCCAAGACTTTCTTAAACCAGACTATATTTGTACAACTGATTTATAGGCCAGATGTAGTGGATTGATTTCAGTTAAACTTTATCTTGAAAAGCAATTTTTTTAAAGATGCATAATTTATAAACAACATGCAGCTTAGTGACTTTGTGGGGGAATGACAGTTGCATTTAAACGAGAGCAGTGGAAATTGTCTTTCTCAAGAGTCATTTGGCGATATGTATCAAAACTTAAATGTCTACGGTTTGGTCTACAGGTGACAGGCTTTCAGACCATTAAGCATGAGGTTAGAAGAGTGTGCATTCAACAAATATGTCCTTCAGAAAAATCCAGCATGTTTTCACTAAGAACAAATTGGCTGACTTTCTTTTTTAGACCTGTAGGTACCATGTTTTTTTTTTTTAAATGATGCACACGTATGGCTATTCCAAGCAGTTTTTAATTTTTTTTTATTTTTTAAATCATTAAAAAATAAATAAAATCTGTTTTGACTGTTTCAATCTTCCAAGGTCTTTCTGACTTGTGAGTCATTCACACAACAAGTAAGCTACCCCGTCTCATGTTCAATCTTTCACAAGTGTGATAAGCAAGCCCTCTACGTTTTCATCCAAATTACTGATAAAAATATTGAAGGGCTCAAGAAGAAAGCAAGCACGCCACTGAAATTACTCTCAGCTCAAGATTAATTTTTCTCTTTGACCTATCACCCAGCATACATTTCTCTAGCTTGTGTCCAGTACAAGAACATTTGTCAACCACTTTGTAGAAACCAAGTTATATTGTCTCGGGCCTTGGTCATCTAACACTATGGTAACCCTCTTATTTAGCTGGGTATTAGTGAATGCATACTGTTTTTTCTAAGTAAATATTTTAATATACATCTTTCTAAGGTCAAGCATCGCCATCTATAATGACTAGAATCCACTCTAAAATCAGGATATTCACCACTATACTTCTCAGGCACAGATTAGTTTCTGGTTTATAATTCACCTGAGTCTCTCATAGTGTGAGCACTGAAAATCAGCTCAGTCACTGGGCTGGATGTGGAATATATCCCCGTTGAAGGCAGAGTGGGATGGGGTAGGCAGAGCTTTGCATCCCCACAGCATAGTTAATTCTAGTACCAACTACTAAGGCACCTATGAAATGTGGAGATTCATGACATACTGTGACCTTGGGGTTCTGGAAAGGCTCACTTTGAGCTCCAGGACCTCCTGGGCTGTCGCTAAACCTTTGCAGAACATCATAGGATTCAAACTATACCAAGTTTTTCATGACCCTGTCCACTTTGGTCCAACCCCACAGCCATTTCTGAACTTCTGGAAAATACGGCAGCACCCACTTCTCAATGATAGCTTAAAATTACCCACCCTCTCAGGGACTACGGTGCCAAAAGGACTAAGTTGCCATGTGCCCTAAATTGCAACAGGAATAACTTCATGCTCCAGACTGAAGGAAGTTCGCCTAGGTTCAGACCAGTGGTTCTCCATTCTGGCTGAGCATTAGAATCACTTGCAGAACTTGTTAAAGATAAAGGTGTCAGGACAGGGAGGTTCAGTAGACCTAGGATGGGTGATAGACATCGCCATGTGTTGAAGAGTTCTGCAGGTGATTCTGATAGGTGGCCAGGGCTGAGAACCTCTCATCTGAATCAACATTCCTCATGAGATTGCAGCTTTCACTGCTCTTAATTCCTTGCTGCCCCATCCTTCCCAGCCCTGGGTCAATCCAACTGCCTGTCCTCTCTGCTCTTAAATATGGACTGCTGAAATAACTCACACAACACACCTAGGTTTCCACTCCGGATTCACATATTCCAACACCAGCTAAGCTGTCAACGCTGATGGAAACCCTATGGTTCCCAGGTTAGTTCTTTCTCCCTCATTTTCCACATTGGCCATTCCAAATCTCCTCTTTCCCCCATCTCTCCCTCTTATCTACACCTCCCTAACCCTTCATTCTCTGTAGGCTGCCTCCCTTCTTAGTTCACCAAAGACACTGAAAGTTTCGGGAAAGAACTCCATAACGTAACCTCTCTCCTCATCCCCTACCTCTACTTAATCTATAAACATGACTGGACCACCCTCGTCTAGCTCCTTCTCTATATTCTAGTATATTCTCTGAATTCCACCTTATCACACCTCTTTAGGAGCCTTAATACATCAATTACCTTTCCCTTTCTCTTGTCCTTTAAACTCTCTCTCTCTCTGGGTTCTTTCCTACTATAACTTGTATATGTTCAGGTTCCTCCCATCTTTAAATTCAAAAATTGTAATAAAACAAAAGGAAAACCCCCCCTTCCTAACTCCACAGTACCCATCTTTTCACATCCCTCTTCCTCTTTACTGCCAAGCTTCTCAGAAGAGCTGCCAACATTTGCTGTATATATAATATAGCGTCCACCAATGTGGCTCTCATCCGGGGTACCAGTGACTGTATCACAAAATTTGAAGGACATACTTAATATCATCTTACTTGGCCATCTCTTTTGTATGTGACCCTGAGGATGACATTTACTTGCTTAAACCACTTTCTTCCTTTGATTTCTGACTCTACCTTCTATTGGTTTTCTTCCACTTTCTGGTGGTTGTTATTTCTCAGTTTCTGCCTTGAGTCTTCCTCTGTCCATCTCTTGGTCCTCTTCTTTCCTTAATCTACCTACACCCCCTGGTCATCTTATCAATTCTATGGCTTCTACTACCTCACATTTTCTAATAATTCCAGAACCTTTCTTTCTGGTCTACACCACTCTCCCGAGTCATGACACATCTATCAACTACTACTTCCTCCCATTCCTCCCTAAAGACAAAGACCAAAATGGGTTCTTGCCCATATTCCTTTAGTCAACCAAAATGAGTCAGAAACTCTGGAGTTATCTTTCCTGTCTCCTTACTCACACCACTGAAGACATGAATTCATCATTCTACATCCTCGGTATCTCAAACCCATCCTCTTCCTGAACTTTGGTTCAGGCCACCCAATGTGTCTCAGTTTAATTACTGAAACGATTTCCTAAATTGGTCTCCCTGCTTCTTACGGTGACTTCTTTAAACCAACATTTCTTACCTTCACACTGTTGCCACTTTGGGCTAACTAACTGCTGGGAAGGGGTGTCTTGTGCACTGTAGGATGTAGGATGTTTTGCGCCCCTGACTTCTACCCAGCTGATATCAGTCTTAATGCCTCATCCAACCACATGACAACTAAAAATAGTCTCCAGTCATCACCAAATATACCCTGGTGGGCAAAATCACTCCTCACTAAGAACCACCGCTTTAAACCCCTTCTCCACAGTATAGCCTGATACATTATTTTTCTAAAATGCAAATAGGATTGATCATTCTCTTCCTTCAAGTTCTATAAATGGATTTCCACTGTCCAGGAAAAAAAAATCCAAACCCCTCAGTTTGATTTATAAGGCCCTGCATGGCCTGCTCCTGCTAACTCTCTGACTTCAGTTCCGGATCAATCCAACTCAAGTAAGGCTACTGAAGAAAATCACACAACCATTCCAACGGCCCTACCACAAACTCCTGCATGCTCAGCCTCTTGGCTACCTTTCTACCTTCTTCTCTAATCATTCTCCTTAATTTTTATCTTCATTTCATTTCAATTTATTTTCATTTACATTCAATTTCATTTTCGTTTCAATTTTATTTTCATTTATTTCATTTCAATTGCCTGGCTCCTTATCCAAGTTATGGTCCTGTACACTCTTATATCCCAGGCGTGCCTACAATACCGTCTGTCACAAACTGGGTGCTACAACATATTTGTTGGAAGAGGGGAGAGAAGTAAAAAAAAGGCCCGCGCAACATAGAAACAGATGCCTGAGAGACTCACGTGGGCCTCGCCACCTGTGTAGTGAGTCAGAGGTTACATGATGATGAGAATGACTAGGATTTTAGCTCTGTGGAGATGTCAAAATAACAGGCTGTTCTTACAATGAGACCCAGCATTTTCTACTGTCAGAGCAGGTAACAGGTTTATTTACCATCACAGATTTCTATAGGCCCACATTACATAAAATCATGAAGGGCCTTGGCAAAGTGAAACCATACCCAATAAAATCCCCAAGTATACAATGTTTAAACAAGGGGATTCACTGGTACATTTTACCATTAGGATTGAATTGAGACAACTCAAATTATGAGTTCAATTATAATTGAACTCTGCTTCAGAGGCCTGATTAAGAAGAATGAATATAGTTTTCATCAGATCATTTTAGAAAATCTCACTTTATTCATTGAGAGAATAAAGTTAAAGGGGGAGAGAAGCCTCCATCTTCCTTGACAAAAGGATCATCTAACAAGAGCCCAATAAAACCTTCTAAACTCAGTTAAACTCATTACTGCCAGAAATAAAAAGTTGGCTAGGTTCAAAGATTCAAGACTGTAAAGAATACATGCTGAAAACCCCTTATATTACCATAAACTATTATGGCAATAAAACCAGGAATATACTCAGGCCATATTACTACTTATCAGAAGCATGAAAGAATTCCACATATCGTTACCAAACAAAAGTCGGGCTAATTTTCAAGTATATGGGAATGAAATGAATTAAGGTCTGCAATTTGCTCTGAAGTAGTTCAGCAACAACAGTAATAGAAATAAAGGGGATAGATTATGTGCAGTAAATCCTAACATGTTAAGTCAGGATGATGGATTCATTATATTGTACATTATATTCATTATATTAGATTTATTATTTGAAATTTTCCTAAATAAATATTAAAAGTCTGCTCATAGGGACGCCTGGGTGGCTCAGTTGGTTGAGCAGCTGCCTTTGGCTCAGGTCATAATCCCAGTGTCCTGGGATCGAGTCCCGCATTGGGCTCCTTGCTCGGCAGGGAGCCTGCTCCTCTCTCTGCCTCTGCCTGCTTGTGTTCTCTCTCTGTTAAATAAATAAATAAAATCTTAAAAAAAAAAAAAAAAAAGTCTGCTCATATTTAGGGGCGCCTGGGTAGCTCAGTCAGGTAAGTGATCTACTCGTGATTGAGGCTCAGGTCATGATCTCATGGGTCCTGAGACGGAGCCCCACATGGGGCTCTGTGTTTACCTGGGCGTCTGCTTGAAGATTCTTTCCCTCTGCCCCTCCCCCACAATTGTGGGCCTGTGTGGGCACATACTCCCTGTCTCTAAGATAATTACATTTTTCTAAAAAGGTCTGCTGCATTTAAAAAAATTAGAAATTATATATCATCATAAATTTAATTAAAATATCTCAGGAAGCCACTGTTTTAAGTAAAATTTGTTATTAAAAAGTACAGCACGACAGGTTAATTTGGACAATACCTTTCTGTAACGAGCTTTATGTTTAGGGTAAAGGCATACTCAGCAATCCAAAGGGGGTTTTCCAACTTAAATTAAGTAGTCAACTGAGATTTTAAGTCTACTACATACACTGGGCCTAGCAGGACATTTGAAGGCGTGTTTCACAATATCCTCCAAAACAAAGCAAGCAAATGACTAGAGTCAAGATGACTCTAGGAATCACTTTTTCAGAAAATTCAACGATGTTTCCAGAGATTTCTAACTCCACATACAGGGCTGTGCCACCAAAGCCGCGCCAACAGCACCACACAGTTTCCTCGACTCCCTCCTGTTTCTGACTGCAGCCACGACGCACAGCTCTGCCCCTCGAAAGCCACAGTGCTGTAAGAGAGCCTGGCCTTGACCTCCAGGATGGCTCTCTGTCACCAGCCCTCACCCCGGCCCCCAGGGCGTATGCTGAGGTGGAGCACTGAGACACACACACACACTTGGCACGACACTGCCAAAAGACAACACGGGTCAACGCTGGCACTTCGCCTTCTCCAAAACTCCAGAAGCCTCCAGAAACCCACAGAGGGGGCCTGGGCCAGATGCCGCCTCACCTGCAGAAAAACTCCCACAAGTCCAGGTTTTGAATTCTCTGGATTCTTTTAATCCTGCCGCGGTCCATTGTTTTCCCAAAGAGACTGGCAACTTCGTTATACTCGTGTGTTTGACTGTGCAAAGGAATCAGCTGGAAAAAGAAGTTTGCAAAGTTTTACTGGGGCCCCTTCCGCTCCCGCACAGGGCAGCTGGCCAGCCCCACTCTCACCTGATAGGGCACGTCGGTGTTCACATTCTCCCAGTGTGGGGGCACAGGGATGGCCTCGTTTTCACAGATGTAACTTTAAATGGCAAAAGACACAACACAGTATTAGAAGCTGTTGATAATTATGGTTGATGACTTCGTTCCGCCTTTTCTCCAAAGCTGAATTTCATGTTTGGGATATTGTGACAAATGCAATTAACCAAAGCCCTCATTTCTTTATTTTCAAATATTTACTCAATGTCTCCTGTGGGCTGCGTTTTGGGTGCTGAACTGACAACTTTGGTGGAAAACAGCCAATCTTGAATATCATCAAAATTTCAAAAACGGGTGTTTAATTCTGTCATGTTTTTCTAAAATTGCCAGAAAATCTTTAAAATGTTAAGGAATATTTTAGATAAAGGAAAGGAATTTCCAAGAAGAAAACCAAACTTTTTTTTTTTTTTGAAAACTAAACTTTTGATTAAAAAAAAAACCCTCTTTAACAGATTGAGACTGCCTATTAAATAAAATCCAGGGGCACCTCGTGGCTTAGAGGGTTAGAGCCTCTGCCTTTGGCTCAGGTCATGATCTTGGGGTCGTGGGATAGAGCCCCAAGTGAGGCTCTCTGCTCAGCAGGGAACCTGCTTCCCCTTCTCTCCCTGCCTGCCTCTCTGCCTACTTGTGATCTCTCTCTCTCTGTCAAATAAATAATGAAATCTTTAAAAAAAAAAAAGAATAATAATAAAATAAAATAGTAAGCTGGAGGGCTTCATGGCAAAAGGCTGAAAAGAACATACTGATCCTCTGGGGACTGGAGGTTACTGGAAGAAAGTCATAAATTTCAAGCTTGTCTTTGGCTTCCTTTTTAAAGCTCATTGTAATTTTTGAAAAGATCCTATAATCATATGTTTTAAAAATGAATATATATGAAGAAGCAGACAGCGAACTGTTTCCTTCTCTCTCCAATTGTCACCTCTTGCCCCAACTACAAGTAATCAGGTTTTTTTTAGACCTTGGGGTATGATTCTTCCAGGCTTCTTTAAGTTAAAAACAAACCAAATTTTTACACAAATGATAGCAAAAATGGGTTTTTTTGGAGCCATTTTTTCTCACTTATTATTTTCTTAAAGATCCTTCTGAGTCAGTAGGTAGAGAGTAGCCTCATTCTCAGTCCTGACCACAGAACCTGGCCTACGGTAAACATTCCATACATAGTGGTTAAAATAATGAGTGGAATCGATTTTGCAGGTGCACAGAAATCTATGGTACAGATATACCATCATTTCTTTAACAAATCCTTTGATGATGATATTTAGCTTGTCTTTGACTTTTTGCTACTGTTAAGAATGCTGCGAAACAACAAGGTTATCCCTCTGCCATTTTATACACCCACTAGTGTATCTGTAGGGTACCATCTTTGAAATGAGATTCCTGGGTCAGAGAACATATTTATTTAGGATTCTGACAGATACTGCCCAAATACCCTCCTTGAAGGTTGGACTCATTAACAGCACCACCAGAAACGGAGAGAATTCCTGTTTCCCAACAACCTCTCCTAAATGGAATGTTATCAAACCTTTGAATTTCTGACAGTTTGGTAGTAAAAAATAGCCTGGTATTATTTGTAGTTCTCTTATTATGAGTGAGGTCATGGGTTTCTAATGGGTTGTAGGTCTTCTACTCAGAGATTCAGACATTACAGCAATGAGCCCTTGATGATAAGAGTGCCCCTAGTTTTCCCAGTGTTTGGTTTTTGGTTTTGTTTCTGTTTTTGGTTTGTTCTTCTTGTTGTTTTTCTTGTTTGTTTTTTTGGGTTTTTTGTTTTGTTTTGTTTTGTTTTATTTTTCCTGAAGTGTCTTTTAGCCTTGGAAAAGTTTTTTTTTCTGATTTTTATGTACCCCATAGCCTTAATTAATTGTAATTTCCTTACCAGTAGGAAATGTAAACCATTCTCCTTGCATGTGATACATGCTCGATAAATTCCTGCCATAAACATCTCCCTGGGAAGAGCACTCCCTGAGTATGTATCCCCTCTAATTCACATGCTAGCTTTTTTTTTTCTGATTGATTCTACATTCTTTCAACAGCAGGGATTTCAATATTCACTTGGGCAGAAAGTAGAGGTATGCTCTAAGATTTTCCCCTTCATTTTCATTCACATGAATAAAATATTTGTTATTATAATACATATTTGTATTCTCTTCTGGCACCTCTGTCTCTCTTTTCAGGCTGTGTACAGCCAGCGAGAGCAAAAAGGAAAATGTGCAACCAGCCCTAGGAGCAGAGAGCCGTGCGGTTGGCCCACTGCTCTCCCACCTCCTGCAGGACTGCTTTGGTCACGACAGACTGGAAATCACTCCCAGGAGTCCTCCAATGGGGATAAGAGGAAGAGACAAAGTGGGCAACTGCCTAGGATTTATGGTCCACATAATTAGGTGATTCTGTCAGAGTATATGCAAGTTAATTCAAGCCTACTTCAGTAAGCCATTTCAAGGACTTATAGCAGAGACCATGTGGCATTCTGTAACTGTCCTAAAGAAATGAAAACATGTAAACATATAAGGGGAAATGAAGAGGACAACAGGAAAGGGAAAAGAGCAGAAAATAATCACATTGTTAGCTCATCAACCATTCTGAATTTTCATAACAGAAAGAGCAACATCAAGATCATGAAATAACCTACCCAAACATTTTCAGACTATTTGTTCCTCTGTCAAATACTAAGAAAGAGGAGAAAAGCCCACTCCTTCTACCCCTATTCTCTTTACAATACCTGAAAGCACTGATAGAAAAGGGGGCTCTTTTTATTAAGCGCTGTTTTCCAGTGATGAGATTCATTTGCTTCATTTCTGTATACAAAGACAAAGATATTAGGTAAGAGGTAGGAACATACTGTGCCGTAAGCAGTCATGAAGATGTATAGCCACACCACCTGAGGACGGGGAACTCTGGGGCCTGGGGAGGGGCTGACAAGCACTGTCTATCAAGGACATCTCACCACATCCATTTATCATGACATAAAAGGCCTATTCAGGAGGCGCCTGGGGTGCCTCAGTCGATCAAGCCCCTGCCTTCAGCTCAGGTCATGGTCCCAGGGTCCCGGGATGGAGCCTTGCACTGAGTTCCCTGCTCAGTGGGGAGTCTGGTTCTCCTCTCCTTCTGCCCTTCCCCCTGCTTGTGCGCTCTCTCTTGCTCTCTCTCTCTCTGTCAAATGAATAAATAAAATCTTTAAAAAAAAAGTGCTATTCAGGGAGCAGGGCTTCATCATGTGACCTAGGCTCACGCACAGGGCACTTGGGCTCCTGCAGCTCAGTAGGCAAGGCCTGCTGCCTTCTGCATCCCACTGACGGTAAGCTGACACTACAGTGCAAGAATTCCAAACTTAGGAAAACGAAGAGTCCTCGGAAAAGAATGAAATTATAGAACCAAATCTCCCGGTTGGTTTATTAAGAGGAAAGCATACTTACTTCGATTGCTCCAAAAATTTTGGGAATGGTAAAAAGATACGTTACTGCTATAGAACTTACGGAATTCACGGAATTTCAAAAATTGGTACATTCCTTGCCTTCTCTCTAAATTGTATACCCAAACCAAAAAATAGAAAACCTGCCAGACGCAATACATACTTTTTAAAGAGATTCTAGTGATAAAACACTAATTAACTAACTGAAGGTGCCATTTTCCCCTCTCTTCTGTGCCTTAGCTGTGGCACTAGCACCAGATCCGTTTCTTTGTTCCCACAAAGCTAAGTACTGATGCTGAATGTGAGATGCTAGTCCCTCTGTCTTATCTAATTGGCATCATTCCATTCCAAAATAAAAAGGTTCGCCCATCCAGGCAAATGTTATAAGGTATAAAGTATGTTCTGCCCTTTCTAGATTCTCTTAGGTTATGCCCACAATGACATCACCTCTGTGCAGGAAAAAGCAAGGTCGTCTCAGCACAGAGAGCAAAGCCTGTGGTGCCTTCTTAGGGCAGCTCACTAGGAGTTTCTATTTCACCATTTTTAACAAGGGCACCTGAGTTGGCTGTGGCAGAATGGTTGGGCCTAATTTTGCAAACAGTACATGTGAAATGCTGATACCTGTAACTTGGATGCAGTATCACCATATAGAGATTGGTGAAATTGAATGGTTATATGTGACTCCTATTCTTTGATAAAAAAAAAAATTTTAATAAACTGCACTGTTTGGAAGAAAGCTCTCCCTAAAATATAGTTTACCAGAAAATATTCTTTCAGAAACATGTGGCTTGTTGAATTATCTACCGACTGCTTTGATAAACTTTATCGTTGTCATGAAGCCTGGTGCATGTGCCTAGCACGATCTCTCAGTATTGCTTCAAACAGGCACTTGTATACAGGATGTCTAAAGGTCTAATGGACGCCTTCTGTCTAGACTGAGGCCAAGAGACAATTATTGAGGTCCCTTAAAGGCAATCTATTTGCCTAATGTCATAAAAAAGAAAGTGATGGCTAGTCAGGAGTAATTATATATTAAAATATAACTCTTCCTAGAGTTATATTTTAGAATTATTTTGGAATTAATTTTAGAATCAAGAATATATTAAACCAAGCTTTGGGGGAGACAATAATCATTAGAGATTTGGTTACATCGACCTCTTCCTGGACAAGCCCCCCTTTTTACCATTTCTGGGCCTTAGCTCCTCCCAGGAGATTTCCTAAGGTTTCACCACCCTACTGCACCACAACACACTACTAACTCTGTCATAACGATCCTACTCATAGGAGGTGGCATACAACAGCTGGAGGGCTGAGCCGTGTAGCAGCCAAAATAGGCTTTATTAAGAAAGCCTCCCTGGGGTGCCTGGCTGGTTCAGTCAGTAGAGCATATAACACTTAACCTTGGAGTTGTAAGTTCGAGCCCAACAGTGGGTGTAGAGATTACTTTAAAAATAAAATCTTAAAAAAAAAAAAAAAAAAATCCTCCTCATCCAGGCCCTGTATGTCTTTATGCAACCACCAGCTGAAACTAACAGCTTGAAACTGAAAGAGTTGAATCCTATAGGTTCTTCATGGGATACCTAAAACCAAGCCCATATATCATGGATGAAATCCAAAGTGGGGCTGATTTCCAGATAAGCTGGCTATTCTGTGAAAGAGACAATAAAATCAGAAAATGGTAGAAGGCAGTGTCCATTAAAGAAACAGTTTTCTGGCAAAGACTCCAGGAGAATGGGTCGTTCAGCTGAACTTTTGTCTTAAAACTATCGCCAGGTAGTGTTACTAACCTCTCAGATTGATCCTTAAAATAAAAAGATTCCCATCTATTTCAAAAGGCTGCTGATGGAAAAAAAAACAGCTAAAAAGTGTTTCGTGTTCCTTAGAAGTGTTACATAAGGTCAAAATATAGGACAATCTCCATATACATTAGTATTGGTAAGCATACAAATACTCCTTTGTAAAAGGTCATGTTGCACAAGGTTTTAAATCTTGGATTTTTATAGAGAGATTTCTGCGTATGACAAAAAGGATTTACTTCACTGTTTACAGATATATCAACTGATTCTCATCTTCAGAACTGTAGATTTTACCGCATCAGTACACTAAAAACACACAACTGTTAGGGAAAAAAAACATACCTGCAAAGTCTATCTTGTAGCTGAATTTGGAAGTGGTAAAAGAAATGGAGCCACAAGGATTTGTTTTGAAGCTTTTTTCGATATCTTCACTGCTAACTGAACACTGAATGTTGGTATCCGGCTTTAAGACAAACCAGAAAGTTTCATTTACCAGCTGTTCACGTCAATGGCTTGGCCACAGAGGCGGTTCTGTGGTCACCGAGACAGAGAACGGAGCGACAGGGGGAACTGACTGATGGCCTGTTGTAGTTCCTACACACGGGGAGAGTCCCAGCCAAGCCAGCGTGTGCAAAACGGTGTCGGGATTTCTAGCAAAGACACTCCAGCAACTGCTTAGAATCCCTCTTGCCAGGTTGTTAACAACTTTTACAAATTGCTACAATAATTACAACTTCCTCACTGGCTCAAATGAAATCGGCTTTAAGTAGGCTTGGAAGTAAAAGAGGACCACAAGCTTCTGAGTTTGGGTTCAGATTCACTAGCTGTGTGTGACTCTGGACGGGTTCGGTGACCTTTCCGGAGGCTCAGTGTCTCTGACTGTGAGACAGAGTATTACCATCTGCTTCAGAGCTGCTGGGAGGCTAAAGGAGAAAAGGTACCTGCGGCATCTAACATAATACCTGGCGGACACAAGGTGCTTAATATGGGCTTGCTCTCTTCCCCTTCTCCTCGTCCACCAAACGGAACTTGGAGTTGCTCGGCCGCACTGACACTACACAACTCAGTCACACTCGCCCTCTGTACACGCAGTGAACGCGCACTGCTTCTTCTAAATACAAGATTGAGAAAACCTGGGGAAATGAAAAGGAAAAGGACTAGAAGGATTTCTCGTTTTTCTTTTCGTCAAGCTAGCTGACGTCCTTAAGGCTGGATGTCCTTCAGGGTCGGCCCTGGTAGGCTGTGCGGCAGCAAGGTGGCGCTAAGTAGACCGGAAGCCCTTCTGGTGGGTTCTGGAAAGGAGGTACCTGAAACATGTGCCACTTCCCGCACTCCGCCAGGTAAAACCAGCCCCACTGGGTGTCCGACGTGTCCATCTCGTCCATCTCACTATCCGTCCTCTTGGGTAAGAATTCTTCCGCTTTGTGAAACATCTCCTGAAAAGCCAGAAAGAGGCAGGAGAAGAAATACTTTTCTTAATAACCAGTGTACTTCTTACACATCATTTTTCTTCCTACAAAGTACTATATTCCAAGAGTCCTTCCCACAATGACCCTTTAAAAATACCACTCTCTCTGGCATATTGGCTCTGAAGATAAACATTTCCGAAGGCTGAATATCTCCGCTTAACAAATAAGACAAATCATAATACTCTCAGGTAAGATATATCAATGCCCATTCAATCACTTAAGTAAGCTGTGTCAGTATCTATAAGCACCCCAGATTTTCAACGTAGGGCCAGGAAATTTCTGTCTTAACGTATGTTCACACATTTGGTCAGAAAAATCCATGCTATCACAGCTAGTTAAGACCAAACACACCTGAGATTTGTTTTAAACATTCATTATTTCATGGCCTGGAAAGATGTTTATAATCTATAGTGTTGAGTACAAAAAAGGTTACAACAAACAGAAATAGTGACCCGATTTTCATAAAAAAAATGCACCTATATTTACCCACATCAATGTATGTGTATGTACATGTCTGTATATGTACATGTACACACATACAGATAAAAAGTCTGGATGGATATACAACAATTTATCATAGTTTTTTCTGTGTCAGGATAACAATAATGATTGTAGTAACCCTTATCTGGCTCTAACAATGTGCCAAGCGCTAAGTACTATGCAGGTAATAACTCACTTGGGATTCATGACAACCCAGTAAGATAGGTATTATTACCCTAAATTTATAAATGAGGAAACTGGAGCACAGAAAGACCATACAATAGGGAAGCCAGGATCCAAATCCAGGCAGTCTGGATTGAGTCTGTGCATGTAACTGCCATAGTATACTGCCTTATACTTCATTGTCAACAATCCTACAATCTTCCCTATATCAAGTAACTCATGTCCACACTATCTTTGAAAAGTTTCAAACATTCTTGAGGAGAGAGCGTGATGAAGAGAGGGTCACCAGAAAAGGGGTGATGGGGTTAGTCAAAGATGATTAACTTTATCTGGAATGTGTCCTCATTCCTTCAGGGTTTTTAAATAAATTAAATTTGCACAACTGATATATGAAAACAGTCCCTGTGCAAAAAGTCAAAACATTCTAGATAAAGGTAAACAAGTTTTTGACCATCCCTTCCTTTCTATCTCCTCACCTTCCTTTTCCAGGGTTAACCAACACTATCACTTATTCTGTGTCTTCCCCTCCCCCCCACACACATATATGGTTATTGGTAATTTTTTTTTTTTTTGGTTATTCGTGATTTTTAAAAATTTTTATTTCCTACATCTTCTTTCTTTTTACAAAGAATATACACTACTTAGGTAATTTAGAAAATAATTGCTTTAAATTTCATTACTTAAAATGGTCCATCCCGTTTCCAGAAGCTGTGTAACCTGGTGTAAGTTTCTAATCATCTTATCTAGGCCACAGTTTCCTCTTCACAAAATAGAGATTACAGACTCCTTCCTCACTGGGCCACTGTTAGAAATGAGTGAGATAATGCAGGAAAGTGCTAAGTACAGTACCTGAGCGCAGTGAAGGGGGCTTGTTATTTTTTATTCATGTTTGGAAACTTCTCCAAGGAATGCTTTACGATTATTTTCTGGATTTTTCCTTCATGTTTTAAAGTTGACTGGCTGCTAAGAAATGAAAACTAGAATAGGATCAAGAGCTTCAGGTAGAGGACCCACTATTTGACTTACACCTTTTAATCAGAAAATAAAGGCAATGATTGGAAATTTAAGATCAACTGTCCAGGTCAACTATTCACAACTCCAGCTCTTCCTTCTATTATTGTTCACATTGTGGGGCCATTTTACTGTGAGAAAGACAGAAAGCGAGAAAAGTCTTAATTTATTTTTTCTTCTGAAAATAACTCCCCAAATGTGGAAGGATGAGTTTAAAGGTAATAGTTAAGATAAACATTTGGCTTATGAGTTCTTTTCTCTACTAGAAAAGGGGAAAGAAAACAAGAAATAGGAAATAGAAAACACCCTTTATACGGTAGACACGTATCATGTGTGCTTTGCTATGTCACACTGTCCCTAAAATCACACTTTAAGCTGGGTTACAAGTGTAAGTGTTTTACCAAAGTCCTTCCAGAACTTCCTGTCATAAATAACTTTGGGTTGGTCCTAGGACAGACTCATATTTATCCCTGTTTTGGAGAAGGCAGTACTATAGAAAGGTGCCCCATACAGAACATTCCTAAAACACTTCAAATTCTTCAAAATTTTTTGTCTTCCATAGCCCAATATGCAGGAGAAGTCACTATCCTCCAATTAAAGTTAGCGGAAAAATGAAGCAGGAAAAAAATGCAATTATTTTGTCTACAATCAGAGTTAGCCGGCGAGCTAAAATGGCAGAGTAGTAAGGAGGACCCTAGGCTTGCCTCCTCCCTTAAAGACAGCTAGATAAATATCAAATCATTCTGAACACCCGAGAAATCAATCTGAGAACTGACAGAACAAACCGCACACTAGAGGGAGAGAAGAAGACACACTGAGGAGGGTAGGAAGTGTGAAGACATAATTTGGGGGAGAAAAGGATCATGGGTGCTGCAGTGGGGAGACAGCCCTAATCACAGAGAGAGGTGCGAGAGAGAGAGCACACGGGGGACTGCACAAGGAGAACACTTCCCCAAAAACACAGACTGGAAAAACGAGAGAGCTGATTATTTTGAGTTTTTACAACCAGCAGGGCTCAAAGACTGGAGTTTTAGAAGTCCACGCCATGGACAGCATGGAACCCAGCAGGCACTGTGTTGCTCCTGTGGAGGAGGGTAGAAGCCCGAGAGCAAATGTTATCTGCAGATCCCCTGGGATGCACTGGAAGAGATGGTTCCCCCTTCTTGGACTGAATCTAGGAGAGGTGACATTGCCTCTCAGGGGACAAAAGAGCTGGTAGGCGCCACTGCACTGCCCTGTTCATTAGCATAGGGGCAGAGACACCAGCTGAGGGCAGCTAAACTGCTAATCTTTTTACTGCACTTTACTCTAAACTCCAAGCTCCTGAGCATTCACGAAACTGCCCTTCCGGGACAAACCAGCACCAGCCACAGTGTGGTGAGAGCATCCCCCAGAGGACCAACATAGGTCCATGCCACACTGGATCCCTAAAGTTTGGAGTTTTAAAACTCAGCTGGCCTGAGATACAGACAGGTGCACTGTGCAGCCTGGTGGACAGATGGACCGGACACAACAGGGTGAAGGCAGGGATCTGAGGGACTCCTGGGACACAGGAAGAGAGATTGTAGGCTCTTCTGGGAGGGCTTCCCAGACAGCTGCAGGCACAAATTCCCTTCCCCCGGGGCAAGGGAGAGGGCTGGCACAATTTCCCTCCCCCACCCCTCAGCATAAACTAACCTTGGTAAGCAGCACAGCACCAACAGTGGCAGCCAAAACTGCCTACACCAAGCCCTGCTCCCCTGCTCTCTGCGGGTGCTTCTTTACTAGGGCAAGTGTGCCTGAGAGCCAAAGCAGTGGGCCCCTCGCCAGGAAGACCAGCACAAACTCCAACGCCACCAAGTCTCCTGACCACTGAGAGTTGCAAAGCTCCAGCTCTGGTAGAAACAGGATCTGGTTTCTTTTAACAAGCAGAGCAGAGCATACCTAGTTAAAACTTGCCACACTCTGGCCAAGGTCCAAACACCGCCCACTGCAGGCAAGGACAGCCTCTGCAGACGACTGGCCTGAAGGAAAGAATAGCCAAAATACAGCAGCAGAGTGTACACAGCACACAACAGAGACACTCACTCTCTGAAGCACCAGGCCCTGGACACTATATGATCTCTTCTTCAAAAAGCCATTACTCTCAGGAACAGGAAACATAGCAGGCTTTCCTAAAACACAGAAGAAGACAGAGACCTAGACAAAATGCCAAGATGGAGGAATTCATTCCAAAAGAAAAAACAAGAAAAGGTCACGGCCAGTGATATAATTGGCACAGATATAAGTAATATGCCTGAAACAGAATTTAAAACAACAATCATAAGGATACTAGCTGGGCTTGAAAAAAGCATAGAAGACACCAGGGAGTCCCTTACTGCAGAGATAAAAGACCTAAAAACTAGTTGGGCCAAAATTAAAAAAAAACAAAAATGTTACAACTGAGATGAGAAACTGACGGGATGTAATGACCACAAGGACAGAAGAACCAGAGAAATGAATAAGTGATATAGAAGATAAAATTATGGAAAATAATGAAGATGAAAAAAAGAAGTAAAGATAAATATTGGTTCACAAATGTAGACAGGAACCTCAATGACTCCATAAAGCATAGTAACATTTATATCACAGGAATCACAGAAAAAGAAAAGAGGGAAAAGGGGGTGGAAATTTTATTTAAGCAAATTATAGCTGAAAACTTCCCTAATCTGGGGAAGGAAATGGACATATAAATCCAGGAGGCACAGAGAATTCCTATCAAGATCAACAAAAGCAGGCCAACACCAAGACATATCATAAAACTTGCAAAATATAGACATAAGGGAAAAAATCCTAAAACCATCAAGAGAAAAGAAATCCCTAACTTACAAGGAAAAACAAATGAAGTTAGTAGCAGACCTCTCCACGCTTGGCAGGACATAAGAGAGTGGTATGACACATTCAACGTGCTGAATGGGAAAAATATGCAGCTAAGAATCTATCCAGCAAGACTGTCATTCAGAATAGAAGGAGAGATAAAGAGTTTCTCAGACAAACAAAAACTAAAGTAGTCCGTGACCACTAAACCAGCCCTATAAGAAATATTAAAGGGGACTCTTTGGGGGAAAAAAAGACCAAAAGCAACAAAGACTAGAAAGAAACAGAGAACATCACCAGAAACAACAACTTTATAGGTAATACAATTGTACTAAATTCATATCTTTCGATAATCACTCTGAATGTAAATGGATTGCTCCAATAAAAAGACAGAGGGTGGGGTGCCTGAGTGGCTGAGTCATTAAGCATCTGCCTTCGGCTCAGGTCAAGATCCCAGGGTCCTGGGATCGAGCCCCAGATGGGGCTCCCAGCTCAGCGGGAGGACTGCTTCTCCCTCTCCCACTCCCTCCACTTGTGTTCCCTCTCTCGCCATCTCTCTCTCTCTCTCTCTCTCTCTCTCTCTGTGTCAAATAAATAAATAAATAAATTAATTAATTAATTAATAAAATCTTAAAAAAAAAAGACATAGGGTTTTGGAATGGATAAAAAAAAAGACCCATCTATATGCTGCCTACAAGAGACTCATTATAGACTTAAAGACTAAAGACCTGTAGATTAAAAGTGAGGGGATAGAGAACCATTTATCATGCTAATGGACATCAAAAGAAAGCTAGAGTAGCCATTCTTATATAAGACAAACTAGATTTTAAAGCAAAGACCGTAACAAGACATGAAGAAGGGCACTATAACATAACAAAGGGGTCTATCCAACAAGGAAATCTAACAATTATAAATATTTATGCCCCCAAATTGAGAGTCCCCAATACATAAAACAATAACAAACATAAAGGAACCCATTAGAAATAATACAATAGTAATAGGGGACTTTAACATCCCATTCACAGCAATGGACAAATCATCTAAGCAGAAAATCAATAAGGAAACAATAGCTTTGAATGACACATGGACCGGATGAACTTCATTTCATCCTAAAGCAGCAGCATACACATTCTTTTCAAATGCACACGGGATATTCTCCAGAATAGATCACATACTGGGTCACAAATCAGGCCTTAACAAGTACAAGAAGATTGAGATCATACCATGATTATTTTCTGACCACAATGTTATGAAACTTGAAATCAACCACAAGAAAAAATTTGGAAAGAAAAAAAAAATTTGGAAAGACCACAAATACATGGAGGTTAAACAACGTGCTACTCAAGAATGAATGGGTCAACCAGGAAATTAAAGACAAAATTAAAAAATACCTGGAAACAAATGAAAATGAGAACACAACAGTCCAAAACCTCTGGGATGTGCCAAAAGTGGTCATGAGGGGGAAGTACGTAGCAATACAGGCCTTTCTCAAGAAGCAGGAAAAGTCTCAAATACACAACATAACCTTATACCGAAAGGAGCTAGAAAAGGGATAGCAAATAAAGCTTAAAGCCAGGAGAAGAAGGGAAATAATAAAGATTAGAGCAGAAATAAACAATATAGAAACAAACAAAAAACAGCAGAATAGATCAATGAAACCAGGAGCTTGTTCTTTGAAAGAATCAATAAAATTGATAAACTCCTAGCCAGATTTATCAAAAGGAAAAGAGAAAGGACCTAAATAAATAAAATTATGAATGAGAAGAGATCACAACCAACACCACAGATATATAAATGATAATAAGAGAATATTATGAAAAACTAATGCCAACAAACTCAGTAGTCTGGAAGAAATGGATAAATTCCTAGAAACTTGCAAACTACCAAAATCGAATCTGGAAGAAATAGAAAATTTAAACAGACCAATAACCAGCAAAGAAATTGAATCATTAATCAAAAATTTTCCAAGAAATGAAAGTCCAGGACCAGATGGCTCCCAGGGGACTTTTAACAAACAAATAAGAGTTAATACCTATTCTTCTCAAACTGTTCCAAAAAATAGAAATGGAAGGAAAACTTCCAAACTCAGTCTGCGAGGCCAGCATTACCTTGATTCCAAAACCAGATGAAGACCCCACTAAAAAAAGAGAATTACAGGCCAATATCCTTGATGAACATGGATGTAAAAATTCTCAATACAATACTAGCAAATCAAATCCAACAATATATTAAAAGAGTTATTCACCACAATCAAGTAGGATTTATTCCTGGGCTGCAAGTGTGGTTCGATATTCACAAATCAGTCAATGTGATATACCACATCAATAAAATAAATGATAGGAACATTATGATCCTTTCAATAGATGCACATAAAGCATTTGACAAAGTATAGCATCCATTCTCGATAAAAACCCTCAACAAAGCAGGGACAGAGGGAACAATACTTCAAAATCACAAAGGCCATATATGAAAGACCCACAGCTAATATCATCAATGGGGAAAAACTGAGAACTTTTTCTCTATGGTCAGGAACAAGACAGGGATGTTCGCTCTCAACACCATTAGCTTAACACAGTACTATAAGTTCTAGCCTCAGCAATCAGACAAGAAGAAGAAATAAAAGGTATCCAAATCAGCAAGGAAGAAGTCAAATTTTCACTAATCACAGATGACATAATACTCTATGTAGAAAACCCAAAAGACCCCACCAAAAAATTGCTAGAACTGATACACGAATTCAATAAAGTCGCAGGACACAAAAATCAATGTACAGAAATCTGTTAAATTTTTATACATCAATAATGAAGCAGCAGAAAAAGGAATCAAGGAATTAATGCCATTTACTGCACCAAATACCATAAGATACGTAGGAATAAATCAGACCAAAGGGGTGAAAGATCTGTACTGTGAAAACTATAGAACACTTATAAAAGGCATTGAAGATGACACAAAGAAATGGAAAAACATTCCGTGCTCATGGATGGGAAGAACAAGTGAAAATTGACATGGTGACTAAACTAATTCAGCTAGCATTTATTAATTGTCTACTCCATGATAGACAACTTGCACACATTCCTTTTATTGCCTATAAATGTGTTCTAATCTACATCCATTGTATTTTAAAGTTAAAATGTCTATATTACTCAAAGCAATCTGCACATTTAATGCAATCCCTATCAAAATACCATCAGCAGTTTTCATAGAGCTAGAACAAACAATTCTAAAATTTGCATGGAACTACAAAGACCCCAAATAGCCATAGCTATCTTGAAAAAGAAAAAGCACAGCTGGAGGCATCACAATTCTGGACTTCAAGTTATATTACAAAACTGTAGTCATCAAAGACAGTATGGTACTGGCACAAAAACAGACACATAGATCAGTGGAACAGAATAGAAAACCCAGAAATAGACCCTCAACTCTATGGTCAACTAATCTTTGACAAAGCAAGAAAGAACATCTAATGGAAAAAAGACAGTCTCTTTAACAAATGGTGTTGGGAAAACTGGACAGCCACATGTGGAAGAATGAGAGGGGACCACTTTCTTACACCACACACAAAAATAAATTCAACTAGACATGTCCTCAGAGGCAAGGGAAACAAAAGCAAAAATGAACTATTGGGATTTCATCAAGGTAAACATCTTCTGCACAGCAAAAGAAACAATCAACAAAACTAAAAGGCAACCTATAGAATGGAAGAATATAATATCTGATAAAGGGTTAGTATCCAAAATCTATAAAGAATTTATCAAACTCTACACCCAAAAAAACAAATAATCTAGTTTAAAAATGGCAGAAGACACAGACATTTTTCCAAAGACATTCAGATGGCTAATAGACATATGAAAAGATGCTCAACACCACTTATCACCAGGGAAATACAAATCAAAACCATGAATGAGATACTACCTCACATCTGTCAGAATGGCTAAAATTAACAACACAGGAAACACAGATGTTGGTGAGGGTGGGAAGAAAGACGAGACCTCTCATACTGTTGGTAGGAATGTGAACAGGTGCAGTCACTCTGAAGTTCCTCAAAAAGTTAAAAATAGAACTACCCTACAACTCAGCAATTGCATTACTAGGTATTTGCCCAATGGATACAAAAATACTGATTCAAAGGGACAGATACCTGAACCCCAATGTTATAGCAACATTATCAACAATACCAAATTATAGAAAGAGCCCAAATGTCCATCAACTGATACATATATATCATATATATATGTATATGATATGCACACTGGAGTATTATTCAGCCATAAAAAGAATGAAATCTTGTCATTTGCAGTGATGTGGATGGAGGTAGAGTGTACTTTGCTAAGCAAAGCAAAATAATTCAGAGAAAGACAAATACCATGTAATTTCACTCAGATGTGGAATTTAAGAAACAAAACAGATGAACACTGGTGAAAAAAGAGAGAGAGGCAGACCATAAAACAGGCTCTAAACTATAGAGAACAAACTGAGGGTTGCTGGAGGGGAGGTGGGTGGGGAGATGGACTAAATGGGTAGTGGGTATTAAGGAGGGCACTTGTGATGAGGGTTGGGTATTACAATTAAGTGACGAATCACTAAATTTTACTCCTGAAACTAATATTACATTATATGTTAACAAACTAGAATTTAAATAAAAACTTGAAACGAAACAAAACAAAAAACAGAATCATAGAGTTAGCAGTACAAAGAAGATTAAAGAAATACCCAAGGACTCTTGAGTGTCTCTTCTTCATTAAACTACCAACTCCCATGGCCTCATTTTCATATATGGGCAGTTGCTTCTTCTCTCCTGTTGCCAAAGCTTAATTTGGTTGCTTTGCTTCATAGATACTATACATAGATACCAAAGACTTAATTCCTAAGACTACATCTTATGGTTTTCTACAATAAGTTTCCCTTCCAAAGGAAGGGCTACTCTGTATAATTAGGCTCACAGAGTAGGTCAAGTTTAAATTAGTAACTTTAAAATACAATGGATGTGGATTAGAACACATTTATAGGCAATAAAAGGAATGTGTGCGAGTTGTCTCTCATGGAGTAGACAATTAATAAATGCTAGCTGAATTAGTTTAGTCACCATGCCAATTTTCAGTTTTTAATTGGCAGAACTGATACTTCCTGCACACCAGGTTATGAAGAAAAAAGGTAGTATAAAGTGAAAAAGCATTTTGTAAATTTTCAAGTGCAGTGGGGATGCCAGTGGAATCTGTCTATAATGCCACCTATTCCAAAGACAGTATTTATGGGGCCTGGGAACAGTCAATCTGGATCATCAAATAGAAAGACTATTTGGAAAATGAGTTTAAAGTCAAAACCCCAGTGTATAGAAGAAAAATAATGTCACCTTCCAGACTGGTTAAGAGCTTTCTGATAAGTTTATTACAGTTAACAAAATATGTTAGTATAAACTAATATCTTGAGAAAAACGTATTTGGTAATGAAAACTTCCTTGTCTCTATAGAAAGAAGATGCAAAGCCTGCTATTAAAAGCTTAGAAACCAGGTGGAACTTCTAGAATGACAGAGTAAGGAGCTCAGTGGACCTTCTCCCCAGCAAAACCACATTCTAATTGGTGAACGTTATTTTAAAAAACGAAAACAAATAAAAAACATATAAAGTTTCTAGGAATTGTCCTAAGGGCATATAGCAAATGGAGAAATATTTAATCAAGAAAATCTACTAAATCTCGGAACAGGCAAGAGTCTGTGGCAATTGACTAAGATATAGTCCATTACCCCCATTCCACCAATGCTAGGTTACAGAAGATCTATCTCAGTCATGTGTAGACAGGGGCTCCCTTTCCCTCCAGCTCCTAGTCCTGGGCTAGTTTCATCCTGGAAGGGGCAGGCTGCTGGTGTTTCTCATCTTCTTCAGCCTAGAGGTATAGGTCTCTTCTGAGCAGGCAACAGAGGAGACTGACCTCCTGACTCCTCCACCCAGTCCCAGTTCATTTGATGGAAACTCTACTCCAGGCCCAGTAGGTTAAGAACACTAAGTCCTGATTGCTCCCCACCTAGTTTGCTCATAACATAGAAGTTCCATGCCAGGAGGAGTAAGTCAAGAAGACCAGGGATGCCAAAACCCCTTCTATCCAAAATGCAGGTATCACTGTGGGAAAAGTCATCTCCCACTCCCAACCCCAGGTATAGTGGCACAAGGGTTCTACTGAGGGAAACGGCTTACCATAAGGACAAAGAGCTCCACATCTCTCTCTGGAGGGATTGACTTTATTTGGAACAGAAAATAGAGAGTTCTCATACCTAAGAACATTATTGGAAAAAATGGAAATCTTGAGGAAAAACAACTAAGAAGCCCAAAGCCCTAATACAAGCCAAATGGTAGAGAATACAGAAATTTAATACAGAGAACCAGGAATAACCAAGAAAAGCCCTCCTGGAATTACAATTAACCATGAGAGTCAGGAGGGTTGTGTACAAGCACTAGGTCGTATCCACGTAGGAATGATCAGGGTAGGTCATGGGACTGACTTGAAAACATTTCCTGAGCTGCACATGGATGGATCAACACAGAGTGGAAGACTCACTGGCACAAAAGGCTTAAACACAAACTCTCACCAAACATTGAAGAGTTGTCCTTTCTCCACTAAACCTTACTTTTATTAAAAAAAAAAAAAATCAGTTATCTATGTGTTTGTGGGTCTATTCCTGGACTGTGTTCTGTTCTAATAATCATTGTCTCTATCTTGCTGTCAATCCTACACTGTTTTGATGACTGTAGTTTCACACTGAATCTTTCAATCAGGCAGTGTTAGTGCTCCAAATTTGTTCTTTTTCAGAATTGCTTGGCTATGCTAGGTCCTTTCAATTCTGACTGGGATGGCAGTCAAGAGATCATCTGTAGATCGTTGCCATCTCAACAATACTGAGTATTCCAACTCATGAATGAGGCATATCTTTTGACTTATTTAGGTCTTAACTTTTTTCAGTAATGTTTTCTAGTTTTCAATGTATAGATCTTGCACGTCATTTATGCAAGATTCATGCCTAAGTAGGCCATAGTTCTGATATTATTATAAATGGAACTGCATTTAAATTTCAATTTCTGATTGAATGTTGCTTGTATTTAGAGATACCTTATTTTTTGTACATGGATCCTGTATTCAGCAACCTTACGAAACCCTCTTATTTGTTCTAGGGTTTTGGACGTTCCATCAGATTTTCTAAATAGGCATTTTATAGGTGGATGTAGATAGCCTCACTTCTAGCATATAGATGCCTGTTACTTCCTTTTCATGCCTTCTTTTTCTTGCCCTATTGCACTGATCAAATAAAGAGTTGTCATCATTTCTCCCCAATCTTAGTGAGAAAGCATTCAGTTTTTCACTCTTAAGTTTGATATTAGATATAGGTATTTTGTAGATGTTCCTTCCGTCAGGGGTCCCCACAATCACCCTCGGGCTCATAGGAGAAGGACTCACAGGACTCAGAAGTTGTTCTACTCACAGTTACAGTTTATTATAGTAAAAATATACACAGTGAAATAAGCAAAGGGGAAAAGCGCACAGAGTGACATCCAGAGGAAACCACGTATAAGCTTCCAAGTGTTCCCTCCCAGTGGAATCACATAGGACACACTGAATTCTCCCAGCAACTGTATGGGACCAGTGCAAAATGCTGCCAACCAGGGATGCTCACTGGAGTCTGTGTCTAGGGTTTTTATGAAGAGTTAGTCATGTTATTGATGTTATTGTTAGTTATATGACAGTCACCCTACGTGAGTGACCTCAGCTGCTGACATTCCAGACCTCTAGAGAGAAAGCAGATGTCCACCATAAATCACACTGCCAGTATAAATTATCTGGATAAACTGGTATAGCATAGCTCAAGATCTCAGGCATGCAAATACACTCAGTAGACAAACTATTCTAAGAGCTCAGTTCTCTAGAGCCTGGGAAAGGACAGTCATGGAAACAGGCTTTTCTTGAGAATGTACATGACCTAGTACTCTAGGTCTACGGAGTTTGCTATTTTCTGCATACCCCTTATCAGGCTGAGCAAGTTCCCTTCTATTTCTAGGTTGCTGAGAGTTTTTATCAGGGATACTGGATTTCGTCAAATGTTTTCCTAGATACATAGGGTTTTTCATTTTAGTTTGTTTATATGGTGAATTACATTGATTGCTGTTCAAATATTAAACCAACCTTGCATTTTTAGAATAAATGTCATTTGGTAATTACAAATTAACCTTCTTATATGTTAAGACTCGATTTGCTAAAATTTTTGCTTAAAATGTATCTGTGTTCATTCGGGATATGTCTATTGTTTCTTGTAATGTCTTTTGACTGATTTTGGTATCAGGGTGATGATGGCTTCGTAGAGTGAGTTGTGAAGTATAAACTTCTCTTCAATTTTCTGAAAGCTTGTGCAGAATTAGTATTGCTTCTTTCTTAAATATGTTAGAACTTACAGGGAAATCATCTACAACTGGAATTTTCATTGTGGGTAGGCCTTTTCCATATATTTAAACTCTTTAACAGAGTTGGGATTATTCGTATTATTTCTTCTTGAGGGAACTTCAGTAGTCTGTGTCTTAGAATATGCCCATTTCATCTAAGTGGCCATACTGATTGACATTAAATTGTTCATAACATTCCCTTATTACCCTCTGATGTCTGTAGTGATATTACTTCTCTCATTGTCAATATTGATAATTTGTATTCTTTTTCTCCTGATCTGTCTGGCTAGAGGTTTATCAATCCTACGGATGTTCCTCAAAAAAGAGAGAGAAGGAAAGAAAGGAAAGAAGGAAAGGAAGGAAAGGAAGGAAGGAAGGAAAAGAAAGAAAAAGAAAAAGAAACAGCTTCTGCTTTCATTAATTTTTTGGTTTTCATTTCAGTGATTTCCACTTTAAATTTTATTTCTTTGACCCTACTTGAGTTTAATTTGCTCTTCTTCTACTAGTTTCTTAAGAAGAAAGCTATAGTCGCTAACTTGTGACATTTCGTTTCCACTATAGGCATCAAATATAGCCATAAATTTCCCTCTAAGTACTGTCATAGCAGCACATCACAACTTTGATATGTTGTCTTCACATCTCTGACTAATGGGTTAAAGTGTTATTTACTTACCAAATGCTTGCAGGTCTTACAGATCTTTCTTTTATTGAATTCTAATTTAATGCCATTTTGATCCGATAGCATAGTGTACATGACTTGAATTCTTTTAAATGTACTAAGACTTGTTTTACAGCCCAGAACATGGTCTATCATGTGAAATGTCCCTCATGTAGTTGGAAAAAAAAGTGTGCCCAGCTGTTGTTAAGTGTAATGGTCTATAAATGTGAATTAGGTCAAGTTGGTTGATAGTATTGATCTATCAATCTATCAATTGATCCCTCTGTATCCTTGCTCATGTGTACCTACTTATTCTAGTAATTATTGAGAGGAGTATTAAAATCTCCAACCACAATGAGATTTGTCTATTTCCGCTTACAGTTCCATTAGTTTTGCTTCGTGTATTTTAAAGCTCTATTATCAGGTATATAAATGTTTGGGATTATTACTGATTAACTGAACTCTTTATCATAGGAAATGACATTCATTATCCCTGATAATATCATTATTTCTGAAATCTAATATACTACTCAAGCTTTCTCTTGACTGGTGTCAGTGCCATAGCTCTGCTTCCCTTTAGTTTTATCCTATTTGCGTCTTTATACCCAAAGTGTGTTTCTTGAAGACAACTTAGAGTCAGGTCTTACTTTTTACTCTAATCTGACAATCTGTGTTCCAATTGACATGTTTGCAGCATTTACTTCGGTATGATTATTGATATGGTTAGGTTTAAGTTTATCATCTTGTTATTTGCTTTTGCTCCATCTGTTCCTTGTTACCCTTTTCATCTTTTTCGATCTTCTTTTAGATTGAATACTTTCAGGATTCCATTTTATCTCCATTGGTGGATTAACTATAACTCTGTCTATACACACAATTTTCCTGGCCTCACTTTCCATTCACTCTAAAACCCACCCTAATTTAGTTTTTCTAGCTTCTGGCCCAATATCTTCTACTGATATCACAAACAAGCAAACAAACAAGAAACAGCACTTGCTAGGACTTCCAATGAGCTTCAAAGTTCCTAAATCCTGTGCTCTCTTATCATTTCTCACCTTACTTGACTGTTCAATAACATTCCATAGTTTATCCTCTGTCCTATATTACTCTGTTCTTGATTTCCGTGAAATGATACTCTCTCTAGACTGTCTTGGATTTCTGGCCACAATTTTTTTTTTTTTTTGGCCACAATTTCTTGATCTACTTTGTACCTTAATGTCTATGCAGCCTGTAACTTTTCGGTTCTGTGGGCTCAGTCCTGGCCCCTTTTCTTGTCTTTTTCAGAGTCTTCAAGACATGGTCCTCAAAGAATTATGATGTAGCGTTCACAGACATTTTCAAGGAGAAATTAAAGAAATCTGTTCAGATACTTTTTGTGAAGTTGAAATGTAAGAGTAATAATGATTTTTATGAAAACTTTAATTTCTTTAAAGTTACCAACTCATTCTGTCATTATGTTCAGTTTCTGTTGATCAGTTACTATCAGCTAGTGTTCAGGAAATATGGTGCTGTAAAACCAAGAAAACTTGCACACCACTTTCAAACAAAGCCTCAGATCAATTTACTTTGTTGACAGGGTTAGAGAAGAGACCAAGACTAAAGAAGCATTCCTCAGCTAAAACAGGTAAAGATCTTGATATCGCTGAGAAACTGTCAGTCCAAATTTAATGCCCAACTTAATTGTGAAAAAAAACAAGCTACTGACAAAATTTCTTTATTAAATGACTCTATTGGAAGTCACACACTATCAGTGGCACATGTTATGAGAAAACAATTATTATCACATGAGTGTTTCGGCACGTACTTTGTTTTAAAATCGAACAAACTACTTGTAGAGAAAACATAAACCAGTTCTTATAGCACATATACTCTGTAATGAGGCTGAGTACCCAACAACTTTTTGTTCTGCTTATCAGTGAAAACTCAGCACGAGGGAAGACAGTTTTCATTTAGACAACGATGCTTCTGTGAGCTGTGACATGGGCTGGACAAGGTGCAACCCACTCAAAACTGACAGACCACGAGCTACACAAACAGCAAAAAAAAAAAAAAAAAAAGGTGTTGCTGCATCACCAAAAGGTGTTTTAAACACATGAAACAATTAGAAGTAAACAATATGCTTCCTAATTGTAACTGAGTGTTGAGGGAAATAATGAAAATTAAATATCAGCAAATCTTGATAACTCAGTATGTGCTCTCCAATGTGTGGAAAGAAATGGCAGTGTTTGCAAAATCACCCTTCTACTTGAGTCTAAAGGGTGTCAAGGAAAAAAGTGCTGACAAGAGTTTCCAAAAGGACAGATTAGATAAAAAAAAATTTCTTTATGATGCTGGTAACACTAATAGCCATTCTTGATTTCCAGAGGCCTGCTTAAGTATATAGCTAAAATACACTCAGCATCTGAAATAACCTAAACCTACTATTTCAAGGCCAAAATTTCCAATTTTTAATGAGGAGGACAAGATACCAGATTTTTCAGTCACGAAACTAAGCTACAAATGGTTCGATGGCTAGGGTGTGATTCCTTCCCAGAATCTGATGGCTTTCTTCACTCAACAGAGAGTGAGACTGATTTTATTATTGTGGATATATAAAGAACCCATCCAAATGTTACAAGAAAACATGAACAGATACTTTCCAGAGACTGAAGTAATCAAAGAAGGACTAAGAATACATTTGCTCCTATCTTCCAAATGTTCAGGCTGGTTGAAACATTCGCTCCTCAGTTACTTAATCTTTTAAGTGTATCAATTTGGCAACTGAACACTAAGAATAGTCTTCAGGGAGAAATCTCATACTTTCTCAATATGTGTTTGATCTTGGCATTCTAAAACATCCTACAGAGCCAGCAAACACCAGTTGCAAATCTTGACAATCTATAATTATAACATGGAATTTCCTAATTTAATGGAAATACAGGGGGAAAAAAAAATCAGGGACGCCTAGGTGGCTCAGTGGGATAAGCATCTGCCTTCAGCTCAGGTCATGATCCCAGGGTCCTGGGATTGATTTCTGCATCAGGCTCCTTGCTTAGTGGGGAGCCTGCTTCTCCCTCCTCTTCTGCCTACCGCTCTCCCTGCTTATGCTCGCTCGCTCTCTCTCTCTCTGTCAAATAAATAAATATGTAATCTTTTTATAAAAAATCAGTGTCTGGATCTAACCTTCTAACAGAAGTAAGATCTAACCATCTAGAAGATCTAACCATCTCAAGTTATCGGTCAACAAGTTAAATACATACTTTGTATGAGGTTGCAAAAATATCTTTTTCAATAATGAAAACATTAATTTTTTAAATACTACTTTCTTGTTTAAGATGGGTGATCTGCATGTGTGCTGAAAGTTTGAGAAACACTGTCGTAGGGGTCTCATTTACTGCATGACTTTAAAAGCCATCCACCCAGACTAAGGCCAAAACTGCCACGTCGAGCCCAGTCTCCAGACCCACCTACCCAACTGCCTCTTTGACTTTATTGCTTGAATGCTTCATAGGCACATTAAACCTGTAACAGGCCCAAAGCCAAATCTTGGTCTCGGCCATATCTTCCCCTCTCCCAATCTCCCCATCTCAATGAAAATATTTTCTTTCTCCCAGCTGCCTGTGCCAGAAACCTAGCACTCTCCAACCAAAGTGCAGCCCGAACTGATCTACCTCTTTGTGTCTCCCCCTGCTCTCACCGATTTAGTCCAGATCACCTTCACTTTCACCACGGACTACACTACAGCTCCCTAAGTGGTCTTACAATGGCCTTTCTGATGGCCCTCTGTTTTAGCTTACAATTGCTGCTGGGACAAATTACCACAAACTTAGTAGCTTAAAACAACACACATTTATTATCTTACACCTCTGTTGAAGTCTGACATGGAACTCACGAGGCTAAAATCACCATGGGCTTGATTCCCTTCTGGAGGCTGTCAGGGGGAATCCGTTTTGTTGGCCTTTCCAGTTTTAAAAGCTACCCCCGTTTCTTGCCTTGTAGCCCCCTTACTCAATCTCCAAACCCAGCTCTGTTGGCTATTCTTTCATAGCAATATCTTACTCTCACTTCTTTTGTCTCCTTCTTCCGCTTTTTTTTTTTTTTTTTTTATTAGAGAGAGAGACTGAGACTGAGAGGAGAGAAGGTCAGAGGGAGAAGCAGACTTCCCGCAGAGCCGGGAGTCCGATATGGGACTCGATCCCGGGACTCTGGGATCATGACCTGAGCGGAAGGCAGTCGCTTAACCAACTGAGCCACCCAGGCGCCCCTCCTTCTTCCGCTTTTAAGGATGCTTGGGATTACACTGGGCCCACCTAGATAACCCAAAGTTATCAATCTCCCAATCCTAACATGAGTTGAGGAGCGATCCTAATTCTCCTCTGCTACGTAACCTAACATATTCACAGTTTCTGGGGATTACGATGCGGGTATCTTTGGGAGGCCATTATTCCACACTTCCTAATACATAACTCATTTTTCCACAAAGCAGCCAGAATGATCTTTTTAAAAACACAGATATGTTCCTTCCCCTTCCTATATAAAATCTTCCAATGGCTTCCCACTCATCTATGGATGAAGTTCAAAATCCTAAACATGTGTGACCGAGCCATGCTCGGCTAGTTCCTGCCTACCTCCTGGCCTGGTGTCCTGGTTCACTGGGTTCCAGCCACACGTGGCTTCTCTCTGCCTCAAACACCAAGCTCCCTTCTGCCTCAGGGTCTCTGCTCACGCTGTTTCTGCTGTCTAAATAGCCCTCCTCGCCTCCCACCCAACCTTTACCGGGCGAACTCTCGCTCAGTCCTTCAGATGGTTGTAAAAGTGGCTTGAATTGAGAGAGTGGACGCACCTGATATCCCTGTCTAATATTAATTCCCTTTATTATACGTTGTCATTGTTCTCTTTTTCTTTCAGAGCTTTTGCTGCAAGTGCAGTAAAATATTGTCTGTGTAATCACTGGCTTAATGTCTGCCTCCCCGCACCAGACTGCAAGCCCCTAAGGGCTCGACCTGCTCTTTTTCATTCACCATTGTGAACGCTGAGGCTTAATACTGACTGCCTAATGGTAGGTGCTCAGTAAATAGATGAGCGCTATCAGATACTATTTCAAAAGCAGATCCAACTCTTACAGGGTGAGATGTACAGGCCACAGACCTCAACAATCCGCACAGTTTAGACCGGGTGGGTCATCCTCAGCATTTTGCCTCTCCATCCTTCAAACCTGTTACAAAAGTCTGCCTCTGGCCTGTATCACAAACTCTGATACTCCAGAACCCACTGGACCATTGCCTTGGCCTTGGCTATATCTGCCCTGCCCATTCTGGGGAGGCCACATCACTTCCCTACTGCTGCTCGTGCACTGCACCACTACAAAAAAAGTTCTAAAGACACGGGAGCTGGTGTCACAAAAAGGTCATGATTTTTCCGCAGCTCAAGCCTCCTTCTTTTTCTCTGACTCCCTGTGTCTTTCCCCGCAGGCCCTTCTCCACCCACTTCAAGTCTGCCACACCAAGTCACACTGGAAAGAGCATGTGTCCCAGAGCCCAAAGTCCTAGATTTAAAACCCAGCTTGGTCCTTATTTGGAAAGGTCACCAAACTTTGACACTTAGTACCATCCTTGAAAAGGGGAGGATAATAATTTATTCCTTCCTCCCTTACACAGGTATCAGATCACCTCAGTGTGGGCACGCTTTGTCGAGGGCCGCCTGAGCCACCAAACATGGGCACGTCACACGACTCACAAGCCGAACTCAATCCGCTACTGGGATGATTAGAAAGAACGCCGAGTCACAGGTACCAGGATGTGAACCCGTGATTATACGTGGGTCTAGGGACACAGCTTCACAGACACTACGTTGGCTGCAGAACTGTCATTTCTAGGAACAAATCCTACTTCCATCCTCCCTCAAGCTGAAGGAGGCTGCCTGACCCAGAAGAGAGAATACACGGATCTTAGTTACCTCCATCCCGACCCCTCCATCCTCCTTCTCTGCAAATGCCCGTGCTGAGACTTGATTCATCAGATACGCACTTTTTTTTATTTCACTCCTTTATCCAAACTACACTTGCCATTCTCTTTCACCTTTGGGGTCTGTGGTCATTTTGCTCCTTTGCCCTTCCCAAAGGACCACTTTTATAACTTTGACACCTAGCTCAAATGTAACTGAGGTTACTAAACCTTCCTAGTCCCCCAACCACTTCCACTCCCCCAACTACATTGCAAGGCCCCTGAGGGGCAGACTCTGACTTGATCCATATTTGTAATGCTCCTTCCTAGTGCCTAGAGTGTTTTATATGTGGTAGATACTTAGGAA
>CM052807.1:32699291-32721550 GCA_028533885.1 Nasua narica
CCCCCCCCCCCCCCCCGCCAAAAAAAGGCTGTCTCAGAAAAAAACAAAGGTTTACAGTAGAACATTTCAGGAATAGAAGTGCAGTTAAGATTGTGATTCAAAGATAAATCATAAAAAGAAGAAATCCAGAGAAGTACAGGCCCAGGAAAATAAAAAAGAGTCAAGAGGAACACCTCGAGTGCATTGATGTTGCAGAAGGAAGAGGCTGGAGGCACAAAAGTCACTCCTGATGTGTTGGTTCAAAAGTTCTCGGTGACCTCCTAGCAAGCAAGTAAGCTGTTAGGGGCAGAAGTGGGGCTGGAGGACTAGAGGTATGAATAAGAATGACAGAAAGTATAAGACTATTGTTTCACGAAGCTTGACAGAAAAAGGAGAGATAAGAATCACGGTGCCAAGTGAGTCTAGAAGCAGCTGTGAATATAAAATCACGGAGAAAAAGACGGCTCAGCAGGGAGAGCACTGCACCAATACACAAACGTTATCACCGCTGTCACCCAGCAACGGCAGGCAGTAAAACAGGACACGGGGACATGTAATTCTGCTGCTTACTCACCTGCGTGATCCTGAGAAAATCCTTCTCCCCTCCCTTCACTAACTCATCAGATTCTTTTAATAATATGAGTTCACATGTGGAAAGGAATGATGGAAGAGTTTATCACTGAAAGTAAGGTCTTAATACTGTAACACACAGGTTTGTAATCTTACAGATGTTTGTCTTTTTTTTTTTTTTTCAGTTTCCTTCATCAGTGCGAGAAAAGGAAACTGAAACTCTCTCATATGTAATAGTGATTACTTACTCCAATCGCAGCAAAGGAGAATAAGACAATGACACAAGAGGGCAGAGAGAGGCAGGAAAAAGGCACAGTATATAGAGTCAAAGCAGTGATGGCAACCCCTTCATTTCCTTTCTACTGACTTTGCCGCTTTTCTAAACTGGGGGACATTAGTCAAGGGCTACCTCCCCCAGGTAGACGGCGAACTGCCAAGAGTTCGTATCAGAACTGAGTGTGCCTGCTGCTTCTCGCAATCAGATCTGCCTTGGCAGGGACATTATGCTTTACCTCAAGATGCCTGGTCAGTGAGAAGCTTGAGTAGATACCACTGACCTCAGGACTGTGTTGAAAGAGAAAATAAAATTTTGTACTGAGACAAAGTTTATAACTCCTTGGTTATCCTGTTTTAGGTTTCTCCCCCAAGGAAATGTTGCAAGCTCAGTGCTGATTTTCCAGGCTTAAACCATGTCACGGAGACTTTTCACTTGGAAGGGGCAGCTGCTTCTGAGTATTACCATGGCCCGCATCAGTGTAACATTTTCTCAACGCCACTTGTGAGAAGAATACAGTACATACAGAAGGTATATTTGCAATAGGAGGTCTATCGGCAGCTCACAGGTAGTATATGAAGGCCATAGATACTATCAGAAATATACAGGGAGAAACTAGGCAGAAATCCTCAATTAAAGCAGTTCACAGTGGCCTTGCTTCACAAAGTAGAATTTATTATTATCTCATTCAATGGTAAGAAATGGCAAACAGTAATTTCAATTGATGGGTAACGCACACGTCATCGGCATTTATCTTTAGGATACACTGTATTTTTTTTTTAATTCCCAATATGTTTGGGTTAGGGTAACATTAAAATTACTTCTCATTCCATGAGCACAGCTGGAAAAACTATCCAGACGCCACTTCTATTAATATAAACTAAATTACTAGAGAAACACACACACAGAACGTTGACCGTATTTTTAAAAACTGAACTGTCCTTATTGATGGAATTAATATGCTCATAGGAAGCAAATGAGCATCAGTAAGAAAACACAGTAGCATTAAGACCTAGTAGGGCAGCACAACAAGGGTTGAAAGAAGAATGTGGGATTGTATGTGGAAGGTTCACCACTATTAACAAAGGTCAGTGTGCTCTAGTGAAATCAAGCAAAGTCGTCAGGGTGATGTCAGGAGAAACAGAATTCCCTCCAAAGAAATGAGATAATGCTATATAACAAACCAAATTTACAAGACATTCACTAATGTCTTTATAATCCTACCCACATACAGATGATCCACCAGTGATTGCTAATGTATATGTGATGGAGGGAGAATGACAAGTAGGAGCAAAGGACTTCCTCTAGTACTAATCCAATCACCTTTGCTAATTCAACAAATATTTACTGTGTGCCTACTAAGTGCCAGTTCTCTAGCCTGAAGATACCAAAATAAACGAAACCGACAAAAATCCCTGCCCACAGGGAGCTTACAATATAAGCTCCCTGAAGAATCTGAAACATGTGACTAAGCAAGACATATCTAGGTGACTAAAAAATGTGTTATGGAGAAACCGAGATGAAAGGGAGTGCCAATAAAAATTGAAGACACACACATACATGTACAATGATAGAAAATGAAGATTGTTGATGACAGACTGAAACTGAATACAAACGCAGAGAGCACATTCTCATAATTATAAACTATTTTTGCTAAAATCAGACACCAGCAATTACTTTCCTGTGATGTGGCCTGATACTGCAGGGTAATATGTATGAACCAAAAAGAAAAAAGATCTTAGAGGACGACCAGTTACACGAGGGACTAGGATGCGACCACAATGTGCAACCAACAAGTGCAGACCAACAGACTAATTTCCACTGGGTAAAAACTTAAAAACACAACAGAATTAGCTGATAAACACTCCAACTCATCTGGAAGTAGAGTCCAGGAATGGAAAAAAAAAATAAGTATTGATTACGACAAAAAAGTACTGCGAGTATGAAAACCAGACTGGAAGTAAATCTGGGGCATTATCTCGGCACACGGGGTCGTTTCACACATTCAGTCCACTTTTTTCGGAAACGGGATGCTGCCACTTCCCCAGTCAACTCCTAAGGTGTCCATTTGCCATGTTACTAGGCGATTTCAACTCTAACAAGAGATGAATGGAATACTCTGGGCAAACGGATTCCACTCTTTTGAGAGCTGCACATTAAAGAAATGTGTAAAAGCAAAGCAGACAAAAATACATGCAGACACAATGCAAATACCGGAGTCAAACAAGAAGGAGGGAGACAAGACTTGCAGTTGAAAAGTTCCAGGTCATCAGTTCCGTCCACTGGAAAAAAAAAAAATCTAAGAACTTCACCATCTAGAGGCTTAGAACATACGCTGGGTCCCCCCCAAGTTTGAAATGACTGTCCACCAAGAAGGGAAAAGGAGCACTGATGCTTCCTCTTAGGCCCATTCAAGACACAGGGGTCGAATCCCTTCGCTTTAGATGGATGGGACGGCAGGTACACCTGAGGCAAGGGGCAGAGGAACACGTCCCAAGCCCCGGAACTCCGATTAGGAAGCAAAACACAAAGTTTAAAAAGACGGTGAATGGGAGCCGGGGGGGAGAGGGGGGGCGAGGCGGAGAAACCACAGCAAGTCAAATAAATAACTGTAACAGAAAGCAAGAATGCGTTGGAGAACCCACGGAGCCATCCCACCGCTCATAAGCCAGAGACTCTAAGAAGCCGCAAGGGCCAGGATCTTCGGGGCCCCGGAACTCAACACCCAGCCTGAAGCGGGTGAGGGGGAGCAGTTCCCGGGAACCCCCTCCCGCCCCTCTCCCCTCAACCCCGCCCATTGGGTCCGCCCCGTCCCGCCCGGCTACTCACCGGATTCGCTTCCCACATAACGGTGGCGAAATCGAGCGGAGAGAGCCTGGGGGAAGGGGCTAGCCGCGGGGCCGGGGTGTTGGGTTTTTTCCGAGGGTCCCCGGGAGCGAAGGGATGGAGAGGCAACCTTTATGTAGGCCTTCCTTCTACCCCGCCCTGTCACAAGCCAGCGTCTTCGGACCACCGACCCTCCCGACTTCCGCCCGAAGCTGGCCAACCAGCGCTGGCCCCGCCCCGCCCCCGGAAGCTCGGCCCGCCCCAGCCGCTCCCTTCCGGGCTGGTGGGCGGGTCGTAGTGGGCGGGGCTTGCGGGTTTCCAGATTGTAAGGGAGTTTAAAGGGCTTCTCCTCCGCTCAGCCTTCTAGTGCTGTGCTCCCACCGCAACGTCCCCGCCAAGTGATCCTCAAGCTTCGGCTGGTTGTATTTCGTCCGGTATTTCTTGATCACTATGAAGTGAGTGTAGTGGCCAAGAGTCAGGCCTGGGAATTAATCCCAGCGGGGCCAGTGGCTTTTGGGACAAACTTCGCTGTTTTTCAATTTCCTCATCTTCAGAAAGGAGAGAATAATAGCATCTACCTAAGAGTGTAGTGAGATCATTTAAAATACCAACCACAGTATTTGGCATGCAGTAAGAGCTCAATAAGCCACAGTTATTTCCGTGCTAGGCTCTGGAACGCTAGATCCATATGCAGTCCATACCCTCCTGGAGCTTAGAATCTAGGGGGAAAAAACAAAAAGTAAGTAATTTGATAAATAAAGAAATGCAGTATGGTTTGGAGGTAGTATGGCAAGTACAGCGTTCAACGAGAGCATGCTTACCTAGACTAGGGTGTCTGCTTTCCCTCCTCCCTACAGAGTGTGAGCTAAGACCCCAAGGATGTACTATTGAACTTACCTGGATAAAGAGCTCTAAGAAATGGGGAGAATCTTCTAGGCAAAAAAAAAAAAAAGTAGAATCTTCCCAGGGAAAAGGAAAAAGAAACACTTTGTCATATATCCTTCTGGGCTTTTCCATATCTCCACATATAAAAAATTTGATCAAGGAATACCTACAGATTTAAAACCTGATTCTTTCACTTAATATCATGTGGAAAGTCTTCATTCCAATATATATAAATCTATTTCATCATTTTGAAGTAGATTCATGCATTCCAAGGTTTGTATGTATGTCTCACACACACACTTTTGAAATAATCCGTTGTGACAGACATTTAAGTGGTTTTCAACTTTTTACTATTCTAAAAAGTGCAGCAAAAAAACATTCTTGTACAGATGTTTCTGTACATTTGTCCATTTACCTCATTGGAATTAGTTCTTACAAATGGAATTATTTAGGAGCACCTGGGTGGCTCAGTTGGTTAAGCTTCTGACTCTTGGTTTCAGTGCAGGTCATGGTCTCAGGGTCCTGAGATCAAGCCTCACTTGGGGCTTGTCCCTCTACCTCTCCCTCTGCTCCTGCCCCCCTTCCCTGCTCATGCACATACTCTCTCTCTTTCTCTCTCTCTCTCTCTCTGTGTCTTAAATAAATAAATAAAATGGAATAATGTAATAAGAGATTATAGAAATCTCAAATTTTGATACATTTTGCCAAACCATACTCAAGAAGAATGTGTAAATTTGAAATCTCTAATTTCTTCTTGTAAATGGATTGAGATAGGTTTCTTCACCTTATTTTTTTCCACTTTACTCTTTGCAAATGGATAACCAGTTGCCCCAATGTCACCTGTCGAATAATCTATTCTTTCCTGACTACTTTAAAGTGGCACCATTAATCACGAGCTAAATGTGTGTGTGTGTGTATGTGTATCTGTTTCTCAACACTCTTGTGTATTCTCTCAACTGTCTGCTTATTCCTCTGCTATTTCACACTTATTTTAAAAAAATTTTATTATGTTCAGTTAGCTACTATGTAGTACATTATTAGGTTCTGATGTAGTGTTCAATGATTCATTAGTTGCGTATAACACCCAGTGCTCATCACCACATGTGCCCTCCTTAATACCCATCCCTCTGTTACCCCATCCCCTTAAAACCCCTAAACCCCTCAGTGTGTTTCCCAGAATCCATAGTCTCTCATGGTTTGTTCTACGTCGCACTTACAATCATTGTAGTTTTGTAATATATATGTTGTTTCATAAACCAAGTTCTCTCCTAATTCTCATCTTCCAAATTTTCAAATATATGACTCTCTCTATTCAGGAATACATCTCTTCATGTATTTAGGTATTTTAAATTTCAAAGACATAAAAATATCTTCACAAAGATTTGCACAATTCTTGTGAAGTTTGTTCCTAGATATTTTATGTTTTTTTGCTATTATTGCAAATGAGATATTTTTTCACTGCTGTAAATTAGAAAAACTACATTTTTATTTACTATTTGTATCTTAACACACTGAAAATGTCTTATTCTAATAATTTGCCAGTTGATGTCTATGAATTATGTCAACAATTATATCACCTGTAATGCCGTTTTCTCTCTTCTTGTTGGATTGGCCAAAACCTCAGAAAACTTTTGAAGAATACAGGACAAGATATTGGGGGTTCAGTCTGTAATGTAGCAAGACAAGCATTCGCCCCTAGTTGATTCTTGATATCCTTTAAATACACTGTTATCTTGGGGGGCCTGGCTGGCTCAGTTGATGGAGCATGTGACTCTTGATCTCAGGGTTGTGGGTTCGAGCCCCACATTGGGTGTAGATTACTTAAAAATAAAATCTTAAAAAAAAATACACTGTCATCTTTGAAGACGTTTCCTTCTATTCCTAATTTACTATGCAATTTTAATTAGGAAATGAGGTTAAATTTTATTAACTGTCTCTTAAGGTCTATTACCATATTCACATTTTACTCTGACTTATTAATATAATGACCTATAGTAGATTTCCTGATGCCCAATCCACCCTTACATTCTTGAAATAAACTCAGCTTTGTCACATATTCATTATTCTTTGAATACACTGCCAAATTCAATTCATTAATCTTTTATTTAGGGTTTATAAATTTATTTATAATTAATGAAGTTTGTCCATGCTTGCTGGTGTTTTTTGTGTCTGTGTTTAACAATTTTGTTAAGTGAATAGCAGCAGGTTAAGTTACTTCGTTCTTCTTCAAAGGTGGGGATTTTTACAAAGCAAGTCTAATTGGAAAGATTAGGACCAAGTCCTCAGACTTTTGTGGGGTTGGGACTATCCATCATTTTCTTGAAGTCTTGGGGTTCCCTGGGCTGGTGGTCAGAGAATGGAATGGAGAAAACACAACAGGTTTGAATATACATCAGCTTTTAAAATATAAACTGCTGTATCTCAAAGTAATATGAAAGGAATATATTTCATAAACTGAAAATAGCTGTGCAAATTTTAGCATTAATTTTTTCTTATCATTCCTGAATTATGACCAATGAGAGTGTAAGAGTGGGAAGGGACCTTAATGATCATTTAGTCCCGGGGTCATAAACTCGTATCTAAAGCACACACGGAGTATTTAAATTATTTTGGTAAATGGCTGCCATCTTAAAAACTGGGAAATTTCACATGAATACTGTGGTTCTTCAGCTTCCCTCAGTTACGGTATTCTCACTTAGGCCAACAACTGGCCAAAGTCTCATTGACCCCTTTCCACTAGGAATGGCCTCTCAGGGTTGCCTGAGTTACCAAGCCAGGATCTCTCATCCTTAAATTGCCTAACAGGGCCCTCTGGGTATTTGGAATTGTACTGATAATCCACCTTTTATTTTGCTGAGGAAACCCAATGGATCTGGGACTTTATAAAATACTCTCATAGAAAACAACTTGACAGTACTCTTCCATACCTCTCTCAAGAGTGGGCTCAATCGCTGGGGCTCAACCTCTCAGTCTTTCGCTAGATTACTCTCCGCCTGAAATTGTCCCTGTCAAACCACATCCAGCACTGGGAATTCTCCCTTCTGCATCACAACTCTGGGCAAAGAGCCACGGCAGTAGAAACTATGCACACTGACCATGGTCACTGGTTTTCTCAGGAAGACCAAACAAACGGAAGACAATTTTCTTTATCTTTCGTGTTTTCTCTGTGTGTTCCGGGTGGAGCCGTCCAGAGCCATGCTAACCCCGGCCCAAGGATGCTGAGTGATTGCAGCCCCCCTTCCACCTGGTTGGGTTTATTAGCTCTTTGAATGCCAGGAGAGGAGGGAGGAAATGCCTGGGGGGAAAGGAGCGAGAAGAAGAAAAGGAGCAGTGGAGTCCTATCACTGGCAAGTGCGAAAATAATCAGAAAACGTAGTTGAGTGGCAAAGCAAATTTGTGCAAACAAAATCAATCTCACCTACGGACAATAGGAGAAAGGAGAACCGAGTAAGTGGTGAGATGCAAGATATAGTAACGCTTATTATTTTGACGTAATTTTCTGTAGCCGTTTTTATTTTTAAAAGCCACATTTAGGGCCAGAAATAGGGGAGCCCTAGGAATGCATATGGAAGGCAGGCTGGATTTGACAGAAAGGAGGACCCAGAGACCGGAAGAAGGCGCAAAAGGAGAGCCGGGGGGCCACGAGAGGGTACAGGGAGTAAAGGAGAAAAAGCTGCATTTGTGCCCATCAGCCCTGAATATAAAGCCCGAGCCTCAGTCTGAAAAAGAGCCAACAATGAGGCAGCCCCCGAATCAGCCCTGCTGTTGAAGTCTGACGCGTTAACAACCCCAGCAGGAATTAAGAGGTGAAATAAGCAGATGAAACATTTGCTGAAGCCGAGATAAGCATTCCTGGGAAGGAATTTTTCAAAAAATCAAAACGAATCCTGTAAATCTTCCTAATTAGGAAACATGACCAGAAATTAAATTCAACCGAAAAAAAATGAAGTGCTAAATAACTCACCCACTAAATGGCAAGGCTCTATTGAAAATACCACTGATTATTAGTTTTAGCTGCTCAGGGAAATTATCTAGGCACAATGATGGGCATCAACATGCAGCTCACAGCAGCAATCAAAAGCAGCAGCTGAGACGTGTGGCCATCCTAATTAGAGGACGGAGAGTCTGAAAAGGCTCTGGAGCTGTGACATTCCTGGCTGGGGCTTTCCTTCCAGGAATGCCACATTAGGGTTTTGGTCATCGCAGTGTAAAGAAGGACTTAATAGGACTGATCCGGAAAGGGGCAACAGAAATGACTTAGAAAACGAGTGTGAGAAGCTTGGAGGTTAAAAGCAGAAAGCAGGAAAACACTTCCATAAGAAATAATTTTTAAAAATTAGGAGAGAGGGAGACAAGGAAAAGCCTTGGGTGGTAGAAAGAATGGGCCGGAGGGTGTCCTGCTCGCATGAGGTCATTTCGTGTCCCAGGCACTGTCTCCAGCCTTTTAGGATACGTAGATGAGCGAAATAGAGAAAAATCCCTACCCGTGTGGAATTTACATGCGGGGGGCGGGGCTCAGGCTGGGGCCAGTGGGGAAACTGACAATGTAGTAAGTAAGTACATCTTATGGTATGTTAGAGAATGATGAGGACTATAGAAAAAAAGGAACCTAGATCAAGGTAAGGGATATTGAGGGTCATCAGAATGATCCTCCTTGAGAAGGTAACATTTGAGGACAAGTCTGGAAGAGGGAAGGGACTAAGTGTGATATAGGGGGATATCTAGGCAAAGAGTATTCCATACAGAGGGAACAGGGTGCAAAGTTCCTAAGGAGTGTGTGAGTGAGTATGAGTGTGTATGTGAGCGGGGAGCAGAGAAGATGTGCGGATTAAATAGGGCCTGGTATAAAAACTAGCAAATACTTATATGGTGCAAAGTACGTGTCTGATACTATTACAAGCTCTTTCTGTGTATTAACAAATAGAATACTCACAACAAACCTATAAGGTAGGTGCTCTTGTTACCCCTTTTATACGTAAGGGAGCTGAGGCTCACAGAGATCAATTACCTTGGCCCAAGACCAAACATTCAAACCTAGGTAGGTGCCTGGCTTCAGAGCCTGCACCCCTAAAATCCCACTACTCTATGCCATTTCTCAGTGTGGTTTCACCCCATCTACTTCTGATCCCGATTACCTAATTGCAGTTGGAATTCAAGTACTCTCCCAGGATAAGTTTACATTCTTCTTTATATAAAAAAAAAAAAAAAAAAAAAGGCAGCGTTGTTCATTCCTTGATCGCCTATATCCCTTTCCCTGCCCCCTTGCTCCCTTCCCCCACCAACTCAAGGACTGCTCTTTTCTGCAAGTTCACCTCGAAGTCCATTGCTTTTGCCCAGCAAATCAGGTCTGTGGATAAAGCTTTGGTTCAGTGAGGGAGGGGGATTTGGGGAGCTATAAGAGGGGTGTTTCTGTAGATTAATAATGCCCTACAGATCCCTAGGAGGCAAGACAACACAAGCACTGCATTTAAAAACTAGATATTGCCTTTCCTTCCACTTTAAAAGGCACTGCATGGGGGACATATGTTTGGAACCTACTGATCACTAGCTGTTCTCAGGCTTTCTCTCGAGATACAACTTTATACTAAAAACCATTGAATTATGCACTTTATTTTATTAAGATTTTATTCACTTATTTGAGAGAGCACGAGAGAGAGAGAGAGCGCAGAGGGAGAGGGAGAAGCGGAGGGAGAAGAATCCACAAAGTAGGGCTCAATCCCAGGACCCCAGGATCATGACCGAAGCCAAAGGCAGACCTTAACAGACTGAGCCACCCAGGCGCCCTGAATTATGCACTTTAAATGGAGGCATTGTATGGTATGTGAATTACGTCTCCAAAAAGCTGTTAAAACAATTCATTTTTTAAAAATATAGGCTCTTGGCTATCACATCCTTTGTTAACCCTCCTCTGTCCTCCTTCATATAGCTTCAGGGGACATTAGAAAGATGTCCACCATTCTTAAACCCCAAGCACTCAACCCAAAGTTACAACTTAGTTTTGACTCCAAGCCTTCCAGCATTATGCCGAGGAATAAACGGCCTTTTCCAATTATACCTTCAGTACCAATTTCCCTTTTTAGAAAAAATAATTCTAATGTGTGTATGTTGAAACAAACACATATATATTATGGAGTAGAAGGCAAAATTCGAAAACACGAGAAGGCAATATTCACACACTGTTTGAAGCAGCTTCTTGTGTGTGGCTGGCTGTTTCCAGCTGAGATGGGGAGGCACATTATGGGAGGGAAGCTTGAGATGCCATGTTAAAGTCTAGATCAGTCAAGAGACTCAGGAGCTGACCCAAGCTCTGGTCCTAACTCGTTGGGTGATACTGAACAAATCACATCCCCTTTGGGGGCCTCAATTTCATCTCTAAAACATGAGATAATTGGACCACGTGATCTCCAATGTTGCTGCCAGATCTCACCGTCCATGATTTGGCGTCATAATGAGACAAATCAGATGCTGGGCTAAGGGATGTCAGCACCATCAGGAAGCAAAAGATAAACTCTCTGCCTTTGAGGAACTTTTCATTTACTGGAGGAAACTAAAATGAGAGCCAGATATAAGACTTGATAAAGATATAAAGAAAATACACGAACCATCCAAAGAATGCAAGGGACAGGAAGCAGCTAAGAATGACCATCAGCTCTCTGGTCCAGATCACTTTGCTTCGACTCATCTGTGCAACTAAAGAAACAAAAAGGCACTTATTCTGCCCAACCGCATGTCCTTCGGGACAGGTACCCCTGATGCTAAGGGACTCCTTGTAGATCTTGTGGACGGCTTCACATCACAGAAGGAGAAACTCTCAGAGTAGAAAAGGAATCTTAGCAAACTTAGTAATCCAAGTCCCTCCAGCAATATTTAACATTTGAGATGATGCTTGTCTCGTGCTTATGGTTTTATTTGATAGGCTATTCCTAACATTATCCACAACCCCAAATGATCCCCAAACTGGAAAAGGAGTGCATATAATATTCTTTTCTTCAAAGTCCAGTGAGCTAAATGTGGAATGGTTATAAGACAAGGCTTATTATTGCCATAGAGTTGAACAAGATTTGCCTAACAACCCCTTCTTGAAAATCACTACCCCGAAGGACATTACGTTCTTCCTTTCTATTGCAGAGTGCTTGTGCATTTTCCTATCTCATACTTTCATTTCAGATTTGTTCCCACTCCCTGAAGCTATTTTGAGCATTTCCATAGGTCTCCAGTCACATGCCTGCTATGAGTTCTTTAAAAAAAAAAAAAAGGCGGGGGGATACCTAAAAAGAAATAGAAGATAAAAATCACCGTGGTCTCTACCATTCAATTCGCTCATTTTCATTTGTCCCGCAAGGATTTCTTTCAGCTGGGGCCCTCCTGGATAAATGCTTACTCTGGGACTAGACTAAAAATAAATATCTCTGGGTTGGATCTTGGAGAAGAGTTGCCTGGATAATATAGGAATAGTAAATATTTGGTTCCTGGATGTTTCTTCCAATCCAAATATTCCGGGGTGCAGAAAGAAATGGTGGTCCCTTACAGATGGTCTGAAACTGGGTTTTTGCTCCCTGGCTGGAAAATGTGCTCACTTCATTTCATCACTAGATGGCGCTGGCACACAGGCAAGGAGGGCTCTGATTTAAAAAATAAATAAATAAAAACAAAACAAAACAAAATAAGAACGTGAGCACAAACTTTCTAACAAGCCAGAGAATTCCTTTGTTTCTGGGTGGGCAAGATCAGCTTTTGTCAAGCAATAGCTGTCTGGAGTAGCAATAATCTAATTGTACTGCTTTACCCTAAATCAACCAAATGGTCAAGACTGAATGAAAGCAGTATAATGTGTCCTTTGGAGTAAAGGCATTTATAAAGAACTATAGATCTCTAACTACATAGTGTCAAAAGAGGTAGGTGGTCAGGAGGCTTAACTGCACTATAATCAGAAGTAAGAGGTTTTAGATTCTTGTTCTGATGTGGATGGGGCTTTGCCCGTTAAGTAATGCCGATATAAATTCAGGTAGCTACAAATTAAATTAGGAATTAAAGTAGAAACTCTCCTATTTCCCAGCAAATGGTATTGTTTTAACATATTTGGGTCTGTTTCAGGATTATCACCATTTGAATTATAACCACTAACCAAGTTTTGATAAGATAACATCTAAGTTGAGTCTTAGAATTTTGGGTTTGGAAAGGAGCTTATATGGCCTCTGTCTTCCTCCCAGCTCCCACGCTAATCTCTTCCGCGCTGACAAGGACTCGTTCCGTCGGTTTAAACTCTTAAAGTAAGAGCAAACTGACCACTCGGAGAAGTGGTCTGTTATATTTCCAGGGAATTCCGATAGAGGTTCCTTTAGGTTGAGCCCAAGTGTGGCCCTTTATCACTTCTGCCCATAGATCTCCATTCTTCCTTTTACAGGAATGCAGAATAAACTGCCTTTTTTCTATGACTTCCTTTAAAATATGTGATGGGTTAGGCCTTCTCAGCCTAAAAGAGTATCCGTTTCTTCAACCATTTTTTTGTATAACATGGTTTCTGGATCGATTTCCGTTGCCTTTTTCTGATTTATCTTAACACGTGTTCTGATCACAGAGCCAACAGAACCCGTCAGCTGCCTCGGTTCAGATGCTGTGTTTCTATGAAGGGAACCCACATTTGGTGAACTCTCTCCACTGTTTTCTTTTCAAAGCCTGTGGCCAGCTCCCAGGTCACCCCCATGTTTGTCGTGGGTCGAACCAGCCCAATCCTTATCTATGAGATTCATTTTTTAAAAATGTAACTCAGAGGTTTGGCTCTGGGACGTAGCATAGATTTCGGCTCACGGCCACTGTCTGTCAAAATTACACAGATTCATTTAATTCAGACTCTGGGGCTAGAGCGGGAATTCAAAATTTTGTTTTCCCTGCTCGTGAACCGTGTCATCGGAGGCTCACTGACTCGATCTCTGAAAACATCAGTTTTTTCATCTCTGCAATGGAGATGCGTCAGAGAGGGTACAACTGAAATGTGATCATTTTGTGCAAGAAGTATATTTCACACAATTCATGGAACATAGCACGCGTTCAGTGTTTGCTATTCTAATTCATCTTATCCTCTCTCCCTTCACGTTTGCTCTCCCTCCTTGTTCGTGTCCTATGAAAATCTGATAGGCGTCTCCTCTAAGACACAGACAAAAATCCTGTCAGGGACGTGTAAAAGAGAGACCTCCAGGCTCGCCGCCATGGTTTCCCGGCGGGCTGACGTATGCACTAATCAGCAGTCTTTAGGTATAATTCTTACACCAGCCGTGGTTGTGCCCATTGGCTATCGGCCAGTCATGTCTTATCCACAAGGTGATTATGATACATTTTGTCAAACGCCATGCTGAAAGCAAGTATGGTTTTGATGCCCCTTCTTTCTACCAGTCTAATATCCCTATCAAAAAAGGAATAAATGAAGACATGTTTTGTTTTCTGAGATTTCGGGTTGGCTCTGAGTGATCTCTGCTTTTCTAAAGACTTACAAAGAGTCTACTTAATAATCTGTTCAGTTGATGGGTTAAAGTGGTGAAATTGTGGGTTATTTCCCCCTTCGTTTCTATTATTATAATAATGTTTGTGGAGTAAATAGCTTTTTAAAATTCTGTTCTAGAATTCTGCCAGGGATAATTGCCAAGCTGACTGGCTTATAGTTTTTATAATATGCCCCCTTCCCCCTTTTTGAGAATCGGGACAACTTTGTTCCTCTCTTGTCTGTTAACAGTTCTCCTATTTTACATGGTTTTTCAAAGATTATTGTTCTTTGAGCAACCTGGGATGTGATCTGTCTAAGTCTGGAGATTTGAATTTATTAAGGGGGGTGAAAAGAACACCACACTAGTTTCTAGCTCTGGCTTTGCCCTTCGCTAGCTGAGTGAGCGTGGGCAGGTTTTGATTTTATTTCAGCTGAAATTTCCCCATCTGTGAAGTAAGGCATTTGGACTAGATGAAGTGGAAGGGCCCTTCAAGGTCTGATAGTCTCTGTTCTGTGTCGCAAATAATCGGACATTTTCTTACTAACTTTTCTCCTTTATCTTGGTTTCCAGTTTCCTCTCAGTAAAATGTGTTCTACCCTTCCACCCGCCTTTTTTTTTTTTTTTTTTTTTTAATTTCAAAGCTATATTTTGGGTTAGAATCCAAATTCTTGAGTGTGGTGCTCAGAGTCCACCATGCCTGGCTCCAACGTTTCATTCCAGCTGTGTCTCTTCCTCGTCCCAGGTGCAAGCCCTCTGTCCATTCAGACGGACCTTGTCACTCTTCCGCATGCCGGGGCCTCCCCATCCTTTTGCTCAGGCCGTTTCCTAAGGCGAAATGCGATTCCCAGCTACCTCTCCAGCAGCTTTCACCGGCCCTTTAAAGCCCAGCAGAGTCAAGGTTTCTCCTGGGAAGTGTTTCCAACCCACCCCCACGCACAGTGCTTTCCTCTCTGGAAATCTCTGATGCATTCAGTGCGGATCGTCTGACCCTTAATCCTGATCATCCCTGTAGCGTTTAGTGTAGGCGTGTTGTTGGATTGGGTTGTCATTGATCCGCGTGTATCGGCCCACTCCCTCCTGCCCTCCTCCCCTCTCCCTGTGGAGCACTATCCAGGGGATACTCCAAGAAGTTTGGTGAGATATTGAACGCATTCCTAGCCATCACCGGTTTTCCCAAATCAGAACGTTTAGGTAATCGTCTAAGAGGCAGAAATTTCGTTTCGATCTTAGGCGTCACAGAAAGGTGAACTCAGGTCGTTTCACACTAGAATACATTTCCTTTTTTTTAAAGATTTTATTTATTTATTTATTTATTTATTTATTTATTTATTAGGAAAGAGAGAGTGAGAGAGAGCATGAGAGGGGAGAAGGTCAGAGTGAGAAGCAGACTCCCCATGGAGCTGGGAACCCGATGCAGGACTCGATCCCAAGACTCTGGGATCATGACCTGAGCCGAAGGCAGTTGCTCAACCAACTGAGCCACCCAGGCGCCCCACACTAGAATACATTTCAAGACAAGAAAAGAATTTTAGCGTATAGTGATAATGAAGTCCAAACGAGCTCACCTCCCTCCCTGTGCTGCCACAGGTAAGGGATTCGAGAAAAGCTGTCTAATGGACAGCTAACTGGTTCGGTTCAATCACGCCCGTCCTATTCTAATCGAACCTTTCCTCTATTAATCAAAAGCTTTAGGTCGGAGGTCAGGTGTATATTTCATCTGATAAATGACATCATTTCTTAATAATGAAGACATTGCTTTTGTATGTCCTACGTAATTTCCGGTGGGCATCCCAGCAAACATGGATTGTGCAATTACGTTAGCACGTGGAAAGGGAGGATTGGCTTCTCCCCTCAACGTTTGCGAAATACCCTGTGTAGTAAATTATAAGTCGTCCTGAATAATCTTAACAGAACCCTTCGGAATCACACACCACGGGCACAGAAGTCCAGTTGGCCTTTGAACAATTCGGGAGTTAGGGGTGCAAACTCTTGCTCCAGAAAAAAAATCCATGGATAACTTTGGGCTCCCCGAAACCTCAGCTACTCAGCACCTACTGATGACTGGGAGCCTTACTGATAATATAATCGATTCACACGTATTTTAGATGTTATATGGGTTACATGCGTGTCTTCTTACAGTAAGGGAAGCTACAGAAAAAAAATATTAAGAAAACCACAAGAAAGAGAATACAAGAACGTGGTCTAAAAAATCTACACATACCTGGGGCTATCCAGCTCAAACCCATATTGTTCAAGGATCAACTGTGCTATAGTTGTGGGCGAAGGCTTGTGATGAGATTGAGACAGACGGAATATTATTCTTTCCGGGACACTTGGGTGGCTCAGTCAGTTAAGCGTCTGCCTTCAGCTCAGGTCATGTTCCCAGGGTCCTGGGATCGAGCCCCGCATGGGGCTCCCTGCTCAGCGGGGAGCCTGCTTCTCCCTCTGCCTACCATTCCCCCCTTGCTTGTGTTCACTCGCTCTCAGTCTGACAAATAAACAACAACAAAAAAGTCTTTTCAAAAAAGAAAAGAAAAGAAAGAGAAAGTCCTTCCAAAAATGAGCTTCCCACAAAGCATGTCAGAACCCAAGCAGAGAAAAGAAGTCATTCCTTTGCTCGACACACACTGAGCATCTGCCCTGTACCAGACCCTGTTGGGGACATCGGTGTTAGGGACGAGGAGATAGAGGAAGGACATCTAGATCTTGCTCAGGAGAGCTTCACAAGTCTTGGGGGAGAGACCACTAAAGAAACAGATAAGGACTGTGCGATAGGAGAAGCGCCATGACCGCGATTTGTGAGTTTCCTGAGGTCGGGAGCCGGCCTAGAATGTAAAAGGAAGCAAACATCATTGTTTTTACAGATCACAGCCCATGCGGCCCTCACAAACTCCTGCAACCTCCCCCCACACCTGAGAAGAGGCTTGCTAACAGGCAGTCACGACCTCCGCCTTAGAGGTAACCTTCCAACCCCGGGGGCAGGGATCGGGAACTAGGGGCTGGACTGTGTCCTATTATAGTGAGGGCTGCATACTAACCAGTCAGTCCAAGGCTTAGAAAGCAGTGTTTGTACAGCTCACTTATTGCCCGGCTTGATAAGCACAAATTTCCCAGGCAAATACAAGCGAAGCCGATGCTTAGGAAGCTTGTAATAAACGGGAGTGTTTATAACGGTTAAACGCAATGATAAGGCTGGACCTCTTTACAGGAAAGAAAAGTAAAAGTGCGTGAAGAGACAGCCCAGCCGCATGCATTACTGGACGCATCCTCAGGCGTGGGAACATAAACTCCTGCTTCCCAGAAACAGTCATCCAGAAATTACACCACCGAAGCCACATCCCCTCCTTCCCTTAAAGGATACCGTCAAGAGCACTTGTCACTTCAAATAAAGGAAAGTAAATAGTTTCCCTGGCAAATCCCATCCCTGTGAAACCAACCTTATCTCTCACGTGCTTGAACCCCTGACCCCAGCCCCCCAGCCCTCACTCGGTTGCAAATTCCAAGCCAGCCCATTGCCTGGACCACGGTCTCCCCACATTATCTCCTGTCTTCCAGCTTGGTCTCCCTGACTCAGGCGGGGCTCCTTCCCCGCCCCCCTGCTAACCTCCTGCTCCCCGCTGTACCTCCCCAGAGAGGAAGGTGAGATCACTTCCTCTTTTCACCTGAGAAAACGGAGGCCCGGGGAGTCTCGTCACATGTCTAAGGTCACGCTTCTAGAAGGGGCCCCCCTCCAGGGACCGCGAGCGGGAAGTGTGACCTGGCCTGCCCCGGTGAGCCTTTGAGCTGTCTGCATGCACATCCTACCCTCCACCAGCAGGAGGCCTCCTTTCTGCCTCGGCTTCCTTCTACCCACAGAGGTTCTCAATGCGGCTGGGAATGCCAAGGTCTTCCAAACTTTGGGAACTGTGGCATCATTGGGGCAGAAGCAAGAAGGGTGGATGGGATTTCCCAGATGTCTTCCTCCTACAGGGAAACCCCTCATCACCACGGCGGTGAAGGCTAGGCAGCCATGTGAAAAAAAAAATGGTCACTAAGTACCATCAGGGGATCCCAACGGCGTAGAAAGTTCGGTTCCCCGTAGCAGACGGGGAAAGGGACTCTGGCTCTGCCGTTTGCCAGCTCTTGGTCTTGGACCCGTGAATGTCTCTGAGGCTCCCTTTCAGCATCTGTAAAATAGGGCCAGTAAATACCTACCGCATCAACTGTTTTGAAGGTTATGTCTGGTAACACATGTTGAACACGGGGCCCGGTGACTGTCGTATTTCTGAGACCTTAGCAATATCTGTTTTGGTTCATGAAAATGACTTTTGCCTTAAGTGGAGAGGTGATTTCTTCGACTTCATTTTCTGCACCTTAATGTACTTATTAAGAAATGCATTAATGTATAAATAAATAAACACATGGATCTCTGAAATATAAGAAAATCACAAGATCTTCCCAAAGTGAAAATTTTCACTGGTGCTTCAGCCCTAAAGGCTTCACGAGACCTTCGGTGAGAGTATAAGAGAGCAAGTCTTATTCTGCTGTGGCTGAAATTTTTGGCTCCCAGGCCTTCGTAAGAAGGTACTAGCGGGATGTTTTAGGACCCAAAGCACAATATCTGTCGTTCCCCAAATGTCATAGGGTCCGTCCCCAAGACTAAACTCTTGCGCATCTCACGTTGACTAGAAGCCTGTTAGAACACCCTTCAGAGACACGCATTTGCAGACAGACTCAGAGGCCTGTGGGAAAGGTATTTAAGAAAGCAGAGAAAGAAAGCGAAATAAGACTCAATACCTACATGGTATGCTTCTCATTGTCTTCAAACCATGAAAGACAGACCTGGGGGATTTTAGGGCACTTTCCCATTTCCTTGTTGTGCACAGTCTTGCCAGGAGGCCACATCCTGCCACATCCACTTGCCCTGTGGCACCTCCAGCTAAGCTCCGAGGAAGTCCTAGCCAGAAACACTCAGAACCGTGGGGGCACTCTACCACTTCCCGGGTCCTCATGCCCTGTCCAGAGTTTTGCTTGGTTTTTAGAGACATTATATGGCTTGTGCGCTCTCTCTTTCTTTTTCCTTCTCTCTCTCTCTCTCTCTCTCTCTATATATATATATATTTGTTCATTTCATGGGAACGCTATTTCATATATATATGAAATATATAACATAACATATATAACCTTACATCTACCTACTGTCTCCACTTCTTTTTAATCACATCCGAAGCCCCTGAGACCGAGCATCTGCCCCAACTTCCTCCATGGTTCCCTTGAGAACCAGTGACCTTCTTCTCAAGTCTGCTGACTTTCCTAAGTCACCTTCCCCACCTCCGTCCTTAGTCCTGGGGCCTCCCTGAGGCTGGTCGTCCAGCTGAAGACTCGTTCTTTCAGGAAATACTATTCATTCCACCGTCTCTGCCGCGCTCAGTTGCCTTCACTTCCTTGGGCAAGAAAGTAGGTGTGGACTGACAAAGCCAGCAATGCTCTTTTCCTGTCTTTGCTGCCTTTCCCACCCCACCCCCCACACGCACCCACGTGCACGCACAGCTCCCTGAATGCAGGTGTCCTGCAAGGCTCACTCCTTGGCCTGTGCTCTTCCTTTTTCTCTCTTTCTCAGTGAGTTCATCCCATCTCGTGGCCATCAGCTCGGATGAGAGCGCCCACAGTCTTCATTCCTAACTGTGACCCTCGGGCGTGCTCAGTCTCGTGGTTTAGAGGGCGCCCCCGCTCACTGTCTTCTCAGGTTCGGTTCCTGGAATGAAACACATCTCTCCCTTACCAACCTCTCCGTGGGCCTTTGGACCTGGCTTTCTGAGTTCTTCCCCTCCTGTGCATTTTCAGCCTGGTGACTAGACCACCTGTAGCTACATGCTTTTGTCACTCCACGTACGGACCCATCTGTATCTCACCAATACACCCCTGCCACAGATAGATTGGCCCTCCTCGCAAAGACCACCTTCTCCGCGTACACATTAGATCGCGTTTACTCAGACATGGTCCTAGCAATTCTCCCATGTCCCGAAGCATCATGTCATCTCTGCTCTCTACTGGGTCTATCCCATGAGCATTCGGACATGGCCTGATCTTAAAAACAACCACACACACACACACACACACACACACACAGGAAACCTCCCCTAACCCCACTTCCTCCTCCAGCTGCCACCATCCCGTTTCTCTTCTTTACACAGCAAAACTCCTTTCAATAGTTGTTTATACTCAAAGTCTCTAATCTTCTCCCACATTCTCCGTTGAACTCAGTCTCACTGGGATCTCACAGCACCCTACCCTCCCATGCTCTCCCATGCAGGCTGCCACAGCCAAAATTGTTCCTGTGGAAATCACCACCACAAGTGCCTCACCGCTGCAGTCTGTGGTCATCCCAAGTCCTTATTGTCCTGGACCCCAGCAACATTTTACTGAGTTGATCACTCCATTCTTCTTTCATATACTCTCTTCTGTTGGCTTCTAGGAAGCCACTCTCTTTGGATTTTCCTTTTTCCCTCCTTTGTTGATTCCACCTTATTGCCCCCATTCTCAGTTTGAATGCCCAGGGCCCAGTCCCTGGAGCTCTTTCTAATTATTCTCTCACTGTTAATGACCTCATTCTGTCCATGGTTTTAAATATAATCAAAACCTTACGATGCCCACATTTATAATTGTGCATACACAGGTCCAATTGCCTGTTCACAATCTCTATTTGAATCTATAGTAAGCATCCCAAGGCACCCAAAACTGAATTCCTGGTCTTGAAACCCAAACCTACCCTTCTCACAGCCTCCCCCACTGCAGTTGATGGCATCCTTCCGGTTGCCGAGGCTTAAAATCTCAGAATCCAGTCTCCCTCCTCCACACCCACCCCTTCTTTCTTCTCTCAGACTCTATTTTGATCCTTCTGCAAATCCCGCTCTCTCTACCTTCCACACAATGTGCACTATACAACCACAACCCACCACTTCCAAGGTACCTCCTTAGTCCAGCCTCCACGTAATGGCCTCCTAATCCCCTGCTTCTGCCCTAGTGCCTACACACTCTTCTCAGCAGAGTTCCCAGAGCAATCTTAAGTGTAAGCTGAGCGTGTCACCTCCCTGCCTCCCCTGGGGATCTGAACAAAAATCAAAGCATCTACAGTGGCCCGCAAGTACCTCGTCTGTCTGAAGCCCCATTGCCTGTCACAACCCATTTCCAGCCATTCTCCTCCTTGCCTTCTCCATCTGAGCTATGCTGGCCTCTGCTCTGTCTCAGACATGTAAGACGCGGTCCCATCTCAGGGTCTGCACTTGCTCTCTCCTCTCCCCGAACGCTTTCCTCCAAACATTCACGTGACTCACTTCCTTACCTTCTTCAAGTTTGTATCCTGATATCATCTTCCTGCTGGAGACATTCCACTTCCTCTATTTGAGTAGTCCCCTTTCCAGTCTCAAAGCTCCCTACCTCCGTTACCATGCTTAGATTTTTCCACATCCTTATCACCAACTGTCATTATGTATATTTACTTGTTTTTTTTTCTTCTCTTTGAATGGTCTATATTTCCCTACTAAAACGTAAACTCTCTGATGGCCGGGATTTCTGTCTCTCTTGTTCAGTTCTGAACCCTCATTGCCTAAAATGCGTCTGACATTTGGTGGATGTATAGTAAAGTAAATATGTATCAAGTACCTCAATGGATAGATGGAGTTCTCCCTTCAAGATGATTTTCAGATTTCCCCCTATATTCTTCATTCTAGCTACCAGCCCTAGTTTAGCTACTAGCCCTAGTTTATTTTCTCAGGTCTGTATTACTATAATACCCTACATGCTGGTGTCCTAATAGTAACGGAACCGAAACTATGAAATAAGTTTCCTGGTTCCCAGCCTCAGTTACCTCCACTGCCTGGTCATTCTAGCCTAGACATATATATTTTAAGATTTTATTTATTTATTTGTTTGCTTATTTGAGAGAGAGAGAACAAGTTGGGGGAGAGGGGCAGAAGGAAAGGGAGAAGCAGACTCCCTGCCAAGCAGGGAGCCCAATGCGGCGCTCGATCACAGGACCCTGAGATCATGACCTGAGCTGAAAGCAGACACTTAACCGGCTGAGCCACCCAGGTGGATTTTAATGTTCTGTTAGTAGTGTCCAACCAGAGACTCATGGAGAGCATAGGCTTTGATTAGGCCTGAGAGCTCTGTTTAGGTGGTCATAGGAACAAACTATTTTCCCCATTCTCAAAGGTTCTAAGGTCTTAAATTATATCCTTGTTAGACTTCATGGTTTAAAAACCACA
>CM052807.1:32737714-32876221 GCA_028533885.1 Nasua narica
TCTCCCTTATCGACCCCTGTGGTCCACAGAGGGGTTCAAACCTGACTGTCACTTCAGATCAGTAGAATCTTACTTAATCTCTCTGTACCTCAGTTTCCACCTCTATAAAACCAGTTAATAAAATGATCTCATTTGGTACTTAGCCCATTGCAATAGCCTCTGAATTGATTCCCAACTTCAGTCCCTCCTTGATATCTATCACTGGGCTGTTAGGAAGATTAAGTAAGCTAATACAATGCGGAGCATAGTGCGTGACCCATAGTGATGCCTCATAAGTGTTAGCTATTAGTAACATTAAGTAGTAATAGGATTGGGGCACCTGGGTGGCTCAGTGGGTTAAAGCCTCTGCCTTCGGCTCAGGTCATGATCTCAGGGTCCTGGGATCGAGCCCCACATCAGGCTCTCTGTTCAGCGGGGAGCCTCCTTCCCCCCTCTCCCTGCCTGCCTCTCTGCCTACTTGTGATCTCTCTGTCAAATAAATAAAATAAAATCTTTAAAGAAAAAAAAAGTAGTAATAGGATTGCTCTTTTATGATTTTTTTAAAGATTTTATTTATTTATTTGACAGAGAGATGTAGAGAGAAAGTACAAGTAGGCACAGCAGCAAGCAGAGGGAGAAGGAGAAGCAGGCCTTCCACTGAGCAGAGAGCCCGATGCGGGGCTCAGTCCCGGGACTCCGGGATCACAACCTGAGCCACCCACGCGCCCCTCCCCCCTTTTTTTAAGTAATCAGATTGTTATGTTGCCATCATCATCATCACCATCCTCTGATTTGCTGGCCACCGACTCCTTGACAATAAGAAAAAAAATGAGGACCATGAAGGAAGAGTGGAATTCGGTCATATAAAAGAATATAATTAAGCCACCCAGGGCCTTGTCCCCTTCTCTATGCTTGTGCTGCTTTTAGGACCTGCCCCCTGCAACCTGGTGTTGCGTTACTCTCACCTGCTGCCTGTGTCAATTCTGTCTCCTCCAATAGACTTCAAACAAATGCACAGTAGACATCCAGATGGCCAACAGACACGTGAAAAGATGCTCCACGTCACTGATCATCAGAGAAACACAAATCAAAACCACGATGAGATATCCCCTCACACCAGTCAGAATGGCTAGTATCAAAGAGACAAGAAATTACAAGTGTTGGCGAGGATGTGGACCAAAGGGACCCTCGTGCCCTGCTGGTGGGAATGTAAATTGGAGCAACTACTGTGGAAAACAGTATGGAGAGGCCTCAAAAAATTAAAAGTAGAACTATCATATGATCCAGTAATTCCGCTGCTGGGTATTTACCCAAAGGGAGTGAAAATGCTAACTCGAAAAGATATGTGCACCCCTTATGTTCATTGCGGTTATTTACAAGGGCCAAAATATGAAAGCAACCTAAGTGCCCAGCGATAGATGAGTGGATAGTGGATAAAATGGATAAAGAAGGTATGGAATGATCGAATGCACGTTAATGCGTCTCATTCTGCTCTATGCCCCTCTGTACCCAGCACTCCGCTTGACAAGTTACCTTTGAAGATACATGTTACCTTTCCATGATTTCTAGAACACCTGTCTGGGGCCAGCCTCTGAGTGGAGGGAGTCTGAAATATACTAGGAAAGGCTCTTACCTCAGGAGATACATTTCCTTTGGAGAAGAGATAAGCCATATGGCAACAATTTGCAAACCTTAGCATGCCTCAGAATCACTTGGAGGACTCATTAAAGCAGACTGCAACTAAAATGACTTTGAAGTCCCATGGAAAATTTCCTTGTATTTGCTTTCAGTGGAACTATTACATTTGCAAGAAGAGGAAAAACGGGATCAACGCATTGTCCCACAGAATCAACCTTGCGGTACTGTATAGGGTAGGTAAGACCAGGGAGAGATTGGAGTTGGGGAAATCAGTTTGGAAGAAGTTGTAACCTGCAAGGGAAGAAAGAAAAGTGCTGAACTCAATAATCAATTTATTTACTGGTTTTGAAGTTTCCCTGAACCTCTCGTCCAATGATTATATCCCCGCTTCCCTCTCTCTTGCGGACACCTTCTGCCCTATAAGTTCGTTATTTATGGTATCGTCTGTCCTTTGTCTTTGTCCCTGACCCAGTTTAGAGACATTCTATCACCGGGACTGAATCTGAGGCACTCTCCAGTTTCCAAGGCAAGCATTCTTTGGCAAACAAACAGATTTGCAATTCCTCCCCAGAACTTCAAGGTAGAAAGCCCCTGCTTTCCCATCTCTGCAGGCTGGAGGTAAACCTCCCTCCTCGCCATCCCTCACCGCGTGTAAGGATTTTGACCTTGCATTTGATATTTTGGCTCACGCTTTCTCTTTTTCTATAAATTTGGAGCTTCTCGAGGACAAAGCTCCCATCTGCCCGCACCCCCCCTCTTTCAGTCCCTTCTTGTGGAGGGCCTGACACAGTGAAGGTGCTTGCGAAGTCTTTATTGAAAAAAAAATAAGGAAAAACTTTATTAAAAGCCTTTAACATTCTTCATGTATTCAAATACGTAATGCCCCATCACATGTAGGTATCTTTTTTTTTTTAAGTTTTTATTGATTGACTTAGGTCATCTCTACACCCGATGTGGAATTCGAACTCACGACCCTGAGATCAAGCGTGCCGAGGCTCTTCCGCCTGAGCCAGTCAGGCACCCCCACAGGAGATATCTTTATGAAAGCATCTGGCTTACAGGGTTTCTCTTTCAGACAGAATCGATTATACCTACGTTAGAAGGCAGTATTTGCAAGGTCTGGCTCCAGGGATAAGAAATCACCTCATTAAAGAGTAGTCTTCAAAAAGAATTATCTGCCTCCCTTTCTTTCTTCTCTCCACCTGTCCTTCCTGTCCCCCCTCCTTCCCTCCTTCCTTCCAGCAGGCACATGATGACCGAGTATGAGACATTTATACCAGGCACTGTGGGAGATTGGGTCCAGCCCTTGAGAAGTTTGAAATTCAGTGAAAGATCCACAACCCTGCCTCATTTTATAAGTTGGATTTTATTTTAGATTAAAATAAGGTACAGGGCGCCTGGGTGGCTCGGTTGGTTAAGCAACTGCCTTTGGCTCGGATTATGATCCCGGAGTCCCGGGATCGAGTCCCGCATCAGGCTCCCAGCTCCCTGGGGAGTCTGCTTCTCTCTCTGACCTCTCTCCTCTCATGTACTCTCTCAACCTCTCTCTCTCTCAAATAAATAAACTAAATCTTTTTTTAAAAAATAAATAAAATAAAATAAAATAAAATAAGGTACAGACTAACTCAGGGAGGTCGTCCGGGGGAGCAAGAGGAGTATGGAACAAACGGTACGTGAGTCAGCTCTGGGAGGTGGCCCGCATCCCCAGTAGCAGAGAAGACAGGGACGGGCCCTGCCTGCTGGAGGAGCCAGCACTGAGGGTGGGATGAGCGCAGGGAAGAGTGAGCTCCCCAGGGAATGGAGGGCAGCCCACTGGGGCGGGGGGAGGGGGAGGGGGGCAGGTGAGAATGGGACAATAGTGTGGCAGAGGACCACGGTAAGATGCAAGGAGGTAGCACTAGATCTGAAAAAGCCATAGTGAGGACTTCAGACTCAACTCACAGGCAAGGGCCGTGACAGAAGCGATCGGAACAGTGACAAGTTCCCCGAATCTAGTTTTGACGTACTAGGCCTGGCCCAGGTGGCCAGCCAGCATCTGCCCTACGGCCTGAGGTTACTGGTACTCTGTGTGCACTTTTCCCCACAGCTGCAGGAGAAAGGAGAGCCCTTGTCAGACAGGCCGGACATTTCCCTCTGCGGCTGAGTGCCTGGGGATTTATCTGGCTTAGGAGTGGATTTACTCGTCCTTGGAGGGGATTTTTTTTTTTTTTTTTTGAGGAAGGGGGTCTTTTCCCAGTCCCCTCTCCTCACCCTGGGGATTGTCTCCGCGCGGATCCAGCCCGAGAGGGCGCTTTGAACCGTTATGTTCTCTCCAGTAGACTGACCACCACAATGGGCAGGGCCCCAGAATGCCTGCCCCTCCTCTGGCAGACCGAGCTGGCCCATTCCTCCCCATGTCACGAATTTTCCTGGAGGGAAACAGCGGATGCCACATGGTCACGGCTTGAAAAGATTCCATGCTGTCTGCACGGAGACTGGAGCCTCTGGGAACAGGCTCGCTCTCACCTCACTCCCAGAAAGCCTCCCACCCCGGCCCATGCGTTCAGGCTGTGAATGGGGGTTCTGACTTCCACACGCCGATGTACTGTGGGACTCAGAAAAATAAATCCCCCCATCTCGTCTCTGCGTTGGACGTGCTTGTCTCTGAGGACCGTTCCTCTCCAGACAGCCCTGCGCAGCGTGGTGCAGACAAGAGGATTCCTGGGAGGGGCCTGATCCAACGGCAGGCACCCAGGCATCGCCTGGGGAGCCTGAGAGCAGAGGGAGCTAACTCCCATCAACCCACAACCGCCCTCCTCTCTACACACTGTTTGCCATGCACTTAGCCTTTCTGCATTCTGGCCCCTCTACCCAGAACGCCCCTTCTTTCCTGCTGTCTTGGGGAACTCCTAGTCATTGTTCAATGCTTAGCTTTAAGGGCACTTGTGCTGTGAAGGCTTCCCCAGCTCTCAGATGGAGAGATACTGGTTTTCCCCCTCGGCTGTATTCTGTGGCTGTGCATCAGTGCTAGTGCTGTTTGTTTGGATATCACTACCCTGAGTAGACGACGAGCTGCCTGAGGAAAAAATAATGAGGGACAGTTGTACAGATCGCGCACTGCTCAACCCTCTGGTGTGTCATTCACACTGTAATCTGAAAATACCCTGCACAATCCTAAGCAGCAGCTTTGGGGATAATTAGGTCTTATTTTTAACAGGGACTGACACACAATGAAAGTTCGTTTATCTCATCCCAGGTAAGGCCACTGCTCAGACCCTTGCTCCTCTAGCTTGGCTCCCATGAAAGAGAAAAGAAAACACCAGCTAACACAACAGCCTTGTAACGGGAAAATGTCCAGCTCCCCCTTGGAGATAGTACACTGGTTCTCGATCTAGGAGGGAACCCAAGGCCCTCTTAGACTTCAAACAGCTAACGGTGGGTCCAGGGATGTCAAAGGGGCTTTATCTTATGGGTCAAATCAGACTGAGAAGTAGTGACTACCTGAAGCACTAAACTGGGAAAGAAGTCTTCTGAGGAAGCATCCAAACTCAGTGGAGGAGAATGTCCCAGAGCAGTAATGGAAGACAGAGGCCCATGGGTCACATGGCTGTCATCCGTTCTGGTTTGTCACTGGACTAGTGACACGGTTGGTGGGATTATATAATAGGAGCCCTTGTCTTGTCCAGATGTTCTCAGGCTCTTATGAGTGATACGTGAATTTTTGTCCCCATGCCTCAGTTTCTCATCTTTAGAAGGAGAAATCTTTCTTTTGGGGTCTTGGAGGGGTGAAGCGAAGGACAGAGTAGGGCTTGTAATCCCCCCAGCAAAAGAAGAAGACTAGGGAGACAGAGATGCTTTCCCAGAACTGCTTTCAAATCATCCAACGTCATCCAACGTCGGTGGGGTATCCACTTCTACTCTGCCACCATACCTATTCTGACATTTAGAAGAAGTGAGGATGGGAGGGTAAGAAAGGACTTCTAGGAGACAGTTATAACAACAAAAAATCTTATTATTTGAAACTTCATAGATAGGCATCGAGAGGGCAGGAAAAGAGTTCTGGTTTGCCCTATATGTCTGGAGGAAGATCCATAAGGTCATGCTTGGGATCTGGGCTCTGGGACCGCCCCACCTAGGCTCAACTCTCTGATAATCATTAGCTAGGTGATCCTGTGTAAATTGGTTGACTCGACTCTCCAGTCTCCTTTAGATGACTCTGCAGTCTCTAAAAAGGGCCTAATAATCACACTTACTTCAGGGAATCGTGAGGACTGAGTTCATAAATACAAAGTGTGTAGAGCAGAGGTTGGTCCATGGTAAGTCTCCATTGTCACCAGTGCAGTCATAGTTACTACGATTGTAATGTGTTCCTCTTCCAGCTCAACAAGGAAGGGAAAGTGGACTTAGAGGATGTAACAGAAATGCTTGAGAACAGATCGAGGAGCACAACAGACAAATATGACTTCTTTTCATTACCTCAACCCATCAACCCTCTTCTTGTTATGATTTTATCTTTATATGGAGTTAGCTAAAGCTTTCATAGCCTCCGTTGGAATCCCTTTTCTCGAGGTGGTCTATGAATAAGCGAATGATCAAGGGGCCTCCACATTAAGATCAAGGGGGCTCTTTGCTAAGAACTTTGACCTCACCATCAGTCCTGGACCCTGTCTTGGTCACCAACCAATTAGTGAAGACCCTGTGGGCACTTGTGCCTCCGAAGTTTCCAAATCCCCTGGATATTTCTGTGAAGTGCTGTGCTATTTATGTGTTTACTCATTCATTTATTATTCTTTTAGAATATACTAAGTTGACTTTACGATCAGTTAGATCTTGGAGGAAATAAGAGGGGATGTTTGTGCATCCCTCATATATTCATACCTACTGACCCCGGTGTCCAGAATGCCATTTTCTCCGTTGTCTACCTGGCAAACCCCTATTCATCCTTCAAAGCCCAACACAATTATAACTTCCTCCATGGAGCCATTTCCCAAACTCTAAGCAGTTAATAACTTTCAGGTGAGTTCTTTTTGCCTGTATTTTATAATAGATTTTCTAACATTATGCTTTAATTACTTACTACACTATGATCATCTTGAAGGCAAGGAAATCCTAACTTACCTCTGAATGCCTAGAGCCTAACATACAGCCCGGCACACTAGGTGTTCACTAGTGTCTGTTGAGTGAGGCCCTTTCAGCCTATATTTAGTACCTCCTTGGGGCCATGGGTTTAAGCAACTCTAAGACTCTCTTTCAGGTTGTGAATACCAGGCTGCCAGAAGGATTAAAAGCAAATATGAGGGAAGATTTGTCAACAATTATGGTCATAAAACTCAATAACAACTTACTGGAGATCCTGGAATCTTTTTCTTGGGTAGGCTTTACCAATGAGAGAGGATGATTTGGTCATGACCCCATTTAGAGATGGGGATAGGCCAGTTGACCTTCTCAGTTCTAGGAATCTTTAAGTAGACTTTTGGACATATGTGGGATGCCTGTGGGTAAGGGAAAGTGGTTCATCCCACCTCTCCCCTCTTCCTTACCCTTTTACCCTGTTTGGGGGCCCAGCTCTTGCCTTTCTGCTCAAGTTATACCCTCCTTCCCAGCCAGCTTAAGTCCCACCTTTACTACAAAGCCTCTTCTGATTAGCCCTGTCTGAAGGGAATACTCCTTCCTCCGGGTTCTGGGCAGTGTGACATTTACCAGGCCTCTAATTGATTCAGGAATATGTTACTTGACTTCACAATGGGAAATCCCTTTGAGACAAAAAAATATTTCTCCTAGGCCCCTTGTTCCCTCCCCAGTGCCGAGCGTGGTTTAGGAGACTAGCATGTGTATGCATGTGTGTGTGTGTTGGCGTGGCAACACAATATATATAATCCAAGGCAGAGATCCTGGTGTCATACATCTGGAACAAAACAAACTCATTTATGACATCTTCCAGCATGTACACTGCCTCTGAAACACTGAGATCTCAAAGAAACAAAACAGCTCCAAAACAGGGTGGAGAGCCGACATTCTTTCCTCGCCTGCCGGCTTGCCCTTCCCCCCAGCCCACCTCCCCATATACAGAATGGAAACTTTCAGGGGAAAAGAATTCTGAACAGCTGTTGTGAGAGACCACACAGACTTCCCCACATCTGCTAGCACACAGCCGGTGAGCTCATTTCTCCGGGGGACGCGGGCTGAGTCTGTGGGGTCCACTTAAGTACACCTTAGGAGGGGCTAGGAGGGAAGAGGAAGTGGCCCCAGGTGGAGGGGAACTTTCTCGTGTCAGAAAATTCCCTGGAGACAGGCTAAAGGTTGAGTGATTCCACGGACACCTTCCTTGACGAGGAGAGTCGGCTTTCCAGAAAGTTTCTCTGCCCATTATGGTTAAAGAGAGCTACTATCAAATTTACAATTGATTTTTAAAAAGGACCTTGATTCCACCAAGTCATCCTCCCCTCCTCCAAAAAGCCTAAGTCAAAAAGCAATTGCTGGTTAGGAAATATCCTCCAAAGGAATACGGTCCCGGGCCATGATCACTTTCTAGTGTTAAAAATAATATTCTACTGTGTACAGTGCTGCGTTGTCTACAAAGAGCTTTCACTCATGCTGTTGCATTTGATCTTCGAGAGAGGCCATCACGGAGGGGCATGGCAGATATTGCTAACATGATTCTAAGTTACTGACAGGAAGGATACTGACATTGGCATTAGCCCTGATTTTCCACCTTTGAAGCCGAAGCTTGTGGAGAGTCTATGGATTGTCCAAGTTCACAAAACAGACTCCGACTCTTGCCTTTGACTTGTAAACCCATGTACTTTTCCTTTTGCGGAACCATGAAGTCATCTCTCACAAAATAGCAACTTCTTTGTAAGCTAGCTTTTACTTCTTCTCCCATTTCTTGGGGCCCCAGACTGGGAAATCCAACCAAGCCCTGGGATTCTTATGGGGATGACACAATCGCTTCCTGAGCTGAGTTTTGGCTCCATACCCCAGCAGAGCTGCAGAGGGGAGGATTAGTGAGAATATCTAGCCCCTTCAGAAAGTCCATTCTCATCCTCTCGACCATAGTTGTGGCAACCACAGTGAAGCAGAGTGGCCGGATGGAGACCTGGGTGCCCCAGCATCTTGTTGTCGCCTGTTGGGACTGTATTGACTCACCTCTCTTGAGTCTCTTTCACCTGCAGAGGGAGGGAGGGAGGCTAGGTAGTTTCTACAGACACTCCCAGCTCTAGACTTCCATGGTTCGGTGACACACAGGGGACAGGGGTGGAGAATTTCCCTGGAGGGGACCGCGTGCCTCGCACTCATCCTCTAGCCCCTGTGCCTGCTGTTAGCTGGGGGCTGGCCTGGCCTGCTGGGTCTGGAGATGCCATTGTGCAGCATCAGTTGAAGGTTTGGGTGAGGGCGGGCTGGGGCCAGCAGGGGGGGACCCACTGGGGTATTTTTTTCAGATGCATATGTCCCCTCTCAGGCAGCCCTTTCAGAGCTCTGGACAATGTGTTCTTTTTGTCCCCAGCTCTTTCAGCCGCCTGTTCATTCTCTTTGCATCTGCTGTCACACAGGACATCCCGGCTGGCAGGCGACCACGGGGACACATTGTGCTCCCTTAATGAAGCATGGGGCTGGTGATATGGGGGTGATTGGGGGCCTACAAGGAATAGGGGTGAGCAGAGGGGCACCCCATCTTTCTATCCAAGATCCTCTTGAGGGAAAGGACAACTGGCCCTCTTTTTTTACCTCTCACGGTTCAAATGGATGTGCCCGTAAGAAAGGAACTAGTTCCGCATCACGGACTTTGGAGATTGGGGTGCGAAAGGGTGAGCTGGAAGACTGAGGGCTCTGTTTTCCCTAGAGGAGTGACACTGCTAGGCAGGTGGGCAGGAGGTCCTGGGCCAAGCAGTGTGAGTCAGGAACACTTGGCCTACGTCTTCCCCACGAAGAGATTCCCTACACCAGTCAACATAGGAGCGGGCCAGCAGGACCCTACGGGACACCCCTTCATTCTTTAAAAGCTCACTGTCTCATCACCCACCTAGGGTTAGTCTTTAAGGAGTAATTCTTGGAGACAGGAGGGCCCATGAAATGATCTCACAGAGTCTCCTCAGGCCCTAATATGTCATAGTTGGAGGCCTCCTGCATCCAGAAGAAGAAAACGAAGGATGGCTACAAGAGTTCACGCAAAGCGGCCAAAGGCAAGTACGACATCCAGGAGCACACAAGTGAATGGCCCAGTTAGAAGGGGAGATTATGGATGAGTCTTCTTCTTGTCCCAAATGTTCTTTAAGGCTGTCCTCTCACCATGCCCCACCCCCTCCAAGCCCCAACAGTAAAGAAAAATGAAATGAATGGGATCCTGGAGAGGAGAGGTTTTCTTGCACTGTGGCTTGTAGACCCACGTCTCTGATTCCCGCACCACAAGGTGATTCTACCAAAAGCCGATGACTATCTTCACCGAGGGTGTGGCCAGCAGGCACAGATAAGGTACCCTTGACGTTTCCAGACCTGGCTGCCTTGTGAAGCCTGGGCCAGCAGAGGTCTTCTCCCCAAAAGACAGCCCCTCCCTCCCAAGCCCCTTTCCAACTTGCTAAAGAGTTACCTTGTAGAAGCCAGGGTCCACGAGAATGTTCTGGCATGTGCAGATGTCTCCCCAACTGTTACTACCACCTAGAGTTTGTCTTTCTGGTATGTTTACTGCCCCCCCAACACCCCCAACCCCATCCACCCCTCACTCCTCCTGGCCTGCTCACCCGCCCACCGCCCTAAAGAAAAAAGCCTGGGCCTTGTCCAACACGGCCCCCTGTCCCCTTTAACAAGCAAAGTGTGCTGGCATTGCAATTGGTGGTCTTCTCCCCGAAGGTCGTTAATTAGTACAGAATGTAGACTTCAGTTGTCTTGCCAACCGCGATGAAAACGCAGCTGGCAGGTGGCCGAGACGGAGGAATTTGTCGTAGGTTAGATCAGCTCAGGCTCTGAGAACCAAGTGTACAGCTTATGCAAATAGTTTTGCTTAGCATGGATCCTGTGTTCTTATTCCCCCTCCCTCTCCCCACAACTTGTTTTTAAACTGAAGGGTGGGGAGGGAGTGGGGAAACAAGGGAAGGAGGGAGAACAAGCACTTACTTGCCAGATCTCATTCTAAATCAGAAAGGAGCAAATTGCTTTCCCTAAAAAAGAAAAAGCCAGGGGGGAAAAAGAAGACAAAACACCCATCCTTTGGTCTAATGTACTGAGCATTTGAAAGCTGAATTGCTCAATAAGAAAGGCGAGCAGTGAGTGTATTTGAAGAGAGACTATTATCCCCATCAAAACCCATTCATACTCTCTGGGAGGCCTGCAGAGCACCTGGGTGGGGACTTGGAACATTGGGTTCTATTCCTCTCTTGCCACTCCTCGTGTCACTTCCTCAATCCTGCCTCGGTTTCCCAGAGTTTGGCAGAGGCTGATGTTAACTAGCCTCGGTTAGCTAGAGCATATGGGCACCCACGGCTCCCAGCAGCTCCCAATGGCGGCTTCTCTCAACACATGTATTTGACTCATAAGCCAATTCTGATCTATCTGATCTGGGTTGCAGCAGTTAATCTCTCTGAGCTTCAGCTTCCTCATCTGTAAAAACAGGGAAAATATTCCTTCCCTCATGCTGATGCAGCGTAGCTAGCACGTATTAAAGTCTCACCTAATATTTAATGAAAATGAATGAGGCATGATAACAAGAGAAAGTAATAAGCATGCTGCCTCGTGGGTCACTGATACTCAGTACAATGTTAGCTGAATCTTGACCGACACCCCACTAATGGTGAACGAGACCAAAAAATAATCAAGAGAACAGTTGAATTTCAAGGCATCAAGTTGGTTCAACACCGATTTTATGGAAGATGGAAGATGGGATGGGAGTAGGGGAAGAAAACTTCAGGGTTAACCTAGGACAAGGTTTCTCAGTCTCACTTCCTGACATTTGGGACTGGATAATTCTTTGTTGTTGGGGGAGGGGGGTCTGTCCTGCTCATTGAAGACGAGTTAGTAGCATCCTCCACCTGCTACTTGCCTATAGCAACTTCCCCATTGTGGCAACCAAAAATGTGACATTTCCCAATATGCTGTGGAGGGCAGAATCCCTCTTGAATGAGAATTACCACTGATCTAAGATAATTTCCTCCGGGCAAGTCGATTAGTAACCTGGTGAGCTCCGTGGACTGTGGGTATGTGATATTTACATTTCAGTTGCTACCTCACACTCTGGCCAAATAAGAATGGCAGTTCCCTGCGTGGTATCTTGGACTTCTGGTTTCTGACCTGGCACATAGAGAGCCTGGGAGTCATTACTTCATCCCTAGTAAAAAGCTGAACAAACTAAAAACCTACCTTCCTAGATCCATCAGAGAAGTGAGGTCACAAGGCGAACCACCGCCCTCAAAATTGGAGGGCCGGACAAGCAAATGCAGAAAATCACGACTTACTAGAGCCGAAAGCTCCATGGGAGCTAGTACCAGAGCTGGAGAACCTGCACTAAACTAACAAATGCCAGAGGCTCAGGACGGACACCTCTGAGAGATAAAAACTCAAAGGGGGCTCCCTCCCTTTCCTTAGTTTTACCTCCAGGATCTTGACCAGGGACTCACAGTGATGATCAGATAAAAATCCCCTCAGGCTTCTGGCTTGGGCAGAGGGCTTGGAGGGGTGGAGGGTAGGGGGGCAGGCGGTTTGGAATCATTTCAAAATGCACCAGAGAATTCTGTTCTTCCAGGCTTGTCCACAAGGAGAACTACTTTACCAGAGTCTAACCTACTGGGGTCTTATCAGAAGTGAATCAGTAGGGGAAGCGAAATACCTAACCACAACCTGTTCTGGCCATCCAGGTGGGGAAGGGGAATAGCCAACTCCACCTACACTAACCTTCCTCGTGAGGAAAGGAAAATACCAGACTCCAGCTACTCCAGACATCCTGTCCCACCTAAGGCATGGGAGCTGGGGAGTGAAAGGCACTTGTGAGGTTCATAGCCCAGAGCACAGGCTCTTGAGAAGACAGACACCTAATCATAGGACTCTAGAAGTCTTCCCCTTCCCTCGTACCTCACCACTCACCACCACATTATTAAGAAACCCATTTACTACAGTTCCTTTCACCCAGGACATCATGTCCAACTGGCAAGGAAAAATTACAAGACACACTAAGAGGTAAAAATCAAAGTTTAAAAAGATGGATCAAGCATCAGAACCAGATGTAGCAGAGACTTTCGAGTTATCAGACTGGGAATTTAAAACAACTACACTTAATATTCTAATGACTCTAATGAATAAAGTAGACCAGCAATGTGTGCAGAGAAATGCAAATTTTAAGAAAGAAGAAAAAAGAAAGGCTAGAGATTGAAAACACTTTAACAGAAATGAATAATGCCTTTGATGGGCTCATTAGTAGATTGGACACAGCTGAGGAAACAATCTCTGAACTTGAGGATATCTCAATGGAAAAGAGAAAAAAAGAGTAAAAAAAGAAATAAAAAAGAATATCCAAGACCTATGAGACAGCCAGAAAAGGTGTAATGTATGTGTGATGAGAATACCAAAAGAGGGGGGATAAAATGGGAGAGAAGAAATATTTGAAGAAATAATGACTGAGAATTTCCCCCAAATTAATATCAAACATCAAACCACAGATCCAGGAAGCTCAGAGAATACCAAGCAGGATAAATGCCACAAAAACTGCACCTAGGCATATCATATTCAAACTGCAAAAAATCAAAAATAAAGAAAAGAACCCTTGAAAGTAGCCAGAGGGAGGAAAACACTTTATCTAAAAAGAAACAAACATAAGAATTGCATCTCAGCCACACAAACAAGAAGAGAGTGGAGTAAAACATTTCAAGTGTCGAGAGAGAAAACCTCAACCTAGAATTCTGTATACTGCAAAATTTTCCTTCAAAAGTGAAGAAAAAATAAAAACTTTCTCAGACAAGCATTAAGGGAATTCATTGCCAGTAGATCTACCTTGGAAGAAATCTTACAAGAAGTTCTTCAGAGAGAAGGAAAATTATGCAAATCAGAAACTTAGATCTTTATAAAGATTTTTCTTTAAAAGAAAGAGCATTAAAGAGGAAATAAGTGAAGGGAAGATAAAGGCTTTTACTTTTCTTATTCTTAATTCATCTGAGAGATAGCAGTTTGTTCAAAATAATAATAGCAGCACTGTATAATATACATCACTTATATCAAAGTAAAGTGAGTGACAGGAATAAAAAAAGAATGGGAGGTAGGAATTAGGATTATTTTGTTATTATAAGGTATTTGCACTACAGGTAAAGCGGTATAGTGTTATTTGAAAATAGACTTGGGTTAACTGGAAATGTAAATTGCAAACTCTAGGACAACCATGAAACAAGCCAAAAAACAAGTATTATTTATATGCTGAGAAAGGATAGGAAATGGAATAATATAAAATATTCAGTTTAAAACACAAAAGGGAATGAATATGATACCAAAAGCACAGGCAACAAAACAAAAATAGACAGATGGGCTACATCAAACTAAACAACTATGCAGCAAAAGAAATAATTAACAGATTTAAAAGAGAATTTATGGAATGGGAGAAAATATCTGCAAACCATTTAAATGATAAGGTTTTAATATCCAAAAGAACTCTTACAACTAAGTAGAAAATAATATAAAACAAAACAAAATAACCTATTTTTTAAAAAGGGCAAAGAACTTGATTAGGCATTTATCCAAAGAAGGCATACACTATTGTATACTTATAAATGTGTAAGAGGATACGATTCATGTTGTGTTTTTTACCACAAAAAAAAAGGCAGGAAAAAAGTAGAAGACAAAAATAGGAACAAAGGGGGCGCCTGGGTGGCTCAGTTGGTTAAGCGGCTGCCATCAGCTCAGGTCAAGATTCCAGGGTCCTGGAATCGAGCCCCGCATCAGGCTCCCTGCTCGGCAGAGAGCCTGCTTCTCTCTCTCCCTCTGCCTGACTCTCTGCCTACTTGTGTTCTCTCTCTATCTCTCTGTCAAATAAATAAATAAAATCTCTAAAAAAAGATAAAAATAAATTTAAAAAATAGAAACAAAGAACAAAGACAATATATAGAAAGTAGTAGCATATGTGGTAGATACTAATCCAATTGTGTCAATAATCATTTTAAACCTCAGTTTTCTAAATAGATGGAGAAAGATATAACTCGCTAACCAAAAGAAAACAGCAGTAGCCTTATTAATTTCAGACAGAGCAGACTTCAGAGCAAGGAAAGTTATCAGCAGTAAAGGGGGGGCATTACATAATGAAAAAGTCAATTCTCCAAGAATATATAACAATTCTTAAAGTGTAAGCATCTAACAATAGAGCATCAAAATTCATGAAGCCAGAACTGGTAGATTGCAAAGAGAAATAGATCAATTCACCATCAGACTTGGAGACTTCAGCACCCCTTTCTTGGAAATGGACAGACAGATCCAGAAGACAAAATCAGTAAGAACATAACTGAACTCAACACTATCAATTGGCTGGATATAATGAACATCTATAGACTACTTCAGCCAATAACATAGAAAACACATCCTTCTCAAGCTCACATGGACTATATTATTTACCAAGATAGACCACATTCCTGGCCATAAAATACACCTTAAAAAATCTAAAAGAATAGAAATAACACAATGTTCACAATGTCTATTTCCAGAACACAATGGAATTGAACTAGAAATTGGTAACAGATAGGTGGAAAATCCCCAATACTTGGAGGTCAAACAACACACTTCTAAATAACGCAAGTGTCAAAGAAGAAATCTGAAGAGAAATTTTAAAGATTTTTTTAACTAAATAAGAACAAAAATAAAACTAGGCAAAATTTGGGGGGGTGCTGCCAAAACAGTGCTTAAAGGGAAATTTAGAGCAGTGAATGCATATTTTAGACAAAAAAAAAAAAATGAAGAAAAATCTAAAATCAATAATCTAAGCTTCCACCTTAGAAAACTAGAAAAAGACAAATTAAAATCCAAGTAACCAGAAGTAAAGAAATAATATAAATCAGAGCAGAAATCATTGAAACTAAAACAGGAAGTCGATAAAATCAAAAGCTAGTTCTTTGAAAAGATTAATAAAGTTGATCGTCTTAGGCTAACTTAGAAAAATAAGAAAACTCAAATTTCTGATATCAAAGTGAAAGAGAAGACATTGCTATAGGCAGTATGGACTTTAAGACAACAAGGGCATGTCACGAACCACTCTATGACCACAAACATGATAACCAAGATGAAATGGGCCCATTCCCTAAAAGATACAATCTGCAAAAATCCGCACAAGAAGATATAGACAATATGAATAGACCTACATCTATTAAAGAAATTAAATCAATAAATAATAACCTTCCAAAACCAAAAACACCAGGTTCAGATGGAGTCACTGGTAAATTCTTCCAACTATCTAAGGAAGAAATTATACCAATTTTCTACAATCTCTTCAGAAGAAAGAAGCAGAGGGAATGCTTCCTGATTCATTCTATGAGACCAGCATTACCCTACCAGAAAAACCAGACACATTATAAAAATAGGAATCTATTGGTCAATCTATCTCATGAACACAGATGTAAAAATGTCAACAGAATAGTAGCAAATTTAATCTAATTTATTAAAAAAAAAATACACACCATGACCAAATGGGATTTATCCCAGGTTTATAGGCTGGTTCAATATTAGAAAATCAATTAATGTAATCTTTCCCATCAACAGGCTAAAAAAGAAAAATCACATGATCATATCAATAGATACAGAAAATGAATTTGAGAAAATCCAACACCGTTCATGATTTAAACAGTCAATAAGCCAGGAATAGAGGAGAACTTCCTTAACCTGATAAAGAACATCTCTGAAAACCCTACAGTGGGGGCACCTGGATGGCTCAGTTGTTAAGCATCTGCCTTCAGCTCAGGTCATGATCCCGGGATCCTGTGATCGAGCCCTGCATCGGGCTCCCTGCTTGGCGGGAAGACTGATTTTCCCTCTCCCAACTTCTCCTACTTATGTTCCTTCTCTCACTGTATCTCTGTCAAATAAATAAATAAAATCTTAAAAAAAAAAAAACCCTACAGTTAACATCATATTTAATAGTGAGAAAGTGGAAATTTTCCTCCTAAAACCAGGGAAAAGGCAAGAATGTCTCCTCTCATCACTCCTTTCAACAGCGTAATGGAAATCCTAGCTAAAACAATAAAACAGGAAAAGGAAATAAAAGGTGTACAGATTGGGAAGGAAGTAATAAAACTGTCTTTGTTTGCAAGTAATCGATTGGCTATGTAAGAAGTCTGAATGAATACACCAAAAACTCCTGGGACAGGGGAGTGATTTTAGTAAGGTTGCAGGATACAGGGTTAACATACAAAAGGCAATCACTTTCCTATATACCGACAATGAGCAAGGGGAATTCGAAATTAAAAACACAATACCAGGGCACCTGGGTGACTCAGTGGGTTAAAGCCTCTGCCTTCAGCTCAGGTCATGATCTCAGGGTCCTGGGATCGAGCCCTGCATCGGGCTCTCTGCTCAGCAGGGAGCATGCTTCCCCTTCTCTCTCTCTCTCTCTGCTTACCCCTCTGTGATCTCTCTTTCTCTGTCAAATAAATTAAAAAAAACTTAAAAAAATAAAAAAATAAAAACACAATACCATTTATATCAGCACCTCAAAAATGAAAAGGTAGCATAATATTCATATTCAATATGCCTAACCAAGAAATGTCTATTCAAGTTCTTTGCCCATTTTTTAATCAGGTTATTTGATTTTTTGCTTCTTTAGTTCTAGGAGTTCTTTGTGTATTCTGGATATTAACTATTCATAAAAGATAATTTGCAATGCTTTTCCCATTCTATAGATTGCCTTTTTACTCTGTTGATTGTGCTCCTTAATGCAAAAAAAGCTTTTAATTTCGATGTAGTCCCATTTGTCTATTTTTGCTTTTCACACCTATGGATTTTCTCCCTTTCTTACTGCTTTTTGTCTCAGGGCAGTTCTCAGTCAGCACCTACACTGAGTGGCTAAACTAGGATTAAAAGCCTATAGTCTGACTAGCTTAAAGCGCCAAAAGATAGGATCTGGGGAATCCATAGCATCTGTAAATTGAAAAGGGAAATCCAGAAATGGACAGAGCCACAAAGAGCCCAAAATTCTGTATATAAATGCTGACTGGTCCCTGAATTACAAATCTATATAGAAGACTCCAAGGAGTCCTGCTAACATTGAAATAAGTTATCAGTGGTTTTGGCTATTATTCAGAGGACACAGATCATAGAGCACGAGTCCACCTAAATTTTTTTTTAAGATTTTATTTATTTATTTGAGAGAGAGAGAGAGAAAGTGAGAGAGAGCGTGAGAGGAGAGAAGGTCAGAGGGAGAAGCAGAGTCCCTATGGAGCTGGGAGCCCCATGTGGGACTCGATACTGGGATTCTGGGATCATGACCTGAGCCGAAGGCAGTTGTTTAACCCACTGAGCCACCCAGGCGCCCATGAGTCCACCTAAATTAATTGCCCACTAAAACAAACAAATAAGCCCTCTTCAGAGGAATACAGAATCTCTACCACAAATCATAAATAAGGTCCATGTATAAATGTCTATTTATACAAAATAAATAGATGTACAAATAGACATGAAAAAGTGACCCCTGTTCCTTGGAAAAGGTAATCAATGGAGATCAACCTCAAAATAAGGTTGTACTTAGCAGGTAAGAATTTTAAAGCCACTATTACACCTATATTCAAATATATAAAGGAAAATATGCTAACAATGAAAGCAAATAAGAAATCTCAGCAGAGAAATAGAAACTATATAAAGTAAACAAATTGAAATATATATTACATAATATTATATATAATATATATTATATATATATTAATAAATTTTTAAATTTACTAGATGGGGTTAACAATTCTCACCACTTCTATTTAACATTTTACTGGAAGTCCCGGTAGCCAGAGCAATGAAACAAGAAAAGGAAATAAAGGACATAAAGTTTGGCCAAAAGGAAAATTATTTATCTTTGCAGAAGATATATTTGTTTATAGAAAATCCCTTAATATATATAAAACAGTATAACACCAGAAGCATGAAAAAAATTGGTAAGTTGGACTTAACTGAAGTTAAAATCTGCTTTGTAGGGGACACTGTTGAATCAAAAGACAAGTGACAGCCCAGCATAAGGAATATAGTCAGTGATATTGTATCAGGTAATGTATCAGGACGGATGGTAGCTACACTTGTGGTGAATATAGCACAAGTATAAACTTGCCCAATCACTATACTGTACACATGCAACTAATGTAACAGTGTGTGTCAACTATACTCAAATTAAAAAAAAAAAATAGACAAGCCAGGGACTAGAAAGAATAAATTTGCGAAACGTGTAACTGATAAAGAACTTTTTTTTAAAGATTTTTTTTTTAATTTGACAGAGAGTGAGATCACCAGTAGGCAGAGAGGCAGGCAGAAGGAGAGGGGGAAGGAAGCAGGCTCCTTGCCGAGCAGAGAGCCCGATGTGGGGCTCGATCCCAGGACCCTGAGATCATGACCCGAGTTGAAGGCGGAGGCTTTAACCCACTGAGCCACCCAGGCGCCCCTGATAAAGAACTTAATATGCAAAATATACAAATAACACTTAAAACTCAATGATAGGAAAACAAGCTACCCAATTAAAAAGAGGCAAAAGATTTGTACAGGTAGCTCATTAAAGAATGCATACTGATAGCAAATAAGCATACTAAAAAATGCTAAATATTATTGATCATTAGAGAATTACGGTTAAAAGAATAATGAGAAATCACAGCACACATACTTGAATGCCTAAAACTGAACTCACGAGAGCAGTTGCTGGTAAGGATGCGGAACAATAGAACTCTCATTCATTGCCGGTGGGGATGTAAAATAGTACAAACACTTTGGAAGACAGTTGGGCAGTTTCTTACAAAACTAAGCATTTATGCTACGAGGTAGTTACCCGACTCATATGAAATTTATGTCCACGCCAAAACTCACACACAAATATTTATAGCAGCTTTATTTGTAATCACCAAAAACTGGAAGCACCAAGGTATCCTTTAATAGGTGAATGATTTAAGCAAACCAGATATGCAAAGGAATATTAATCAGTGACAAAAAAGAAATGAGACAAAAAATGGCAAACGTACTGGATGAACCTTAACGACATATGTATAAGTGAAAGAAGCCAGTTTGAAAAGGCAAAACTATAGCGATGGTTAAAAAACAAAAATTCAGTGGCTACCAAGGGTCTTGGGGGAGAAAGGAAGGCTTTATCTATACCAATGAATAGATAAAACCCAGGTTGGGTTTGGTTTTGTTTAAGGCAGTAAAACTATTCCATATGACACTGATTATGGATGCCGAACACTGGGTTTTTGTCAAATCCCATAGATCTTTATAGCGCAAAGAATAAATCTGAACGTATGCAAATTTAAATAAATCATTTGAGAGGCTGGAGAATGCCAAAGGTAACAAATGACTGAAACAACCTTACTGAAGAGAGTAGGTGATATACCACCTTAAATAGCTTTGCGAATAAATGGGGTCTGTAAGACTAAAGGAAAAAGAAACTGCACATAATCACTATACTCTGATTCTGCTATCATGCGTTCTGGTAATGGACGACTAAATAAATGGAAGAGTGAGGTGTAGGGACCAGGTGTTTACTATTGGAGTGGGAGATTTCAGGTAAGCAAAAAGAGAAGGCTAAAATAAGCCACATTGTGATGGAACAGAGTTGGAGACATTAGTATGAAGTCATGTTCACACGTGGTTATACATGAAAATATTTATAGATATGTATACATACATAGGCTAGTATATGCACATATATCTCCTTGGTCCGCCTAACAGGAACGGCCTTCCAGTAACAATGGGCACATCTTGCACCCAGACCTTGGCTTCTAATACCATTCTTCAACAGAAAGAACCAGGCTTCTTAAAGAAATAGATGACTTTTTTTTTCTTTAAGATTTTATTTATTTATTTGACAGAGGGAAAGAGATCACCAGTAGGCAGAGAGGCAGGCAGAGGGAGAGGGGGAAACAGGCTCCCTGCTGAGCAGAGAGCCCAATGTGGGGCTCAATCCCAGGACCCTGAGATCATGACCCGAGCCAAAGGTGGAGGCTTTAACCCACTGAGCCACCCAGGCGCCCCTAAGAAATAGCTGACTTTCGCATTAGGTCAGGAAATACACAAAATGAGCCTGGTGCATCTTGTATTTCCAGAAAGTAAGGACGTCCACGAAAATTAAAGTGGGCGAAAATTGAAATGAGCTAATGTACTTGAAAGCAGTTTCTAAAGCATTATAGCTTGTAAGAACTGTTTGTCAGTAAGAATAAAGGGATCTGAGTAACATCCGTGAGTTTTAGTGCATCGTCAGTATGATGTCTATTTTGACTGCTCTGAAGTATTCCTGATTCTAGGCTGTAGAAGTTGTAGAGGAAGTACTTCCGAATAGGAGAGCTATCCATGTGCTTAGAGAAAAGCCCTTGCTTTAGTAAATGTCTTACTTAGTACACAAATTGTCCCCTTTTCAAGTCACACAGAGCTGAATAGCTGATCTTCCTGAATGTGCATGTTTTGCATTTATCGGCGTAGTGAAGCCTGGATCATAAACTCTAAGAAGCCCATCCTGGAAGTTGAAGGCCATTGAGCCATTGGCAAATATCTGACAGCAGAGGCTTCCTGCATTCTAAATACCATGTGTTTTCTTTCTCGAAAATGAAGCCGATTCGTTGCCCTCAGGGTCCCCCATCTAATCTGCTCCACGTAAAACTACATAAAAATGGACCCTCGCTCCATTCTCTCATCCCTCTACTTCAGTTTGCTTAGCAGTAAAATGCGGATGATAAAAGTCACGTGACCGTTGTAAGAATTGGTTTAGTTAGTACACTGAAAGTGCTTAGATGGTGCCCTGTATTAGGAAGTGCAAAATAAGTAACAATCTCTATTAATTTTTTGCATTAGCCTTTGACACAGCCTTACAGAACTGCTTCATAGTCTCCAAACAAATAATGTTCTTCTGAGCATCTGTATTTCGCACATGCGTTTTCTTCTACCTAAATCCCCTTGTCCCTTCTCTTTCTTTTACTGCCTGGCAAACTCTTAGTCATCCTTCAAAACCCATCCCACAAGCCTCCTTTGTGATGCTCTCCTACTTTTCGAAGCCAAAGATCATTTCTCATTTTCTCTGTTTATGTAGCGCTCAATACGAACCTCTCTCGTGGCTTTACCACAGAGTACTGAGAATCTGTTCAGCCCAACAATGAACTGTGCATCTACATAGCCATGAGTTCTGACATAGGAAGTCATGCACACACAAAAAAAGGTTATTGGGTAAAAATGAAGTGACAAAATGATAGAAAGCGGAATAATCTGGTTGCAAGCTGGGAAAGGGTTAAATTTAGACTTTATTGTAAAGAAACGCCCACAAGAGGGCAAGAGGTGCTTAAGAATGATAAAAGAGATCTCATTTGGAAGAGCACACTAAAAGTTTTAGCCCTGGAATTATGACTCAGTTACAACCCAGCAAAGACTCTGCTCCCACTAGCTTGCAGGGTCCACAGAAAAGCCACGAGATCGGTGGTTCTTGGCTTCACTGCCTTCCCTCTCTTGGAAGATGTCTCTCAGCTTTCAGCATACCCAAATACCCAATTCCCAATAACCACATTTCCTCTACCTGCTCAGGGATTCCTACCCTCCAGGCATGCCATTCTCAATATTGCTCTGACTTGGAACCTTCCCAACCCCTTACTTGTCTGATAGCCCATCTGTTCAACATTTTTAAAAGATCTATCCGTGGTTTTCAACAACTTTATTGATGTATCATTGACATATAAGAATTACATATATTTAAGGTGTACAACTTTGACGTTTTAATATATGTATATGTATCTACAGAGAAGTTGAAGGAGAAGGGGGTGTTGGGCAGGTAGAGAGGGCCGTCATCTTAAGTCCTGCCTTTAAGGGTACAGAGTATGGGGTACCTTTAAGGGTACAGGGTACTGCCATCTTAAGCTTTTTGCTGGAGGGGCTTTGGACGCATCCACCTATGGACTCGACTAGCCCATCTCATGGGAGATCCTATTTCAGCAAAGTTTAGAACAACTACTATGAAAGTGGCTTCTAGGGGTGCCTGGCTCAGGTCATGATCCCAGGGTCTTGGGATTGAATCCTATATAGGGCTCCCTGCTCATCGAGGAATCTGTTTCTCCCTCTGCCTGTCGCTCCCCCTGCCTGTGCTCTGTCTCTGTCTTTCTCTCTCTCTCTGTTGCTATCTCTCTGTCAAATGAATAAATAAAATCTTTAAAAAAAAAAGAAAGAAAGACTGTGGCTTCTTCATATCCCTGCTTCCAGGCAAAGATGTGACTTTGATCGTCAGATGTTGATAGTCTTGCCGTTAGCTGCCTTGTCCATGCGGGCTAGTCATAAATGTCCTACTTAAATGTCTATGGATGGAGTCTCAAAATAATGTGGGATTCCAGAACAGCGGCAATACGTCAGTGATGATTACCGGCTCATCCACATCCTTGAAGACGTCCTGATCGTCTCCTCTCTGAACTGAGTAATTCTGATGTCTTGCTTCCAGCATCCCATGTTCTGCATATTTGATCCATTCTGGAACTTTCTTTTAGAGCTCTTACACCCCCTCGTCCTGCATATAGTTGCAATTTCTTCCATCGCCTTATAAACAAGCCCCCCAAACCAATAATAGTCCGCATTGTCCACTACGTCTCTCAGTTTCTGTATTGATAGCTCAGTGAAATCCTCACTAGAAGTAGATTATCCACCATGTGCCTATCTTTTAAATTTTTTAATTTTTATTCTTTTAAAATACTTTTATCTTTTAAGTAATTTCTACACCCAGCGTGGGGCTGCAACCTACAACCAACCCCAAGATCAAGAGTGGCAAGCACCTCTGACTTAGCCAACCAGGAGCCCCTATTTTTTTTTTTTTTTGATAGCCCTTGTTGACTTCTTCTCTGAGGCTACTCAGAGACTTCTCTCCCTCACACCCGTCAATTGATTTGTGACCGGTGACACAAAATAATTCTTCCATGACTCCAGGCAGCACGTGCATGCACAAAGATAACCATTGCCAACGTGACGCCTTATAAAAGTAATAGTGACAAAAACACCGCCGCCACCAGATGGGGACTGCCTGCATTTCTTTTTTGTGAGGACGAGAGAAAAAGTAAACAGTTAATATCACACAGTGTTTTCGAGCAGACGGCCCTTTCGTATCCATTTCAGTCCAATGCCTCTGATCGGTTTATCATTGCATCGTCGATTTGCTCCCAAAGTAGGACGGTTCTATCCAGGTAGGTCCTGACTAGTGGGGGCAAGTCAGGGAGGACGGTTGCAGGAGAGACGCCTCACAAAAGAAATTGCCAGAGCGACGGGTGCAGTGTGAGAATACCATGAGCCCAAGTTGGAGGGTGTGAGGTTTAGGAGGGGTGGACGGACATCTAAGGCAAGACTTACTCACTTCTTTACTTCAGCCATCCCTAGTCAACCGTGAATCTCACTTCACACATCATGTAGTCGGACGTCTTGAGCTGTGGGTCTGCGTCAGATTCTCTACGCTCTCTTAGATTCGGGGTACTTATCACACACTCAGTAAGAAGGTGGGTTGATTAATGTCCCTCTTGCCTGCTGGACTGTAGCCTCGGGAGAGCAGGGACAAGGTGGGGGAGGGTGTCCGGTGCTGCTGTTCACTTTATTTTCGACATCTGGCATGGGGCTTGCCGCACTGTGATTAAATGTATGAACAGACAAGCCAAAAAGAACACATCGCATGGCAAAATAATTGCTAAGTAATACACCGAAGGCAAATAGCTTAGGAATCTGGAAAGGGGAAAAGATCTGGAACACTGATACTCTGATGGGATCGTAGAATCTCAGAGCTGAAAATGCCTAAGCTCCACTTAGCTAAGCACTGTATAACTTACTACCTGCAATGCTAGATCTTTCCATTTTTGGAGAACTTTAATCTTTGGAACCATCCTTCCCATATTGAACCAAAGAGTGGCCCTATTTATCTCTACTTGCTGTTTCTAGTTCTGCCTTCTGGAATTAGCAGTTCAATAACAAGAGCCAAAAAGTATGAAAGACTGGGTGCCAGGCCCTGTATTAAGAATTTTGTGTGTGTTGTACCAGTTAGCCCTTGAAGGGATCCTATGACTATTCACATTTTACAGGTGAGAAAACTGAGGCTCGGAGATGTTAATACCATGTGCAAGTTAACACAGCTAAGTAAATAGTAGAGCCAAGGATCCAAACCCAAGTCTGTCTAAGTAAATTTAAGCTCTTTTCTTCCACACTCCGTTATTGTCAGAGTAATTGCTCTCCATGACATCCCAAATATGTGTCCGCAGTTGCGACATCTGTCCTATGACAATTCTAATTATCTTGTTGCTCAGTTGTTCACATGTCAAAATAATAACAACTACAGAAGTATTTAACCATGTGCCTTGCAGTGCACTAAATTCTTTAATATGCTGTCTCACAACATCCTATAGAATAGATATTATTTTTCCCCTTTTACAGATGAAGCTCAGAGACTCGGAACAAATTGCCTAAGATGAGGCAAATAGTCAGTGATACAGTCAGGATTAAAACCTGACTCTCTTACACCAAAGGGAAGGCTTTGTTTGGTAAATTATATATATATTTTAAACCTTATTTCTCACGTTACCATCTTGACGTGGCTTAAACCCAGATCCTCTTGAGAACGATTTTTTAAAAACCAGGAACTTAACCAACGGAACAAGAAATCAGATTATTGAAAAGAACAACAAAATAAATAATTGCCAACTCTGATAAAAAAAAAAGACATCATTTTTGAAACTAAAGAATGAGAAAGGAAACATGGCAAAAGATACACTAATGTTTTTCAAATTATGAGAGAATGCCATATATAACTTTATGACAATGAACTTTAACTGAAACAAAATGGATGATTTTCTAGGAGACTTACTGAAAAGGTGTAGAAAACCTTACTGAGAGCAATAATCACATCAAAAATTGAAAATGTAGTGAAAAATAACTTTTAAAATGGCATCGTGGAATGCTATAACTTTCCCACTTTCAGCAATGGAAGCTTGTTCACGCCTGTTCTTTTTTTTTTAATAAAGATTTTATTTATTTGACAAAGAGAGAGAGAGAGAGACAGAGAGAGCCAGCACAAGCAGAGAGAGCAGCAGACTGAGGGAGAGGCAGGCTTCCAGCTGAGCCGGAAGCCCGACATGGGATTTGATCCCAGGACCCTGCTAACTTCCTTAGAAAACTGAAAACTATAAAAAGATTTTTATATAAAAATGGAAATTTAGAATTGAAAGATTCAATAACTGAAATTCAGAACGCAATAGAATCTACAACAGATTAGATTTACACCACTAAAGGGAGAAATAATTGAAAGATAGGCAAAAAAAAAAAAAAAAAATCCAAACTGATGCAGAGTAAAAAGATGATGGACAATAGACAGAAGAACATATTAGACTGCTAGAATGGGTGAAAAGACCTAGTATACATTTAACTGAAATCCCAGGAGGGAAAAAATATGAGGCAAAAACAGTATTTGAGGAGATACTGACTGCGAGTTTCCCAGTGAAATAAAACATTAAGCCACATGTTTAAGAAACCCTTTGAATATTAAGCAGAATAAACCAAAGAAAGCCACCCTGAGGCCCATTATAGGAAATCTTCTAAAAAAATATCTTAAAAGCAGCAGAGGAAAAAAGACATATCACCTTCAAAAGAGCAAAAACAACACCGATATCTTACTTCTCAACACAAACTATAAAAGCTAAAAGATAATTGAATGATGTCTTCAAAGAGCTGAAGAAAATAATTGGCAATCTAGAATTCTATATCTGGCAAAACATACTTCAAAAGTAAAGATGAGGTAGGGGCACCTGGGTGTCTCAGCAGTTTAAAGCCTCTGCCTTCCGCTCCGGTCATGATCTCAGGGTCTTGGGATCGAGCCCCGCATCGGGCTCTCTGCTCAGCGAGGAACCTGCTTCCCCCTCTCTCTGTCTGCCTCTCTGCCTACTTGTGATCTCTTTCTCTCTGTCAAATAAATAAATAAAATCTTTAAAAAAAATTAAAAACATAAAGATGACGTAGAGAGATTTCGGACAAGCAAAAGTTGAAAAACTGTACTTGCAAACCTACATTAAAAGAAACAGAAAAGGGAGCTTTTCAGGAGGAAGGAAAATGGTTCTAAATGGAAGCAAAGAGATTCAGAAAGAAATGAGAAACATAGGGAAAATACATGGGTAAATATATATAATTATTAACTGCATAAAATATAATTTTGTTAAGTTCAAATGAATATGAAATTAATTTACCAACAAGAATAGTACGAAAATACAAGGGATCAACAGAGTTAAAATATTCTAAGGAACTGCAGTTGTCCAGAGAAAAAAGTACTCATTTATATTGGATAATAGTAAGATAAAGATCGCAGTTATAATCTCTAAATAGTAAATACATATGTGTTTTATGTATTCTATTAGTCTATTAAATATATATACATTTAACATATATACATATTAACAATTTGTAACACATACATATTAACAAATAACAACATATATATAGTTAAACATATACATATTTTGCAAACTAATAGAAATTGAATAAAACAAATACTTTCCAAAAAGTTAAAAAAAGAAAAACGTGGAATTTGCTGTTTCTAGGACTCTAATTGCCCATATATTATAGCTTTCACCTATCCTATTGTCATATACTCTTTCTATATATTACGTACTCCTTTGTTTCTCATTTCTTCCACCTTTAATTAATTTCTGACCTATTTTTCCATTCAGTTATCCTCTTCTCAGCTGTGTCTAATCTGTTGTTAAGTAGTAAGATGATATATTTTGATACAAACATGTCTATAATTACATTAAATATCCATCTGACAAAACAACTATTCTCAGACTAGATGAAAAATAAAATCCAACTCTATATTCTTTACCCAATAAATACCTTAAATATCATGATACAGAAACTTTAAGAATAAATGGATAAAAAAATAGCGTAAAAACGTAACCAAAACAAAACTTATAGGTGTATTAATATCAGACAAAGTAAATTTTAAAGTAACAAATATAGAGATATTTCCTTAGCAAGAGAAAAATGAGGGATATTTTAGTATGATAAACTCATTTTGCCAGGAAGATATAAAAATTATAAATTTATAATTCTCAAAGGAAAACCATAATCTCAAAATATATAAAATAACCATTGACAAAACTTAAAGGAACAATAGATAAATTCGCAATTACAATGGGAGATATTTAGTGAAATTTTTATCAAAATATATCATATACATAAAAGTACACAAATTATAAGTATAAAGCTCCATAGTGGAAGATTTTAACTTTTTAAAAAAAAAAAACTATAAAAATAAGCAGACAAAAACCAATCAGTACATAAAAGATTTAAACAATATAATTAACAAATGACCTAAGTCATATATAGAGTACTGTGCCCAATAACCATAGAATCCATTTCAAATGCATATGGACTTGGCAAAGTGTATATGCTAAAATTGTATGCTAGTTTGCAAAGCAAGTCTCCAAACATTTTCCAATTATGTAGAATATGTTCTGGCCACAGTAGATTAAACCAGAAACAGTAACACAAAGGTAATAAGAAGATCTTCATATCATCGAAATTAAGTAATATGCTTCTACATAGCCCATAGGGTAAAGAAGAAATAATAGCTCTTTTAAAAATTAAGCTATTATCAAAATATGACATATAAAATATGTAGGATATGGCTAATAGGGGAAAGCATAGAGCCTTAAGTGCATATATTTGGGGAAAAAGAAAGTTAATTTGAGAATCAATGATCCCATATATCAATAAGAAAAAGATAGAAAACCAAGTGGGGGAAAAACTGGGCAAATATCACAAATAGGCAACTACAAAAAAGTTAGCTGAGCTGCCAAAAAAATGAGAAAATATGGTCAACTCAGTTATCAGGAGTGGCAAATTTAAACCCATTGAAATGCAACTAAACACCAAAAGAGTGGCTAAAATATTAATTTTAAAAAGTCTCATAATACCAGGTGTTGGTGGGCATATCAAACAACCAAAATTCTCATATAGTACCTCAGGAATATAAGTTTATACCAGCATTTTGGAAAGTAGTTGTTAAGACCTATTAAAGATCAACACATGCATATTCACTGAGCCTACTTTTTCATTTTTAGTAGAAATATGTATGTGTATGCCCAAAAGACATGTACAAAAATGTCCAAAGTAGGACTATTCATAACAGTCTAACATTGAAAACTATTCAAAGATTCCTCAATAGTAGAGTGGATACATTGTGGCAAATTTTACATAACAAAATATACAAAAACTAAAATGAACCAACTCTTGCTTCACACAAGATGAATCTCACTTAGCAAAAATGACACAAAAGTACATATACTGTATGACTTCATTTATGTAAAATGCAAGATCAGGCAAAACTAATTTCTGTACTATCTTCTCAATTTTTTTCTATAACTTCAAAACTGTTCTTAAAAGTAAAGTTTAGGGATGCCTGTGTGGCTCAGTCTGTTAAGTATCTACCTTTGGCTCAGGTCATGATCCCAGGGTCCTAGAATGGAGCCCCACATCAGGCTCCCTGCTCAGCAGGGAGTCCGCTTCTCCCTCTCCCTCTGCCCCTCCCCTCTGCCCATGCATGTGCTCTCTCTCTCGCTGATAAATAAATAAATAAATAAATAAATAAATAAATAAATAAATAATCTTTGGGGGGAAAAAGTCTATTTTAAAAACCAATAAACAGGGGTGCCTGGGTGGCTCAGTGGATTAAGCCTCTGCTTTCAGCTCAGGTCATGATCTCGGAGTCCTGGGATTGAGCCCCGCATGGGGCTCCCTGCTCGGTGGGGTGCCTGCTTCCCCCTCTCTCTCTCTACCTGCCTCTTTGCCTACTTGTGATCTCTCTCTCTCAAATAAATAAATAGAATCTTTAAAAAAAAATAAAATAAAAAATAAAAACCAATAAACAAACAGTATAAACAATACAAATTGCAAAAGACCAGAAAGCTTTCCTTGGGTGATGGACTTAGAATTTTCAAATATCTTTTCTTGGTTTTCTGCATATTTCAAAGTCTTTATAATGAACATGTATTACTTTGTGCATTAAAAAATACAATTTAGTGAGACAAGGCGCCTGGCCTGGTCGGGCTACACGGGCAGTAGGAATGTTGCTCCTGCGCTTTTCCTCAGGTATCAATAAAATGGTTTCCCTCCCAAAAAAAAAAAATACAATTTAAAGCCACGGCAAACACAAACTAGCACACTTTTGTGTCCTCCTCCACCCTCTCACTCTTTCTCAGACCTTCACATAATCTACCTGTTTATAGGCAAAGGGACCAGCTCCAGTCTTCTCAAACCCTAGGAGAGGAGCCTGGATCAGACATTAAAAGGGAAAGATGACACTTGGCTGGAACAGAGTTTGTTTACTTTAAAAAGAAATTGTGTAAACAATGCACTTAACACCTATGCTCATCACATCATAAGTAGGATAGCCAAACTCAAAGTCCATGAACAGATGAATGGATAAACAGGTTGTGGTACATCCATACAGTGGAATACTATTCAGTTATAAAAAGGAAGGAAGTTCTGACACATGCTACAACATGGATGAACCTTGAAAACATGAAGGGAAGTGAAAAAGCCGGTCACTATAGATCACGTGATGTATGGTTCCATCTATGTGAAACATCCAGAATCGAATCCCCTAGGGTCAGCGAGCAGACTGGTGGCTGCCAAATGATGGAGGAAGGAGGATATGGGTAGTAACCTTTTAATGGGTACCAGGTAGGTTTCCTTTTGGAGTGATGAAAATATCTTGAAACTAGGGAGAGGTGGTGATCACCCAGCATCGTGCATGTACTAAATGCAACTGAATTGTTCACTTTAAAATGTTAATTTTGTGTTACGTGAATTCCCAATAAAATTTTTTTAATCCTCTATAAAATGTTAAAATACGAAAAGAAACTGTAGAGGTGAGCCCCAAAGGGGCCCTTCATCTCCCTGGGGCAGTGTGCACACGAGTTTTGAAACTCCTCCATCCCTTGTGAGAGAATTCACATGAAAGGCAGATTCTCTGGCTCATAGTCTGAGGACTTCAAAACCCACTCGCGCAGAAAGGTGGGTGAGTGTGCCAGATGGAGTTAGAACAGTGGAGACGCAGGCACACAAAGTTTTGGAGAGGGCCAAAATAGCTGGAGGGGAGAAGAGTAACTCCCTGGTCAGAATGACAGCTCTAGATCCAGAAAAAAATCTGAGTGTGCCTCACAGCCCAGTTCCCGGCCCTGAGAATCTCTTCCTCTCTCTCAGCCTCGGTTCTTCATATGCAAGACAGGAATGTCGATATACCAGACCTTATCCCAAATCCCCAATCCCCAGAAGCTCTGAAAGTAAGTTCTGCTGTAAGTTTGGTGGAAGTTCATTGGTTACACAACCTGCCTGACCTGAAGTAAAGCTATTTAGAGTCTTTACTTATTCCACTGAATATGAATATTCATACATTCCACCATAGAAATATTACTGCATTTGATTAGACATGCTGCCTCAGACCCAACAGTCCTATATATTTAGTGAATATATAGTACGGGCACCTCATTACTAATGTCTCCAAAATAAATAAATTAACTAATCAGTTGCAAAACTCATTTGGCCCTGAGGGTTTTGGGTAGGGACTGAGGACCTGTAAATGCTGAAATGTATTAAATGCTTGCTATTTTCTAGGCATGGTGGTTCATGCTTTGCCTACGTATTCTCATTTGATGCATGTAAAATCTGTCACAAACTGGAACTCAGTAATGAGAGTAGCTATTACGGAGTGGTGTTAATGTGGGAAGTCATCGTAGAAAAAGTGTCCTTCTACCAAGGGTTTAAAGGTGGTAAATTGGGACGGGGGTGGTGAATAGCGTGGGAAAGGTTGCTACAAAAGGTAGGAGGAGTGGGCTATTTCCATTCTCAATTTTCTCCCATCCCAAGCGCCGAGGAAAGAAAACAGTTGGCAACAGGTTATGAACCCTTGGTGAGGAGCTTGGATTTGCTAATGAATGGTAGAAGGGCCTGAGGAGGAAGGACCATGTGTTGTGGATTTCACAGTCCAGCTGGAAATTGGATTTCTGTCACTTCCCCTCACTGTAGCTCTGCCACACAAAATGAAATGAAGATAAAATATAGACATTACTACGATGGAGAAAAACCCTATGTGGTTAGTTCTTTAAGGATACTGAATACAAAGGCTACATTCATTAAAGCTTTCTTTTAAAAGGTGTCCTTCTCTAAAAACCTGAACATATTTAAATCTTAGCAATGTCACATCAAGGCATTCCTGAATAATTGAGAGAGGGCCAAAAGAAAAGCACTCATTTTGCAGAGTCGAAATTGAGGGACATGGATTCAATATCTTGCCCAAGGTCACAGATCTGCTTAGAATAATGCCAGGGAGAGGATGCAGACATCCTTTCTTTCAACAATAGATTTATTCACCACCCTAAGGGGCACTCAGAAATTGTTGAATCAAGAACAGTTATGAGGAGGGATGATCAGAGAAGCCCAGCTCTCAACTCCAGTCCCCAGCACCATTCGAAGTGTCCTCTTTTATTATAGGTTATCTTATCCCAAGTTAGACCGGGCCATGAGGATCCAGAAAGTTCTCAAAGGAGAACCCCCAAAGTGATTGGCAATGAAAAGCAAAAGGGTTGTACCTCTGTCTCTCTGGGATGAGACAGAATCAGAATCCCAGCCTAACTTCACCAGCAGCTCCTTGGTTGTCTTCAGGAATGACTTCAATAATCCAATAAGAGGATTTGAGAGGTGACCTGTATGGTGTTCTTTAAAAGTCTTTAAAATACAACTGTGGGGAACGCCTGGGTGGCTCAGTTGGTTGAGCAGCTGCCTTCGGCTCAGGTCGTGATCCCGGCATCCTGGGATCGAATCCTGCCTTGGGCTCCTTGCTCGGCAGGGAGCCTGCTCCTCTCTCTGCCTCTGCCTGCTTGTGTTCTCTCTGTTAAAATAAATAAAATAAAATTTTAAAAAAATAAATAAATAAAATAAAGTAAAAATAAAAATAAAATAAAATACAACTGTGGGTGTATAGAAAAGTTGTGAAAAATAATACAAAGAATTTGTGTATGCCCTTTATCCAGGTTCCTCAAATTTAATTTAATTTAAAAAAATAATTAAAATGTTAATTCTATAATAATAAAATATTTATTTTATTTAATATAATAATAAAAATTTATTTTGCCCTATTTATCATTTTCTTTCTGTGTGTGTGTGTACGTGCACACACGTATAAACTGCATGACAGTAAATTGCAGACATGTCACCCCTTCAGTCCTATATGCTTCAGAATATCTTCCCTAAAAACAAGACATGCTCTGATATTACCCTACTATAATTATAAAAATAAAAAATTGTATCGATAACAACACTATTACCTAAATTAAAGACTTCCTAAAGATTTCACCAATTACTCCAATGAGCCCTTTATCGCAAAAGAAAATCCAGACGCCAACAGCATTCATTTTTTGGGTCTCTAATTCAGTCTCCCTTAATATAGAAGAGCTCCTCAGTTGGTGTTACGTTTCATGCCATAGACATTTTCGAAGAATATAGCTCAATTCTTTCGAAGAATGCCCTTCGAGTTGGGTTTGTCGAATGTTTCCTGGTGATTAGATTTTACTTATTTGGCAAAAGCGCCACAGAAGTGATGTTGTGTTCTTCTTAGTGCGTCATTTCAGGAGGCACGTCATGTCAATCTGTCCCACTACCGATGTTAATTTCAATTGCTTTTTTAAGGTGGTGTGTGTCAAGTTTCTCCACTGTAAAATGACTATTTTCTCTCCTTGTAATGTTACTGTCTTAGACGAAGAAACAGATAATGTAAGATTCTAAGACTCCTCAAACTTTCACCCATTAGTTTCAACACCCATTGAGATTTCTCGTCCAAATCGGTTACTACGATGATGGTTGCCAAATAGTGATCCTCCATCATTTTCCTACATTTATTTATATCATGTTGGACTTATGGTTCTTACATATTAGTGGCTTATATTCCTTTAGTATTATTATTTATCTTTATGTGCAAATTGTCCTAGATTCTCTAAGACCTTCTTTGTCCCTAACAGTCTATGAGAAGACGAAGCATTACCTGCTTGTAAACACTCATTATTTTTTTAAGGGTGATGTTTAAATTGCAAACCAAATGTTGAACCACTCCTTAAAATTCACCAAAGAAAGAGACAACATGGTTGAGTGCCCCAGCCCTGAAAAAATGGCTTGAAAGCTTTGAACCTAAGTGTTTATGGGGTAGAGAGAAAGCAACTATGTGAAGGGGAGGCCCATAAGGACGGCTAAGTCCATGAACTGTAGAAACCTCTCTGATAGACGGTTGGTTTGAGTTTCCTGTTTCACTCAGGTTGTAGCTGAAAGTTATTTACTTAACCTTTCCAACAAGCTGAGTCTGATCAGCCAGGCATCTCTTCCATTCTCAAATTTATTCTAACTACATCCAGTTGGTTCCCACCCTCCCCTAATTCTCCCTCTGTATCTTCCCCCACCAAGCAGGAAATAGAGCCCCCGGCTTTCACTTGTGATGCTGAATGAATTACTTGGAAATAGTTTATTCGAGCATGGTGAATGGCACTTGCAACTTCTGGGGGTGTTTCTTGCGAGAAACAAAAACAAAACCTCACTCGGTAGGAAACCCAAATGTAATCTATAGGGCTGCAGCATCTATGCCCTTTGTATTGGGTCACTCACTGGCCACTGTTACTTCCAAGCTTTAGGTAAATCTATATATTTATTGGTTCAGGCTGATAAGGAACTGTTCTCTTCTTAAACTGGGCTCCACTTAGGAAATAACAGCATGCCTGAAAACCACGCAGAATAACGCAACGCTTTGCCAAAACACAGGCATCTAAATTGGTTTAACATCTTTGGGCTGAGGCAGTGGACCTCGAGCCCGGGTAACCTGCGTTTTCTGGACTCCCTAGACAGAATGAAGAGGTGGGGCATGTGGGAGGGAGCAGCCTCATTCCCTCTGGTCACCCTTGGAAACTCAGCTTAGTGGCCAGGCACCACGGGATCTGCACAGGGACTCTGACGAGGCCAAGGAAGCCTGCACTTCAGTGGTGGCATTTAGATATTCCTCTGAAATGCTAATGAAGAGTTGATTTCAGAATTGCTAACAAAGTTCTCAGACTTGTTAATGTATCACTCCCTCTGAAGGCCAGAGACAGCAGCACTAACAAATGGCTTGAAGAACCCAAAAAGGAATTATTGCCTTAGTTGAAAGACTTCCAGGGAAAGACGGTTTCTAGCTCTCCTTGAGGCCACATACTGATCTCTCAGTCCTCTGGCGGCCAATGTCTTGTTTGTTTCCTCTAAACTACATCTCTCCGGCTGATTTTAGCCTCATTTCCAGCTCATCTTCCTTCTTAAAATACTTACTCAAATGCCCTCTCTCCTTTCAAGTTACCCTTCTCTTCTTAGATTAAGGAGAAAAGGTGAGAAGGCAATTGTGGGATGAGGAGGACGTGGAAATTGACACTGAATGCTACTGGTGTCATGTTCTTTATGCCACGATTGCATTTGAGCCCTACGACAAAGGAGGTAGAACTAAAGAAACCGAGGATTGGACAAAATGAATAACTTGCCAAGGCTCTGAAATCCAGTCTTCTTTCCCTGTTCTGAGCTACCTCTGATGACTTTATAGTTAGAGGTTGGCTATAAGGAAATTATATGACTTTTAGGAAATGGTATAATTTCTTTGACCCTGATTCAGGGACAAGAAAATAGAAATTTCTGGATTTGTGTGTGTGTAGATGTATACATAAAGAGAGAGATGACTATCCATGTGAATATAAATATTCATATATATTTGTGTACACGCACGCGCGCACACACACACACACACACACAAATCCTTATCTTATTGTTGAAAAAAATAGATTCAGAGAAATTACATGATTTGCTGAAAGTCATATACATAATCCTTCTGGCAGGGATAAGGATTTATATATGCTCCATCTCCTTATCTCTCCTTCCCTAACTAAGCCACTTCTACTTGCCTTGTATATCATCACTCCAGGAAACAGCTTTTACCGAAGTTATCAGTGACATCCATGTTATTGCTTCCAATGCATAATTACTGTCCTTGTTTATTTCGTTATATTAGTTTCAGGTGTACAACATGATTCATTATTTGTTATGTATCATGAAGTGATCTCCACAACAAGGCTAGTTAACATCTATCATGACATATAGTTACAATTTTTTCTCTTGTAATACAAACTTTTAAGATTTGTTCTCTTAGCAACTTCCAAAATATATGATAGAATGTTACTAACTATAGTCACTACACTGTACATTACATCCCCAGGACTTATGTATTTTGCAGCTGAAAGCTTGTACCTTTTGACCCCCTTCACCTATTTTACCCAACTTCTCTCACCTCTGGCAACCACCAATCAATTCTCTGTATCTATGAGTTTGTTTGTTGGTGGTGGTGTTATTTTGGTTCGTTTTTTTGGTTTTTTTTTTAGATTCCACATATAAGTGAGATCACATGGTATTTTTCTTTCTCTGATTAACTTCTTTCACTCAGCATGATGCCCCAGGACCATCTATATTGTCACAAATGGCAAGATTTCCTTCTTTTTATGGCTGAAAAACATACATACAGATATATATATCGATATACATATCAATATATATATAGATAGATAGATAGATATCTCACATTTTCTTTATTCATTTATCCATCAATGGACACTGGTGGTTGTTTCCATGTCTTAGCTATTGTACAAAATGCTACAATGCATACTGGAGGCCTGAACATATCTTTTCAAGTGAGTGTCTTCATTTCCTTTGGATATATACCCAGAAGTGGGAATACTGGATCATATGATAGTTCTATCTTTAATTTTTTTAAGATTTATTTATTGATTTTGAGTGAGAGAGAGAAAGAGAGAGAGAAAGAGAGAGAGCATGCACACATGAAGGGGGGAGGGGCAGAGGGAGAGAATCCCAAGCAGACTCCACACTGAGCATGGAACCTGTCTTGGGCCTCAAGATCAAGACCCAAGCCAAAACCAAGAGTTGGAGCCTCAACCAACTGCACCACCCACACAGCGTGTATATTTAATTTTTTGAGAAAACTCCATATTGTTTTCCAGGTACATTGTAGCTCTACCAATTTACATTCCCACCAACCATGCACAAGGATGCCCTTCTCTCATCTCCCACCAGTACTTGTTATTTCTTGACTTTTTGATAATAGCCATTCAAACAGATGTGAGCCAATATCTCATTGTGGTTTTGATTTGAACTTCCCTGGTTAGTGATATTGAGAATCTTTTCATGTGCCTGTTGGCCATCTGTATGTTTTCTTTGGAAAAATGTCTATTCAGATATTCTGCCCAATTTTTAATCAGATTAATTTTAGACTACTGAGTTATATGAGTTCTTTATATATTTTGACTATTAATCCCTTATCAAATATATGGTATGCAAATAGTTTCTCCCATTTAGGATTGCCTTCTCATTTGGTTGGTGATTTCCTTTCCTGTGCAGGGCATTTTATTTTAATGTAGTCCCAGTTATTTTGTTTTTGGTGTCAAATCCAAGACTGATATCAAGGAGCTTACTACCTATGTTTCCGTCTAGGAGTTTCATGGTTCAGGTTTTACATCCAAGTTTTTAGTCCATTTTGAGTTGGTTTTTATATATGCTTTAAGATAATGGGCCAGTTTCATTCCTTTGCATGTACTGTCCAATTTTCCCAACACCATTTATTGACAAGATTGTCATTTCCCCATTGTATATTCTTGATTCCTTTGTCATGAATTAATTGAGCATATACGTTTGTTTCTGGGCTCATTATTCTGTTCCACTGATCTATGTCTCTGTTTTTATGCTAATATCATACTGTTGTGATTACTTTTTTTTCTTGTAATAACTTTTGAAGTCAGGAAGTGTGAGGCCTCCAGCTTTGTTCTTCTTTCTCAAGATTTCTTTGTCTATTCAGGGTCTTCTGTGGTTCCAAACAAATTTGAGGATTGTCTGTTTTATTTCTGTGAAAAATGTCATTGAAATTTTCGTAAGGATTGGATTGAATCGGTAGATTGCTTTGAGTAGTATAAACATTTTAACGATATTAAGTCTTTTAATCCATAAACACGGTTTATTTATGTCTTCTTTAGTTTCTTTTACCAATGTTTTGTAAGTTTTAGTATATAGATCTTCCATCTCCTTGATTAAATTTATCCCTAGGTATTATAGTCTTTTTGATGGAATTGTAATAGGGTGGGATTTTCTTAATTCTATTTCCAATTTTTTGTTATCAATGTATAGAAACACAACAAATTTTGGTATATAGATTTAGTATCCTGCAATTTACTAAATTTGTTAGTTCTGACAGTTTTTTTTGGCGGAGTCATTAGGGTTTTCTATATATAATATCAGGTCTTCTGCAAATAGTGACAACTTTACTCTTTCCTTTCTGAACTGGATGTCTATTGCTTCTTATTCTTGCCAAATTGTTTTAAGACTCCCAATACAATAATGAATAAAAGTGACAAGAGCGGCCATCCTTGTCTTGCTCCTGATCCTAGAGGAAAACTTTCAGCTTTTCATTGTTGAGTATGATGTTGGCTGTGAGCTTGTCATACATGGTTTTTATTATGTTGGGGCACATTTTCTCTATATTCACTTTGTTGAGAGACTTTATCATAAATGAATACTGAATTTTGTCAAATGCTTTTTCTACATCTATTATGACGATCATATGATTTTTATCCTTCATTTTGTTAATGTGATGTATCATGCTGATTGATTTGTGGACGTTGAACTACCTTTGCATCTCTGGAATAAATCCCACTTGATCACTGTATACAATCCTTTTAATGTATTGTTGAATTCAGTTTGCTAATATTTCACTGAGGATTTTTGCATCTATGTTCATCAGAGATGTCGGCCTATCATTTTCTTTTCTTTAGTGTTCTTGTCTAGTCTTGGTATCAGAGTTATGCTGACCTCACAAAATGAGTTTAGAAACATTCCCTCCTCTCCATTTCTGGAAGAGTTTAAGAAGGATTGATGTTAATTTTTCTTTAAATATTTGATAGAATTCACCAATGAAGCCATCCAGTCCTGGACTTGTGTTTGTTTTTTGTTCATTGTTGTTATAGTTCTTATTTTACTTAAACTTTCTGGAGCATTTGACCTCTTTCCTTCTAAGATTACTCTCTTCCCATGACTCTCACCATCCAAAACGTCCTAATTCTCTTCCAACCTCTTTGGCTGCTATTTTTCTTTCTCCCCTATGGGCTCTTTATCTTTTATCCAGCAATTAAATATTGGACTTCATTAAGAAATTCCCTTCTCATTCTGTATTTTTACCTAAGGTGATTTAATCCTTTTTTTCTCATAGAAAGAAATCCTATTTCCCTCATAGAAATTTACCTTTACTGGGGCTCCTGGGTGGCTCAGTGGGTAAAAGCCTCTGCCTTCGGCTCACGTCATGACCTCAGGGTCCTGGGATCGAGCCCCGCATCGGGCTCTCTGCTCAGCAGGGAACCTACTTCCCCCTCCCTCTCTCTGCCTGCCTCTCTGCCTGCTTGTGATCTCTCTCTCTGTCAAATCAATCAATCAATCAATCAATCAATCTTTAGAAATTTGCCTTTACTTTATACCTTTTCTCCTATAGCCAGGTTTATATGTTTAAATCCAACTGACTCTCTCACTTACATGTTCAAAAGCAACTTGAACTTGAAATTTTCAAAATCAAACTCGGGATTTTTCCTCCTAAAACATACTTATTTTCCAACATTTCCTATTTCAATGAATGGAAACACTATCCACCTAGTTTAACAACTTGGAAACTAGGTGTCATCACTCCCCCTTCTTATGTAATATATCAGTTTTCAGTCTCCTCTTTATTTCCAGCATCACAACCCAAATTGACTAACAGCATCTCTTACCTGGACCACTGCCGATCTTCCAAATCCACTCTGGTTTCCCTCCATTCCGTTCTCTAGAGCGCAACCAGAGTGCTATTTGTGAAACTTGAATTTGATATCATCATGCGCCCTACTTAAAATCTTTAGTAGCTTCCTTTTCTCACACTGTGGAACCCATAATCCTTGACATGGTCCACAAAGTTTGCCAGCTCTTTCCCTCCTGACTTCTCCAGCTCATCATGCCCATTGTTCTCCCCCTTCTGTAGCTTTCAGCTACACCAACCTTCTTTCAGGTCTCTAAGTATGCCTTGTCCCTACCCTTCATAGGGCCTTTGTATATGCTGTTCCTACAGCCTGGAATACTCCTTTCCCTTCATCTTACCAACATGTATACTTTATTTTAATCTTTTTAGGAGTTCTTCCCAGTCATAACAGCCTCAGGGAAGCCTTCTGTGATCTCCTTGACCTACTTGAATCTCCCTGTTATATGGTGTCATAGAATTAATAACAGTAGAAATTCTCTTAAACAACCTCTACTTAACTGAATTCCCAGATTCTCCAACTCTTTCCACCTCTCTGTGAAGCATACTGATTGATACACACAGTGCTTTGAATGCTGGAAGCATTCAACTTTAATACTGTTGGATATTTCTATTTCTCTCTTGTTTAGTTTTGCTTATCAAGAGTCATTTGTATTTTTCCCCAAATTGATTCATACTAGTTGTACATGTCAATTGTAACTTGTATAATTGAATTCAATATTACAGAAGCCAACAAAATGTGAAAACGAAAAGGTATTCATTTATATAAAAACTGAGTTGAATAATTTAGAAAGAGTTGATAAAGGTAAGACACCAAAACTTGCTTAGGAGTGAGTGAAACAATTATAAAATGTTTGAGAAAGGATTACAAAACTACAGTAGAATTCTGCAGTCAGATTTCTTTTCAAGTCTATCTTTAACTTCCACCTTCACTTTAAAGAAATGAAAACAGGAAATCACAGATGATGCATTAAGGGTGTGTTCTCTATAAGAAAGATGACAGAGAAAAGGCATTGGCTTATATCAAAAGACTCATGTAGTTGTCTGTGTGTGTGTGTGTGTACATATATATGTTCTTTGTTAAAATAAATATTTTTGGTAGAATCCAGAGTCCAGATAAAGTGAAAATGTGGGGTTCCCTGTTCCAAACATATTAGGAATTTCAAGATGGCGACAGCAGAGCATTAAACCAAGTGTGGAGGCTATCTAAGTGTAGGGCTCTGTGAGCCTGCATAGGTCACATACCAAGGAGCCAACTCTGATTTCCATCTCCTAGCACAGAACTTGGCATGTAGAAAATGATTCTTTGACTCAGTAGGTATTCACTGAGGGCCTTCAATGTGTCAGGCACTGCCCTAGACTCTGGAAATACAGTATAGAAGAGACAAAACCTCTACATTCTTGGAGCTTGATTTCTATTGACTGTGTTAGGAAGTCAGGGGAGATATATGTTAAGTGATAAAGAAGTATTATATGTAGCATATTAGAAGATGTTATGTGTTAGAGAGACAAAACAGGGAGGAAGAATAGTGTAAAGGATAACATTTGTTGCATGAATGCAATGAACTTCTAACCAAAATCCAAAGGACACTAATCTGACAAATCAGAAATGGGGGGAAAGAACAGATGCAGGGAAAATAAGAGTATAAGCAAAAAAATCCAAACCATAATAAAAAATAAAGTCAGTTCTATTTAGGCTATCAATTTGGTTTTGAGCTTCCTGGTAACCAAAGCAAAAAGTAAGAAATGATCAATCATATGATTCTTATTATCAGAGAGGAGCAAGCCTGCCAATGTCTTAGAATTAAAAGAGATCTCCATTTTGGTGAAGTCCCAATAGTTCATCGTTGTTTTTGTTTCCCTTGCCTTTAGAAACATGTCTAACAAGAAGTTGCTGTGACTGAGGTCAAAGAGTTTGCTGCCTCTGTTCTCCTCTAGGATTTTGATGGATTCCTGTCTCACATTTTATCATATGGTTTCACTCACGTGTGGAATATAAGAAACAGTACAGAGGAACATAGGGAAAGGGAGGAAAAACTGAATGGGAAGTCATCAGAGAGGGAGAAGAAACATGAGAGACTCTTAACTATAGGAAACACACTGAGGGTTGCTGGAGGGGAAGTGGGTAGGGGGGTGAGGTAATTGGGTGATGGACATTAAGGAGGACGTGTGATGTAGGTGCTGAGTGTTATACACAACTGATACATTATTGAACACTACACCTGAAACTAAAAAAAAAGATGGATAGCAATTATATCTCTTACTTCCTTATGGGACCAAATGAGATTGCAGCTATGAAAATAGCTTAAACATAAAGTATGATGATGTGCAGAGAGGTATCAGTATTAGAATACTTCCACAGGATAACAGAAAAATTTTCGTTGTAACATCCTTGTTTTTCCTGGAAATGTGCTGAAACTTTCCAATAGGCTAAAATCTTGAAGTTGAAATCCAGCAATCACTTCAGCCCCCAAAAATGTCAAACTAGGGGTGCCTGGGTGGCTCAGTGGGATAAGCCTCTGCCTTCAGCTCAGGTCATGATCTTGGGGTCCTGGGATTGAGCCCCGCATTGGGCTCCCTGCTCAGCGGGGAGCCCACTTCCCCCTCTCTCTCTGCCTGCCTCTCTGTCTACTTGTGATCTCTCTCTCTCTCTGTCAAATAAATAAATAAAATCTTAAAAAAAAAAAAAAGTCAAACCAGTCTATTCAAGTTCTGCAATGTTCCTTCCTGACCCTTACTAGAGGAAGAGGATAGCCCGGTGCCAGGTGGGCAGTGACATTACACAAGACGTTGTGAGGTACCCCCCACCCCCCTCGCCCCACCCCCACCCCCACTCCTGCCTAACTCCCAGTTCCACTCTGATTGGGGCTGAAGCTCCTGAACCTTTTCCTTCAGTTCCTCCTAAGGAACCCCAAGACCCTAAATAGGAACAACCCTGGGCATCCTCATAGACAAATCTTGTCCACAGAAAGACCCAGAGTCAAGCTAACTGTTGGCTAAGAGCAGAAGAAGATAGACACACACACTCAGCTTCCTGCCATCTACCCGCCTTGCTCAGCCTCTCTCACTCCACGTGTCTTGGTCTTTCTCTCTGCACTCCCTCCTCCTTACCAACACCACCATGTTCTCAAAGGAAATTCTATTTGTTTTACTTTTCGCAGAGACAGGTGGTTCAATGGGACAGACCAACCAAAAAATGAAGCAACACGAACAGACCAGTCCTTTGTCTCTTTCCCTTTCTTTGTGTCTGCCACCTTGAGTCTGCGCATCTCTCTCCCACACACTACAAACCGGGTGAAGATCTACACGTACTTCAGAGACAGTCTGATGGGAAACGAATAAATAAAAATCACCACCCACTTGGCTAATAGATTGTCTTTTATCTAGATGGAAAACAAAACAAAACAAAACCCTAAAACCTCATGAGGTCAGAAACATCATCAGTGGATGTTTCTCAGAGAAGTTAATTTCGTGACTATCTTATACAGTCTTTTGAACAGTGAGCCCCCAATTTCCCTCAGCCACCTGTTTGAGGTTCTTCAGATATTGAAGATCAACCCATGGAGATGGGCTAGACCCAAATCTGAGCATTTCCACCCACGCTGTTTTCAGACTGGTGCCATTTGAGTTTCCCCAGGAAACGTGAAAGGAAAAGAATGGCCCATTGGCTACTGTTACTGACATTAATAGTTAACCTCAGCTCCTCCCTGGGTATCCACGTAGGTATTGAAGAGACACCGTTGGTGAAGAAGGGCTTGCTGCATACAGGATTTCTATTTTAGGCCCTCCTGCTAGTAAATAGAAGTCTGTTTACACTGACTTGAGTCTGGGACATTCTCTAGCTGCACAATGGCTGTTTGAAACACGCCTTAATTGTGGTCTTTGAAACTCTGAGCTGTGGTGCGTGTGGTTAGGTCTCTTTCTTTTTCTCTACCATGGTGGAATTGGAAACTTCTTCAGCGGCTTGCATCATGTTCACGTGAACAAGATGAGGCTTTGGGGGGCCAGTGAATTCCACCACTCACATCCCCGCCTTGGGTGCTCTTGTACCTGCTCGTTCAGAAAGCATGTCTTCTCCCCACTCTCTCCTTCTCTGGGAGCCTGTGTCCGCCAGCTTCCCACCTCCCAGGACAGGGCTCTGACTTCACTTCTTTGTTGGGGATCCACAGCACTCAGCTACGGATCTTTGACCCCGTTCCCTGGGCTGGATGCTTGTGGATGCCCCATCGACATCAGCCCCAGGAGACCACCTTGGTTGACTACGAAATTTGTGAAGTTTTGCAGTTTGTTTCTACCTTCAGGTGTCCCGCCTATCTCCAGATCCTGTTAATTCACCCTGAAATTCTCTTTTTCTCCCTTCCTGTTGCCACTGCCTTAGATTAAGTCCCCGCTATCGCCCACCTTAATTATTGCAATAACCCACCAACTTTCCTGTCATCTGGCTCTGGTTTCTTATCTATCCTCAGTTTGCCAACAGAGTTACCATTCTTCTTTTCCTCTATAACCCTTACGACCATAACTTCCCCTTCAAATCAGAGTTTCTCAACATTGGCCCTATTGACATTTGGGGCCAGATAATTCTTTATTGTGGTGGCTGGTCTTTGAATTGTAGGATAGCAGCATTTCTGGCCCCTACCCACTTGACGCTAGTAGTATCTGCCCACAGTTGGGACAACAAATGTTTCCAGACGGTGCCAAATATCCCCTGAGAGGCAAAGGTGCCCAATGGTTTCAGTCCTTCTTAACTATATCCTGCATGTTTCATTAAGCAGGATTTCAAATTTTGTTCTAAGTATTTGTTCATCTCTATTAACAATTTTTCCTTGACCTGTGGATCGTGTAGAAATGCTTTAAATGCTGAACATATGTTATATCTGCTTTAGTTCCCTTTTTGTTGTTCATTAAAAACTTTTTTGCTTTGGGTTGGAAAGGGGGAGTTATGTGATATTTATCCTTTGACCCTTTGTCGAGACTTGCTTTGTGACTTAGAACCTCCTTAAGTTTTGCAAACATTTCTAGTGTGTTTGAAAAAATATACATTCTTCATACTTTGTGACTTAGGACATTAATTTTTGCAAACATTTTTTGTGTGTTTGAAAAAAATGTATGTTTTTCAGTTGTTGGGCACAAGATTCTACATATGTTAGATCAGTCTTATTCATTATGTCATTCAGGTCTTATAAATTAAAGCCGATTTTTTTACAGATTTACTTATTTATTTTAGAGAAAGAGAGCACTTGAGAGAGTTGGGGGAGGGGCAGAGAATCTCAAGCAGACTCCCTGCTGAGCGCAGAGCCTGAGGCAGGGCTTGATCTCATGATCCTGAGATCACGACCTGAGAGAAAACCAAGAGTTGAGTTGAACCCTTAACCCATTGAGCTACACAGGCACCTCAATCACTCCCAATTTTTATGTCACTTTATTTATCAATTACCAGAAAAGTGTACTTAAAATATCCTATGGGGAAAAAAATGAAAAATAAAATATCCTATAAAGATTTGTCAACTCCTCCTTATAATTCAGTTGACTTTTGCCTTTATATATTTTGAGAGTCTGTAATAGATAAGAACAAATTTGTATTTGTTATATCTTCTGATGAATTATTCCTTTTATCATTATGTAATGATCTCTCTTTTCTGCCTTAAAGACATTTACTCTGCAGCAGTTGTAAGAACTACAGCTTGGTCTTGATTAGTACTTGCCTGGTATACTTCTTTTTATCCTCTTACTTTCCACCTTATTGAATCCTGCTGGTGTAGGTATATATATTTGGAAAACAGCAGAAGCAAGTCTTCCTTTTCTTTTTTTTTTTTTTAGCATCAAACGTGACAATTGTCTTTTTGTGTGTGTGTGTGTGACAATTGTCTTTTAACCAGTGAGTCTAATCCACTTAACTGTATTGTGTTTCCTAAGATATTTAGATTTATTTTCGCTATTTCTTTTTTTGTACTTTCTATTTACTTTGCTTTGTGAAATCCTTTTCTTGCTCTTTCCTTGTCTTCTTTTGGATCAAGTTTTCTGTATGTCTCCCTTTTCCTCCATTAATTTCAAAATTACATGCTGTTTTTATTCTTTTCATGGTTAACCTTCAACCTTTGTCAAGCACATTGGCCCTAAAGTCTAAAGTTACTATCACTACCTTTTTCCAAATGATGTAAGGAATTAAGAATGTTTTAACTTTACATGTTATCACCATCCAGCATTTGGGGTATTTCTACCTGATTTTTTTACATCTAAATTATATTGTTGTTGTTGTTGGTATTATTACTGTTCCTATTTTTGAGCAACGAATGCATTTTTTTGGCTTTGCCTGGATGCTTACCAACCTCTTTGAATTACCTTTGCTTCTTGCCTCTGAATTTTTCCCTCTGGGTTCAATTTCTTTTTTCCTAAAATGCATACTTCTAGAAATCTTCTCCACAAGAGTCCTTGAATAGTAAATTCTCCTGGTTATTGCTAAAAATATCTTTATTTTCTCTTGTTCTTACATGATTGTTGAAAGAGATAAAAATGAAGGTTGATTTCTCTCAGCACTTTAAAAATCTATACCACTAACTTCTGGCTTTCATTATTGCTTTTGATAAGTCAGTCATCAGTCTAATCATTCTTTTGTGAGCAATCCATATTTCTCTTTTGCACTCTTAAGATCTATTTATTTTATTTTATTAAGATTTTATTTTTTTAATAACCTCTATACCCAATTTGGGGTTTGAACTCACAGTCCTGAAATCTAGAGTTGCATGTTCTACCTACTGAGGCAGCCAGGCATTCCCCAGTTTTAGTTTTCAATTTTTTTTCTATGATGTTACTTAGTATAGATTTAATTTTATCTTTCTTAGAACTCATTTCCTGCCTCTGAAGATTCATTTCTTTCATAGATTCTAAAAAATTCACCGTCTTTTTCTCTTTGTTTATTTCCTCATTTTCTTAATATTGTCCTCCTGAAATTCCTATTAGTCATATGCTTACCTTCATTCTAGCTTTCATGTCTCTTAATCTTATTTTGTATTTTCTATCTCCTTAGGTCTCTGCTGCATTTCATGTAGTTTTCTGAAAGCCACCCGTTCTTAAACTCTAGCTTTTGCTTTGTCTAACCCATGTCAACTACTACACTTTTTTTTTTTATTAACATAAAATGTATTATTTGTTTCAGGAGTACAGATCTGTGATTCATCAGTCTTACACAATTCACAGCACTCACCATAGCACATACCCTCCCTGGTGTCCATCACCCAGCCACCCCATCCTTCCCATACCCCCTCCACTCCAGCAACCCTCAGTTTGTTTCCTGAGATTGAGAGTCTCTTAGGTTTGTCTCCCTCTTTGGTTTTGTCCCATTTCATTTTTAACTCTCTTCCCCCATGATCCTCTGCTTCGCTTCTCAAATTTTACATATCAGCAAGATCATATGATAATTGTCTCTCTCTGATTGACTTATTTTGCTTAGCCTAATACCCTCTACTTCCATCCACATTGTTGCAAATGGCAATATTTTCTTTTTGATGGTTGTATAATATTCCGTTGTGTGTATATATCACATTTTCTTTATCCATTCATCTGCCGATTGACAGGCTCTTTCCAAGGCTCTTTCCATAGTTTGGGGTAAATACCCAGTAGTGCAATTGCTGGGTCATAGGGTAGCTCTATTTTCAACTTTCTGAGGAACCTCCAAACTGTTTTCCAGAGTGACTGCACCAGCTTGCATTCCCACCAATAGTGCAGGAGAGTTCCTCTTTCTCCACATCCTTGCCACATCTGTCATCTCCTGACTGGTTAATTTTAGCCATTCTGACTGGTGTGAGGTGGTATCTCATTGTGATTTTGATTTGTATTTCCCTGATCCCAAGTGATATTGAGCACTTTTTCATGTGTCTGTTGGCCATTCGAATGTCTTCTTTGGAGAAATGTATGTTCATGTCTTCTGCCCATTTCTTGATTGGATTATTTGTTTTTTGGGTGTTGAGTTTGAGAAGTTCTTTATAGATTTTGGATAGTAGCCCTCTATCTGATATGTTATTTGCAAATATCTTCTGCCATTCTGTCAGTTGTCTTTTGGCTTTGTTGATTGTTTTCTTTGCTGTGCAAAAGCTTTTTATCTTGATGAAGTCCCAACAGTTCATTTTTGCCCTTGCTTCTCGTCTTTGGTGATGTTTCTAGGAAGAAGTTGCTGCAACTGAGGTCAAAGAGGTTGCTGCCTGTGTTCTCCTCAAGGATTTTGATGGATCCTTGTCTCACCTTCAGGTCTTTCATCCATTTTGAGTTTATTTCTGTGTGTGGTTTAAGGAAATGGTCCAGTTTCATTCTTCTGCATGTGGCTGTCCAATTTTCCCAACACTACTTGTTAAAAAGACTTTTTTCCACTGGACATTCTTTCCTGCTTTGTTGAAGATTAGTTGACCATAGAATTGAGGGTCCATTTCTGGGCTCTCCATTCTGTGCCATTGATCTATGTGTCTGTTTTTTGTGCCAGTACCACACTGTCTTGATCATTACAGCTTTGTAATAGAGTTTGGAATAGTGATGCCACCAGCTTTGCTTTGCTTTGCTTTTTCAACATTCCTCTGGCTATTCGTGGTCTTTTCTGGTTCCATACAAATTTTAGGATTATTTGTTCCATTTCTGTGAAAAAAGTTGAGGGGATTTTAATGGGGATCGCATTAAATGTGTAGATTGCTCTAGGTAGCGTAGACATTTTAACATTTGTTCTTCCAATCCATGAGCACGGAACGTTTTTCCATTTCTTTGTGTCTTCCTCAATTTCTTTCAGGAGTATTCTATAGTTTTCTGAGTACAAACTCGTTGCCTCTTTGGTTAGATTTATTCCTAGGTATCTTATGGTTTTGGGTGGATCGTAAATGGGATCAACTCTTTTAATTTCTCTTTCTCCTGTCTTGTTTTTGGTGTATAGAAATGTAACTGATTTCTGTGCATTGATTTTATATCTTGCTACTTTACTGAATTCCTGTATGAGTTCTAGCAGTCTTGAAGTGGAGTCTTTTGGGTTTTCCACAAAAAGCATATCATCTGCAAAGACTGAGAGTTTGACTTCTTTGCTGGTTCATATGCCTTTTATTTCTTTTTGTTGTCTGATTGGCGAGGCTAGGATTTCCATTACTATGTTGAATAGCAGTGGTGATAGTGGACATTCCTTCCGTATTCGCTGTGGGTTTTTCATAGATGGTTTTTATGATACTGAGGTATGTACCCTTTATCTCTACACTGTGAAGAGTTTTAATCAAGAAAGCATATTGGGGGCGCCTGGGTGGCTCAGTTGGTTGAGCAACTGCCTTCGGCTCAGGTCATGATCCTTGAGTTCCGGGATCGAGTCCCACATCGGGCTCCCAGCTCCACGGGGAGTCTGCTTCTTCCTCTGACCTTCTTTCCTCTCATGCTCTCTCTCACTTTGTCTCTCAAATAAATCAATAAAATCTTAAAAAAAAAAGAAAGCATATTGTACTTTGTCAGATGCTTTTTCTGCATCTATTGAGAGTGTCATATGGTTCTTGTCCTTTCTTTGATTAATGTAGTATATGACATTGATTGATTTGCAGATGTTGAACCAACTTTGTAGCCCAGGAATAAATCCCACTTGGTCATGATGAATAGTCCTTTTAATATGCTGTTGGATTGTATTAGCTAGTATTTTGGTGAGAATTTTTGCATCCATGTTCATCAGGGATATTGGTCTATAATTCATTTTTAATGGGGTCTTTGTCTAGTTTTGGGATTAAGGTAATGCTGGTCTCATAAAATGAGTTTGGAAGTTTTCTTTCCATTTCTATTTTTTTTGGAACAGTTTCAGAATAGGTATTAATTCTTCTTTAATTGTTTGGTAGAATTCCCCCCAGGAAAACCATCTGGCCCTGGGCTCTTGTTTGTTGGGAGATTTTTGATTACTGCATCAATTTCCTTGCGGGTTATTGGCCTGTTCAAGTTTTCTGTTTTTTCCTGGTTCAGTTTTGGAAGTTTATAAGACTCTAGGAACGCATCTGTTTCTTTCAGATTGTCTACTTTGTTGGCATATAGTTGATCATGATATGTTTTTATAATTGTTTGTATTTCTTTGGTGTTAGTTATGATTTCTCCCCTTACATTCATAGTTCTATTTATTTTATTCCCTTCTCTTTTCTTTTTGATAAGTCTGGCCAGGGGCTTATGAATCTTATTAATTCTTTTAAAGAACAAGTTCCTAGTTTCGTTGATCTGCTCCACTATTCTCTTGGTCTCTATTTCATTGATTTCTGTTTTGTCTTGCTTTATGGTATCACTTATCTCTCGAAGTCTCCCCCTCGTGATCCAATAGTTGTTTCTCTCTCTTTTTCTCAGCTTCTTTATTCTCCATCATTTGGTCTTCTATATCACTAACTCTCTCTTCTGCCTCATTTATCCTAGCAGGTAGAGCCTCTGTTTTTGATTGCACCTCATTAATAGCCTTTTTGATTTTGACTTGGTTAGATTTTATTCCTCCAGAAAGGGATTCTCTAGTATCTTCTACGCTTTTTTCAAGCCCAGCTAATATCTTTATAATCATCATTCTGAACTCTAGTCCTGACATCTTGTTAATGTTCTATTGATTAGCACTGTATGATTCTCCATAGGTAGTTGGGCACAGGCGTTCCACTGGGAAAGCAAAGCCCAGTGAAGAATGCGCTGCCCGCGAAGTGGAGCCCAGCAGGGCCCCGTGGCAGATTGTGTGCTGCCGGCTCACAGTGGCAATGCACACACCTCCATCCTCATTCACGTGAGTTATATAGCCATATTTTCATATAGAGGTAAACAACAACAGTATAAATGCAGTTTACAGGGTTTTTTTGATATACTGGCTTTGATACTATAAGATTCTTTTCAACTGTTGCTGAAAAGCATGTAAATAACTATATAATAGCCTGAGGGGACCACTGCACCCTTAGCCATCATCACAAAATACGTGGAGTGGTAATTTAAAACGTAACGTTGTAACATACATATGTTTAAAACAGAAATCCAAAGCGAACGCTCTGAAATGTCTCTTGTCAAACATTGGTTGCACTGCAAAACCTACTTCAATTTCCCAAAACATAGTGAATCAAACCCTCTGTTCCCATTGCATTCAATCATACCTTGTTTATAATTCTTATCACATCGACCAAAGTGTTTTTTACATCTTTAACTAGATTTAGAACTTTTAGAGAGCCAGAGCAAGACTTTATCCATCATTCTCAACATACAGCACAATATCTGGCATGTAGTAGACACTCACAGAAGTTACAGAAATTTTCTTGAATTACAAGGCTACTCAATTCTTGCCTGGAGAAACATAACTCGAAATTATCATGCTTTTAGGTGTTATAAGCAGTGTCATTATTAAAAATCTCCATATAGCGGCTAATTGTCAGCGGCGTTAGATTAGTACAATACAGAGCACATATGTTCAATATAGCCCCTGCCTGTAATTTTTATTAGAAGTTAGTTCTGATTTCTGAATAATTCCCACTTCTGTATTTGAATGAGTAGTCACTTATGGCCCAGGAAAAACAGTATAGCTACAAGACATAGTGATAATCATACAAAGCACAACCAGACTCTCTTACTCATTGCTGTAACTCCATAGCATAGGACTGGCATGGGAGCAAGTGCCCAATGAACACATGAATGAGTAGATGGGAGGTTATATAAAAAATAAAAGATACATTAGCGAAATGGCAGACAAAGAAAATTATAAGACTTGTTTGACTCCACTCCTTGTATTGTGTCATACTTGTCTTCGTATATGCCTGGCATATAGTGAATATTAAAGAAAACGAATGAATGAATGATTGAAAAAACTTAATTGAGACTGAATATGTAAGAACATTCCAGATCTAGAGTTACCAAGAGAGGGAAACCAAGAGGCCAATGTTTTGAATGAAAAGGAAAAGATTAACTTTCATAAATGTTATGGGTTTTGCTTCATCCACATAAGCTAGCCTTACTTGTTTGATCCTCCTGTCCATCCATCCATTTTTTTCCCACTTTATTTTCAAAGAATCTCTAAAGTAGGAAAAACAGCTGCTTGAATGAGAATTCATTCCAAAGTCTGACATCCATTTTCATTGTACCTCACCTAAATCTTTAGTGCCTTGATAACTACCCAATGATGTTTCTATATAAGAGATACAGGCTACTAAATTATTATATATTAGCATCAAGGAAGACAAGTAATTCTCTCTTTTGGAGATTTATTAGAAATAGTACATAGCTAACATTTCTACATCATATTTGAACCTCATTATATTAAAACCTTGCGTGTTTCACTCAAGAAACGCTTCCCAAGCATCTACTATGAGCCAAGCACTGTGCTTTTGGTTTACAGATTTTAGCTTGGTGTTGAGAAAAACTTGCTGATTTTCTGTCGGTAAATGATTACCATTCTCATGCTAGGAGAGAATGTTGCTTAAAACTTTCATTCTGTGATCCATGCATTCATTCATTCATTTATTTAGCAAATATCTTTGAGCATATCCTCTCTGCCAGACACTATGTAAGGCACCAACAATTCGTTCCTTATTTTATGGATTCATTCATTCATTCAGTAAACAATTCTTAAAGACCTAATAAGAGCCAGGCGTATGTCGGGTCTCTGCTTTCAAAGATCTTACGTGATAATAGTGGTAAGGTTCAGGCAGTGGACAAATAAATAAATAAACCAGTTTAGATCATGCTCAGGTAAAATAATAATAAAATTGGGATGTGCTAGAGAGTGATATGTGTATATCTATGTCATCGATGTGGTCTCTGACCTCAGAGAGCCGGAGATTTCTAAGGAAACGGAATTATTGCCAGATGATCTGAGTGCTGCTTACCTGGATTTTTTTGACGCGCGGAGCCCTGCGTGAGCACATACGAGTGTGACCTGGCCTGGAGGCAGAGAATCCGGGTCTCAGAAAGAGTGGAGCCAGAAGGACAAGCCCCACGTGGCCCGCACAGCATGTCACCAGGGACAGAGCCCCTTGCCCTGTGCCCCAGGCTGACCTGCCTGAGCTGTCTACCGAGAGGGCAAATATCTGCCTTCAAGCCACTCACCAGGCACCCCCTGGTTGGGAACTTCGACTCAGGGTTGACCTGGTTTTGAACTCGTGACCTGGAGGTGAAAGACTCCATATCTCATTACTAATTCCCCACAGCCACTCGGTTCCTCCCGCCAGCCACAAGCAAGAGCGTTTGGTGGGGACAGGGACAGAAGTCCAGCCAGGGGCCCTGAACCCATCAGCCACAGCATCCACCCTGGCTTTAGGCCCTGCCATCTGGCCTCCTGCCGTTCCCCCCAACCTTTAGCCTGGTCTGACGGAACAGGTTTTGGAAGAGGCCAAGGTCACCCCGGGGCCGACCTCCACAGATGGATTCAGCCGGAGACCGCAGCTGCGGTCCAGCTCAACCACGAATGCTCAGGGCCAAGACGTACTCCTTCATCATGGTGGATCATCATTAAGCCAAGGGAGGCCTGGGCCCCAACCAGGTGGGATGTGACCAGATCCAGAAACTGTAAAACCCCCTTCCTTGTCTTGACTCCCCCTTTTCTGCACCCCATTTCCTTCTGCACCCCTAGTTTCCTCACTTCCCAGTCCCCTTTGTTCTTCAAGCGCTCCTGTCACCTCTCAGAGGTTAACATTCAAGGGAGATGAGTTCCATCCGGGAACCCGGGCACATACTGGTGACAACGCAGGACTGGGAAGCATTGCAGGGGCTCAGTCAGGGAATGTCAGCGAGTACGGGTCCCCACAGTTTCTTGGGCCAAGGCCCAGCACTCTCAGGAGAAGGCCGAGATGCGAAGGGGCACTGGCTCTCCAGACTGCGGCGGGATGGGTCAGTTCAGAGGAACCAGGCTGCAGCAGTTGGAGGGTGACTGGGGGGTGGTGAGGGCATCAGAAGCACTGACTTCTTGCTCTCCTGGGCGTAACTGCTTTGTGCTTCATATTCCCGCCACGGGAGTTGGCATAAAATGCGTTGTTGTTGTTACTGTTTTTGTAGGGCTTAAGATACAGGGAAGTGAAAATGCCTCGTCTTTTCTAAAAAGTATGGCTTTAACCATTAATCATACATAGACTACGCTTCTCTGAGAAGGGCACGTACCACCTTGTACTGAACTATTCCCTTCGTGCATTTATTTCTTCCACTAGACTGCGAACTCGTCGAAGATGAGGGCCCTCGCTTGATCGTTTTTCGGAAGTAAATGAGCGAGCAAATGATGAAGGTGATGGCTACGGAGGCAGCCCACGCAGAGTGAACTCAGCTTTTTACTCTGCGTCGCTTTGCATCAATCCCAGAACTTATTTCAACTACAGCCATATCCAGTAACTCAGACGCTTAAAGTGATCTGGTGTAAAGCAATTAAAAATCAACATTTACGGAAAAGATCGATTAAGGTACGATGTTTCAGCTTGCAACACTTTAATTTCAAACGGTGAGCTTCACGCGGCGCCTGGGTGGCTCGGTCGGTTAAGCATCCGACTCACCATTTCGGCTCAGGTCGTGACCTCATGGGTGGTGAGATGGAGCCTCCAGGAGGGCTCTGCACTCGGCAGGGAGTCTGCTTGAGATTCTCTCTCTCTCCCTCTCCCTCCTTCTGCCCATCCCCCGCCTCTCTCTAAAATAAATAAATCTTTTTTTTTTTAAAGATTTTATTTATTTATTAGAGAGAGAGAGACTGAGAATGAGAGGGGAGAAGGTCAGAGGGAGAAGCAGACTTCCCGCAGAGCCGGGAGTCCGATATGGGACTCGATCCCGGGACTCCGGGATCATGACCCGAGCCGAAGGCAGTCGCTCAACCAACTGAGCCACCCAGGCACCCTAAGATAAATAAATCTTAAAAAAATAATAATAATAGTAAGAGAAAATGATGAGGTTTCAAAACTGGATCTGGTTCCGTTCGGATAAAGTCAGCTTGCTCCCCGCCTTGAACTGGGACGCTCAGGTTACAAGTGGGGAGAAGTGATCGTCGCCAGAAATCTCTAGCTGGCAACACGTTTCTTGCGATCGCAAAGCACAGAGTGTTGGCTCTGACGCACACTCAGACGGTGTGTCCCCTAGGAGCTTACGGCCCACCACCCTCAGGGACACCCTTGGACTTGCTAAGCACAGACGGTTGGAAAACTACTCAAGGGCACTTTGCTCTTTATCACGTGGCCAGCATTTGAGCAGCAGCGACTATGTAGGGGAACAACTTCCCTAAACTTCGCCCCAGTATCGTTTTCCCTGCTTTCACTCCCAGCTGAAGTTCATATTAGGAAAATCACACTTTATACTGGACACAGAAATTCCTACTATTCTTAGAGAACAAAAAGCCACAGTGCAGAATAAAAGACTTGCCCGCGTTCGTTTGGTGCTAACCCCTCAGCCTGTGACTCCTGGGCCTCCAAATAAGGCTTGTTTTCCCCTCTTCTCATTTTTTTTTTGTTTAGTCAGCCCTCTCATCCCCTAAGTACACAAAATTCAGCTACATATGCTAAATTCATTCCGGAGTCCAATTTCGTGCTCACCATGTGTCATGGTTATTTTATATCACTTCACCTTCTCTGTGACCTTGATCAAGTCACTGTGCTTCCCCCTTTGGATATAACTTTCTTCATCTTTAATGGAAAATGAGCAACTTGAAGATTTCAGAGTTTCCCTCCGGTTTGGAGTGTGTTTTTCTGTTTACGACGGTAATCCCGGTTCCTGGCATGGTCCCTGGCAGGGAGGGAGAGTTTAATAAACATTTCTTGCATTTATGAATTAATCCAATCATGTAGTGAATCCGTCAATCACATGATCCTGAAGAGGGAATGGGGCTTGGTTTTAAGTCCTAACTGTGTCATTAGCTTGCTGGGTGAACTTGGTCGGTTGCCTTCCATCTGTAAGGCCAGAGAGGAAACAAGATTTACCCAAGATCACAGAGCCAGTAAGAGCAGAGCTAGGGCTAGAACTCAGGCCTTCCGATTCTCTTCCATAAAGATGCACTGATTAGAAATCAGGTGTTGGGCGTCTGGGTGGCTCAGACGGTTAAGTGTCTGCCTTTGGCTCAGGCCATGGTCCCAGGGTCCTGGGATCCAGTCCCGCATCCAGCTCCCTGCTTGGCGTGGAGTCTGCTTCTCCCTTTCCCTCTGCCTCTCTTCCAGCTTATTCTCCGGCTTACTCTCTCATCAAAAAATAAATTAAAAAATAAATAAATAAAGTGCTTTTTAAATTAGGAGAGGACATCAAAACCCCACTGGTAATCACTTTTCTATCCAGACCCTGGATTTAGAACAACCATAAATTTGAAGGACAACACATGCTTTCAAGAAAGGGAGACTCAAACCAATAATTTCTTACCTGCCAAGTGGAGATAAGCACCCACCAAGTGGGCTAGGTGATGGGGGTTGACATCACAGCCCTGCTCGGCTAGGGTTTGCAGTTTCCTTCTAGAGGCAGCTTGTGTCTGGGCTGGTGACAAAGGCGTCTGTGTCTACCATCTCCTAGTGCGGGAACCAGAATCCAGAAAGCGGCCTTGAAAGTAGGGACTGAAATAAGAACAGTCTCCTCTGACATAAACACTCTATAAGGGCAGAGATGGCCTCCCTTCTTACTGACGGCGACCCTGGTGGCAGGCTACCTGCTTCGAGGTGACCTCAGCTGGGGTGGGGATGCCCCGGTGTCATTTGGGTTCTTCCTGTAAGCTCATCTCTACCTTCAGCTTCCCCCACACTGTTCCACACTTCTCCTTCACTGGCATCCTGACTCCGGGGGAGGCTCGAAACCTGAGGACACGGTCTCACTATCCGAGGGACCACAAAGTTCACTGGGAAAGGCACGAGCCTTGGGGTCAAACAGACCTGGACTCGCACCTGGTTTTGCTGCTTATCAGCTGTGTGACTTCAGCCTCGATGTTTAATTCTCTCTTTGGTTTACGCATCTGGTGAGTGCAAATCGTAACGGCTACTCCATGAGATTTTTGTGAAGATTAAGTGTACAATATTTCTAAACCACCTAATGCAATGCCAGAAATACAGTAAGCACTAGATAAATACTAGCTAAACAATTCTTTGGTGCCCTCCAGTTTCCTGGAGTCCCGAGATCCTTCCCAGAAGTTGGAGAGGCCCCTTGGGTGGGAAAGCGAGCAGGGAGGGAGGGAGAAGTGAGGTGGCTTAGGGGCCCTCTGCTTTAGCTAAAACAAATGCTCTGTTATCTGTTACCTATGCCTGTTTCCCTTCTAAGCCAAGTCTGAAATCTCTCCTCCATCCAGTTCAATCCCTTCATGTAGCAGATGAGGAAGCAGAGGCCCAGGGACCTTAGAAATGTCACATGGCTATTCCAAGATGATGCTGGGAGCCAATATCCCATGGGGACAGGTTCTGCAATTACGCTCTTTGGGTCAGGTGTCTCTTCCATGAGGGCTTAGCTATGTAATCGTGAACTCGTTACTTATCCGCCTTGTGCCTCAGTTTCTCCCTCTTGAAAATGGAGGATAACAGTGCCTGCTTGCAAGGGTTTTTGTCAAGATGAAATCCATTTTTATATCTAAAGTGTTTGGAATGGCATCTGACATATAGTGCCTGCCAAGCATGAGTGATTGCTATTAGAAGACTTGACCTCACTTCACAGTCTAGTAAACTTTACCTGTGAGTAGGATACTGACTTTTAGTCTGTGCGTATCCTTCACCGCAACCCAGGTGCTTTCCGCGGCGAAAAGAGCTTCAGCGGGCTGTGACCAAGTTGGACACAACTTGAAGGCGTTGTCATATCTCCTCCAGCCCTGACGCTTGGGCCGGGCACCCTTGCTGAGAGAGCGAGTGGTGAATAGATTTAGTTGAATGAGAAGGAAAAGCCCATTCAGGACAAGAAAGATGACACGAGAAAAAGAAAATGCTTCTATCCGAAGCATTTTCCTCCTCAACAGATATCACTGGGGAGAAACTTGTGGAACGGGGGTCAGGCGGACTGTTGGGGCACCGTTTTGACCACTAGAGGTCAGTGGAATGTTTGCTAACAATGGAGTGTGGGCTCCTGGGGACAGGCGGTGTCCACAGCGAGACTAGCCATAGTACCACCATCTCCTTCCCTTGGCGGGTCTGGGTCTGGTTTGCTTTCCAGGAACCTTCTCCCATGCACATTTGTTCCCCTGTCCCTTCTGTGACCAGGCAGGATTGGCAAGGCAAGACTCCGCGCCAAGCACGGAGGGTGTGGTGCCCTAGAGATCCCTTTCTCCTTGTGAGCCAACCTGTGCAGATGCTCAGGACTGTCGGTGGCCTTCATCCTCTAACAAATACACTCCAAGGCCTTCACGGGGTTGGCTTCCCTGACTTCCCTCCTTTACACGGTCAGCATCATATCATTTCATTTCTCTAGCTCCCTCTGCTCCCTCTCTGCCCTCTGTCCCTATCTCGGGCCCATCGGTAAGACCCTGTGAAATACTTTTTTGTGGATCCACAGTTCCTAGTCTTGAATGAACATATGCGTGAAAGAATGAGCGTGGCCACTATTCCAACACAGAACATATTTTCCACTGCAGCTCACAAGCCCAAACTAGTATGTGAGAACCTCTGTGCAGAAAGGAAGAGATCCAGAAGCTTCCCAGAGGCTATCCACTGCAGACTGCATCAGGGCAAGCTGGTGCCTTAGTATCCCCACTTTGCTGGCATTCACCCACGGTCATGTTCTCTTTCTTTTCCTGGATACGTAATTAGGTGACAGATTCTCGCCTCCCTTGCAATTACGTAGCATCATATTAACTAAATGATGGCCAACAGAATGGGAGCAAAGTGATGTGTACTTCTTCCCAACTTGGCAAATAGAAACCTTTAAGGTGCCATCCCTAATTTCTTTCCCCTAGAGGACCTAGAAAAGGGGAGCCATGAGTAGAAAGGTGCATGCATCCCTGTATGACCCCTATATGCAAAGCCCACCTGCCGACTATGAGCAAGAAATTAACCCTTTGAGAATCTTTATTTCACGATACTCGCTTTTCTTAATTAGATTATAATTTTTTACCATGATTATTGGACTGTAACTTCTGGGTTCCCATTATTTCAGTGGGCACTAACAGACTGCTTTAAAAGCTTCTAAGATATGAATCTATAACATTGGGGAACCTGGGCGGCAGAGTGGGTTAAAGCCTCTGCCTTCGGCTCAGGTCATGATCTCAGGGTCCTGGGATCAAGCCCCACATAGGGCTTTCTGCTCAGCAGGAAGCCTGCTTCCCCCCACCCCACCCTCTGCCTTGCTCTACCTACTTGTGATCTCTCTCTCTGTCAAATAAATATTTTAAAAAATCTTTAAAAAAAAGAATCTATAACATTAACACAACTGGCACGTAGTTTTTTTAATTTAAGAAGACTCATTTGACTTTTTTTTCAAGATTTTATTTATTTATTTGACACAGAGAGAGAGAGATCACAAGCAGGCAGAGAGGCAGGCAGAGGAGGCAGGGGAAGCAGGCTCCCCGCTGAGCAGAGAGCCCAATGCGGGGCTCGATCCCACGACCCTGAGATCATGACCTGAGCCGAAGGCAGAGGCTTTAAACCACTGAGACACCCAGGAGTCCCTCATTTGACATTTTATTTCTAGCATAAAATTTCCTCATCTGAGGGAACTTTGTTTGCCTAAAAAAGGGTCATTTTAATGAACTATAATTTCTGAAAACTTCCTTTTTTATTAGTTGAGAAAGCCACTTATTTTTCAACAAAGGGGATTTTGTACATATAGCATGGATTATTTAGTTTAACTCTGACAAAAGCAATTTTCGTATGTTGAGATATTTGTATACCGTTCAGTAAAAAGCATCCTGAACATATTAGTGAACCACTTAAAAGGAGAGCATATCTGAGGCTCGTTGGTACTGAGCATACTTACATCTATTTCCAGAATCTGGGGACTTGATATCAAAAGGAAATTAGAGCATTTCAAGGTATTACCAGATTGAGATCGGAACCTTGAAATGTATTTTTCTTTTAGTATTGCCAATGAATGAAGCAAATGAGTAACCAAATGAGAAGGGAAAGAACAAAAAAGTGAAAAATGAAGAGAGCAAAACCAGTGTCACAAGGAGAACAGTTTCTAGTCTGAGAAAGACTCCCGGTCACAATAGGATTCGAAGTGTAATTTATTTGAAACATGTCCCAAATTTCTAAAATCTGCTTCTCTGACAAAATCATTGCATCTCTTGGTTGCTGTTTGAGTTTTAGAAGAGTCAAATCCTTTTATCTTCTGTATCTTTAGAAAACAGCAGGAGAAGAAAGAAGTGGATCTAATCCCCCAGAGAGAAAACTGCCACTTCTTAATTTTTTACAAAATTTTCTCGTCTTTTCAATTAACTTTCTTTCTAATGTAAATACAAATTTAAACCTAGACTTAAAATAGGATTTTTTCCCTTCATCCAAATGATGTCACAAATCAGTGTAAAAATCAATGATCCAGGTTGCTTGGTGGGTAAAAATAATCCTAGGTGTTTCTGGAGGGTGAGCTGACATGTAAAAAAAATCGCATTTTTTTCTGGAACTGGCTGTCTTTGACTGCGTGAGTACCATGATGCAAAGTTAAAACAGAGCCTGGAAATTTCATTCTCGATCTCACTAACTACCGGAATCAGTGTTTTAATCTCTTAGTGGAAACTTTCAGTTGCTCGAATCTGTATTTGAGAATTTTTTCAGGTTCTACATCATTTATGTCAAATTACAACACATATAGAAACATAACCTGTGGCCCCTGCTCTTCCATAACTTTTTAAGGGTGTGTGCGTGTGTGTGTGTGTGTGTGTGTGTGTATAAAATGTGTCTATATGTATAATAATGTATACTATATTGGGACGCCTGGGTGGCTCAGTTGGTTGAGCAACTGCCTTTGGCTCAGGTCATGATCCCGGCATCTTGGGATCGAGTCCCGCATCGGGCTCCTTGCTCCACAGGGAGCCTGCTCCTCTCTCTGCCTCTGCCTGCCTCTCTGCCTGTTTGTGTTCTCTCTCTGTTAAATGAATAAATAAAATCTTTAAAAAAAAATAAATAATGTATACTATATTAAATGAATGCAACATGCATAAATATTTATTAAACACAACAGTGAACTATTTGCACCTTTTGATAATGCTTCTATTTACTTGCTTTGGCATAAAGAGTAATCTCTGCATCCTGTGAAAAATGTATAAATGTTATCTGGTATTGCTCTTAGATGGAATGCTAATTAGTGCGATATCACAAATAAACAGTATTTTAAATACAAAAAAAAATTAAAGAAATTAACTTTTTGGTAGAGCATAAGCCACAGCTCTCCGGGCTATAGGAAGGATGGTGCTTTGAAGGAATTCAAAGGTCAGGGATTCTTTTTTTCCCCTCGCTTTTGCAAAACATATGAATCATAGAACTTTAGAGCAAGAATGAATGTACCTAACCCCCAAATTTTATTTAACAGATAAACAAATTCGGGACCAGCGAGATGAGTCAACTTGTCCAAGGTCACACAGCTACTTGGTAGCAAAAACAAGATTAGAATGTAGGCTTTTTTCTCCTTCCGTCTATCAGGCTTTCAAGGGTGTCCCAGAGTAAGCCAAGCCAATTCCTGAGAGGCCAGACCTCTCAGCACTGCTTCCCTCTGTTATAGTCTATTTCTGCCTTGCAGCATAAAATAATTCAGGAGACAGCACAACTACTGACAAGATGCCAAGCAGATATTAAGTTTCTATATGATAAGAAAAAGTAATGGCTTGCAGCCCTAGAACACTAGGAATCCAAGATCAAAACATTAAGCCGAGTGTGGCAGGAATTATGGCTAGAATACAAAAGAAGCTCGGGAGCAGAGAAGGTAAGTTAGCTTTAGGAAAAGGGGTCCTAGAAATGTCCTTTAGCTCAGTTTTGAGCCAACCCCATAGTGGATCTCATCTCCATAGTGACGGTATGAGTCTGGGGACACCTGTACAGGAAGCTTCCATCTTCTAAGAGAACACGTAAAATAATCACGAACAGAACGTTGGTAGAAATATGGATGGTAAAAATATTGTAGTTTGGTTGGAGATGGAAATGAGGAACATGGTATTAGAAACTGGAGGGAAGGCAATCCTCGTCATAAAAGGGCTAAGAACTTGGCTGACTTGTGTCCTAACATTTTGTGTTCTAGTCTTCTTGTGCTTTGTAGAACTTGCAAGCGACGAAATGCTCTATTTAGCTGAGGAGCTTCCTAAGTGAAGTGTTGCAAGAGGGGCGTGGGTCCCTCCTAAGGGCTTACAGTAAAATCCAACAGGGGAAGGATCGTTGGAGACAGAAATGTTAATCACAGAGGAACCAGAACTTGGAGGTTTGGAAAATTCTCAGGCTATACATATTTCAAAAAAACGAAGTTTGCTCCAAAGAGATCCCTAAGAGTGTGGTTGAGCAAACACATGGTAAAGGACCATGGGTGCAACTCTAGGAGTCTCGTCAGCCTTTTCAGCAGAAGCGGGAGGAGATGGGATTATCCAGCCAAGACCCTGCTAGTTTGAACTAAAGGGGACAGGGAAAGTTGGGAGGGAATGAATGAAAGCTGTTGGACTTCTTAGATCCTACAAGATGGGACCATAGAGCTCTTTGGCTACAGATGTGTGCTATCCTTCCAGAAGGGGGAAGAAGGACCCAAAGGTAATTCAGAGATCAGCAGGGCTGCCACTCCCACTCCAGGCCCAGAGTGCATAGGCCAGGAGTCTGGAGGGAGGTGGAAAGGTCAAGGCTATCTCTACCTCTGTGGAAGAGGACAGGGCCACTGCAGAGAGCTATAGCATGGGCTGTCCTCACCCACCCCTGCAGAGAGCCACTGCACATCGTGCAGCCGTGGGGATGACGCTGCCACCGTAGTGATCCTGGAGGGCAGAGCGTCGAGGCAAAGATGGTGATTCTTGAACTGTAAGATCTCCTGGAATTTGCCTTGCTAGGTTGTGGACTTGCTTGGGACCCATTACCCTTGCCTTCTTTCCAATTGCTCTCTTTTGGAATGGGAATGTCTATTCTGTGCTTAGTCCCACCATCGTCTCTCGAAAGCACATCTTATTTGGCTTGAGGGGAATTCTGTCTTGAGATACATAGCACCTGGAATCTCATTCTAATTTCACTTAGATGGCATTTCGTTGAGACTGGGCTGTAGATGTCAGAGTTGGTGCTGGAATGAGTTAAGACTTTGGGGGCTATTGGAACGGACTGTATGTATTTTGCATACAAGAGAGACCCATGATTTGGGGGGACCAGGGACAGAATTCTATGGGTTGAATTTTATCTTCTCCAAAATGTGTATATTGAAGCTCTAACCCCCAATAAGATAGTATTTGGAGACAGGTGGCCTTTGGGAGGTAATTAGGCTTCGATGTGGCCATGGGATGGAGCCCCAATGATGGGATTAGTGTGTTTATAAGACATCAGAGATTGATCTCTCTCTCTCACTCTCTTTCTCTCTCTCTTTGCAAGGAGACTATTGTCAATCAGCCAGGAAGAGGGCTCACACCCGGAACTAAATCCTCCAGCACCCAGATCTTGAACTTCTGGCCTCCAGAACTACGAGAAATAAATGTTTGCTGCTTAAGCCGCTCTGTTGAGGGCACTTTGTTATAGCCGCCCAAGCAGACTGATACAATAACCGAAAGGGCTTTTGCTAAGCTTCTTTCAAAGAAAACCTCTGGCTACACAACTTACAGCAGACAAATTCGCAAATAGCCTAGATAGGGAGAAACTGAAAAAAAAAAAAAAAACGTGGATCGTGAGGTAGAAATCAGAAACACAAGTCATAACTAAGCCCTGGCGTCTTTATACGGGTCGCAGATATCTGAGGTATTTGGGTTTTTACAAAGTGAGGTTAAGTGCCGAGAGATCAGGCATCTCATATGCTCCTCAGAATCATTTCTTTCAGGAAGCCTTTCTTGGCCTCCCATTGGTTTCTTCCTGAAGCTTTAGGAATTTGCTCTACAGAAATATTTCCAGTGACAGCCTCATCCACCAAGCCCTACCTGTGCAATGTAAGTCTGAGTCCATACTCTTTACTGGTCCCCACGGAATGACAAGAAGAGCAAAAACAAGGGCTCATTTTCAGGGGCGCCTGGGTGGCTCAGTCGGTTGAGCATCTATCTGCTTTTGGCTCAGGTCATGGTCCCTGAGTCTCGGGATCAAGTCCGGGGATCGAGTCCTGGGATCGACTGAGCCCTGCATCAGTCTTCCTGCTCCGTGGGGAGTCTGCTTCTCCATGTCCCTCTGCTCCTCCTCCAGGTCGTGTGTTCTCTCTTTCTAATAAATAAATCTTAAAAAAAAAAAAAAAACAACTTCATTTCATCTCATTCTGGGCTGCCCTGGAAATAGCAAAAACCTTTCACACCTTCTACAGCACTTTATCTTATGTTCATTGACCTTTCTCACCAAACCCTGTCAAGGGGTTGGGACCACGAGCCCATCTCAAAGGGCATTGAGGCTCAAAAAAGTTAAATAACTTGCCCAAGGTCACCCCGTGAATAAACAGAAGAACTGAGACCCCAGCCCAAAGCGTCTAACTTCAGAGATTATCCACTGAACACTACGCAGCACTCTCTCCAGGCGTGTGTGCAAGTGTGTATGTGTGTGTACAAGAGCACACGACTGAAAGGCATGTGGTGGGAAGATAGGGGAGTGATTTATTTGTGTCTATTCAAACTCTTGGAGTGAAAGTTCCACGCCTAAGGGGTGGATTTCTCTTACTTATTAATTAACATTTGTTGTGTTAATATTTGTGTTTATAAAATGCTTACTTTTGAAAAACTCTTCGAGAAATGAACACTGGGAAAAGATAGGACACAGAGTCAATGGGGTTGGTCATTGCCATTCCTATTCATTCATCCATTTATTCTGCAGATGTTCATTGAGTCCGTTTCCTGGGCTAAGTAAGCCCCGTGCAGGTGCTGCAGGCCTCCCTGGACGTCGGGCGCTGTCCCCACCCTGGCCACCATTATTCTCTCGACTCTACACTAGAGGGGATCTTTCCATGAGGCTGTGTCAGGGCAGCCTCTGGCCAGAACTCTCTGGTACCTGTGTCGACAGTCTTTGTGGCAGATGAAGCCTTTGCCTTGGCATTCCCCAGCAACAAGAGAAGAATGTGCTTTCATTCTTCCCAGGCTCTCCCTGGGTGTGGTGGGTGCTGCTGTCACTAGAAGGCTTCCGTCAATAAAGCCTGCTTAATCTCCTTTGCCGGATGGCGGTGTCCGCCCGCTTGGAGCCGGCAGGAAAGCAGCACCATGCTTTAGATTCCCCAAATTGTTCGAGGCTGTGGGTGAGCCACAGCAGATCCCACATGAACCGAGGGACCTGCACTGGCTTGCCCGAAGGAGGGGAGTTGAGTTCAGGGTTTTCTCTCCAGCTGCTGATCTGCGCATGCTCCGTGAGGCGCCTTTACCAACACAGAGGGGCTGAGCAAATTCCCGGGAGGCCAGCGATTGAGCAGTTTCCGGGAGCACCACCACCATTGCCACTTCCTGCCCGCTGGAGAGCTCTCCGGGGTTTGCAGGAGAAACCTGAGCTCCCCACGCGGGGACATACCGGGGGCTGCGTGACAGCGGATCTCGGAGGCTGATATAATTTGTGGTGCCCGCTTTAAGGAAAAGAATACAAAATAGGGTCTCTCCCAGGGTCTTGGAAGGGGTCCGTGGCAGTGAGGGGGACTGAAGCTCAAGCTTTAGAACCTCGCGGAAAGGCCCACCTTTGCCCACACTTACCTCTGTAGGCCTTTCTCTCTTGACCTCGACATGGATTCCTGCGTTCCAGCCAACATCTCTGCTCACTGAGCATCTCCCGTATCCTGCTCGATGTTCTTTCTTATGCTTCTGTGAGATAAGTCTGTATGTAAAACGACCATTAACTCCTTGAGATGCTACACTAACAATAAGAATTTTTAGAGTGACTGTCGTATTGGATGCCTCCTCCGCTGTCAACATTGTGCTAGATACTTACATCTTGCAAGACAGGGATATATTAAATAGTATTATGCTCACATTATGCGTTACAGCCCAGAGATGTTACGTGGCTTGCCACTGGCCCTGCAGCAAGCAAGTGGCAAAAAAAAAAAAAAGTGTAATTTAAAAAATTCTATTTTTCCTACTTCGAAGTCTATGCTCTCTGATCTATCCCAAACTGCCTCTATCCCATTCTCTATCATGGCCCCCTCAAAACACAGTGCCTGACACACGGAGCTGTTCTCCAAATCACTCATACTTGGATGAGAATGTCTCAGGGGGGGAATGGGGCCACATGTTTGCAATTTGGTATTAGAAAAATACTAGACCTCCTAAATGTTTACTATTTAGTTGTTATTAATTGGCTGTTTTATCAGGCATCCTATATTTGCTTTTCGCTTGCACTGATCCAGCCTATGTGTATCAGTTAGCAATACTACAATGATGCTGTGAGGGAAAAAAAATCATCCTGATACTCAGTGGCATGCAATTTTCTTGCTCCTGCATCTAGAGGTCAGGGGGAGCTCAGCTGATGGAGGGTGGGCTCAGCTGGGCTTGGCTTGGTTTCTAACCTGCTCCTTGTGTCTTTCATCCACCTTGGGCCAGTGGTTTTCCAGGGTAAATTCATCTCAGGACGAAGGCAGGCGCACGAGAGGGCAAGACCAACTATTGAAGCACATGTAAGCCTTTGCTCATGTCATATTTTCTAACCTGTGGGCCAAAGAAAGTCAACAGGCCAAGCTCGAAGTCCAGAGCGGGGAAATACACTCTGCCCACAAGGAGACCACAGCAAAGGAGAGACGCACTGCAGAGGGTGAAGGGCTGAGACTAGTGCTCAAGCGACCACAGTGTGAAGTCGAAGAGAAAAATGCCTACAACTCATCTGAAGACTCTCAGAACGGGCTTCCCAGTCAATTCAGAATATCATGCCATCCTTTTCAAAATTCTCCAGTCACTTTAATTTCAAATACAAATAAATGCATGCTATGTAACATTTCTAGAGAAGAGGAGGGAGAACAGGGCAAGCACTGAAAGGCAAAAATGCTGGGTCACCCAGCTTCCAAGGGAAAGCAGGCCCAGCTGAAATCTCTTGGGGTACCACAAAGGCAGATCTTCCTGGTCTCATCCTGAATAACCATAGTTAGAGGAGCGCCCCTGATTCTCCACCAGAAAAGACTGGTAAGGAACTTTTCAAGTCATTTGATATCAAGAAGTGAGACAGTTTGCATCCTCCCCTCTCCCCAACCATACTGCGATTAGGAGTATGGTGTCCCACCTATGTTTGAGCTAGCAATCTGTCCGTTCAATGGGGCTAATTCTAGCCTGGGGGGATGTCAGGTAGACAGAGGAGAGGAACTGGAATGCACTCAGTAAAACAAAGGAACAAAAGGTGGAAAGGCACGTTGGAATTCTTGAGGAAGAACCCCGTACTTAAGTTGTCAGGAAACGCATTCTTCTTTTAAGACTGTTTTGTCATTGTCACTGGAAATTAATGTCAATGATCATTTTTTAAGATATCTTTTAAGAAATACGTGTAGTAAGTGTGCATTTTTCAAAAGTCCAGAAATGGATGCACCGGAATTAGTAAGGGGATTATTTCTGTATAACGGAATTATAAGCAGTTTTTTTATTTCTCCTTTATTTTATTCTTACTTTCTGTTTCTTCTCTTTTGACCTCATGTGAATTCTATCATAAAAAGGAGGGAAAAAAAAAGTTGAAGGAAGAAAAGGAACAAACTTAATTTGTTTTCTAGAAATGGCCAGTCATGGAGCGAAAGTGTTTATTTATAATGTATCCCAAAGCGTATTCTTCAGACACCGTTTCCCATGCTCTTCAGAGGTGGAGGCAGTGCGGATGGGTTCTGTGATAAATAAATCTGGGGGGAGAGAGGTCTTAGAACAAATTACAGCTTTAAAAAAAATAGAAAAGAAAAAACCGCAAGAGTGAAGAAGAGGGCAGGGGAAGCAACACCCCCAACCATGCCACGCCAGTGACCCCTCCTTCAGGGATTAGCTCTCCAGAGCTACTTGGAATTGTTTGCAGCTAACATTGCCTGAGCATCCATTCTGGCATAAGGAATGATAAATGAGTTCGGCAAGGCAGGTGGTCAGGATCCCTGAACAGGTCTGTGTTGCCCTCTCCTGTGTTTTGTGGACCCTCCCTCTCAGACATCCTCTCCATCTTGGACACCAACCCCTCTGCCCTCACAGAGCCTCAGTGTCAGAAGCAACCCAGCAGCCTGGCCCTGTACAAACTCTTCAGCTAGGCTAGATCTGCTCCTCTGTGATCTCGTAGCAACCTGGGTGGTCCCTTTGCGCAATATATATCATTCATTTATTCAATCTGTTATCGTTCAAAATGGTTCGATAGCGCCATTTTGGATATAAGGTTCAAGTGCACCTTATATGAGCAAGACTAGGCACTAGGGGACACAGCGCTAAGAAAGCCACTCTCTTCACCTCCTTGAAACTTAAATTCTATTCAGGACATTTAATAGGGCCATAAAAGAAGAAGAGTCATGAGCTGACAATTGTTAAAACTAGGTGGTGGATAGGGGGAGTTGTCTTTACTGTTCTCTCTACTTTTGCAAATGTTTGGAATTTTCATTAAAAAAAAGGTGTTTAGGGCCACCTGGGTGGCTCAGTGGGTTGAAGCCTCTGCCTTTGGCTCAGGTCATGATCTCAGGGCCTGGGATCGAGCCCCGCATCGGGCTCTCTGCTCAGCAGGGAGCCTGCTTCCCTCTCTCTCTCTGCCTGCCTCTCTGCCTACTTGTGGTCTCTCTCTCTCTGTCAAATAAATAAATAAAATCTTTAAAAAAAAAAAAGGGTGTTTAAAATAAATACAGGAGGGGCGCCTGGGTGGCTCAATGGGTTAAAGCCTCTGCCTTCGGCTCAGGTCATGATCTCGGGGTCCTGGGATCGAGCCCCGCATCGGGCTCCCTGCTCAGCGGGGAGCCTGCTTCCTCCTCTCTCTCTCCCTCTGCCTGCCTCTCTGCCTACTTGTGATCTCTCTCTCTCTCTCTGTCGAATGAATAAATAAAATCTTTAAAAAATAAATAAAATAAAATAAAATAAAATAAAATAAATACAGGAGTCACACAGCTAAATGCAAAATCATATCTGTGACAAGTGTCCCCGAGGAGACAGAGATGGTGCAATAAAAACACCCAGCGGGGAGATCGCCGTAAGTAGGGGAGATTTTCCCAGACGAAGCAGTGAGAGAGCTGATTCCAAAAGAACGAGCAGTCACTGAGAAGCCGAGAGACAGCAGGTGGAACTTGCAGCAGAGGGGACAGCGAGAGCATAGGGCCTGTCGTAGAGGGAGGACCACACACAGGGGCTGAAGGAAGCCAAAGTGACTGGAGCCCTGGGGAGGAGAGAGAAGATGCTGGGAGAGGCGCCAGAGAAGTAGGAGCCAAATCAGATCTCCTCCTCCACTAGCTGGGGGCCGCCAAAGGGAGCAGTAGGTCCTGTGCATCTCCAGCCTTGAGTAGTCTCTCCAGGGTCTACAGAGCAAATGCACACATGTACAAACAGAGAATGAAGGAACAGACCACGGTTAGACGGAGAGGGAACCAGCGCCGAGTGCGGTTCGGTGGTCAACGTCCTCAGACGTTCCGTCCCAAGCCATCCCCTTCCCTGTCTATCCATTTCTGCCTCTGAGCCTAGCAGCGGTTGGCATCAGAGAGCTTATCTTCCCCACCCCCGATGTTTCCTTCCATGTGAGAGCACCCCCCCACCCAGAGCGATCACCGGGCATCCCTTACCCCTGGCCTCTCAGCGGCTCCTCACTCGCCCTGTCATGGAGGAGCCGGAGCACCAGACTTGATTGGGGAGCTTGGAAGGAAAATCTCCTCGTCTTCTCCTTCCACCTTCAAGCCAGCTGCCCGCAAAGCGTGCTTTCTGCCCTGCTCCTCTCCCCCCTCAGATTTACACGCGGACCGTCCCCAGGGAAGGCAGCTCGGCCCCGTGCTGCTGTGGCTAAGTAGGCAGTGAGCCCAGCGCTGGTGTTTCATCACTCGGCCCTGTTCCCCGTAGATAGAAACCACAGTCTCTGATTTAGCAATAATCAAGTAATAGTTTAGCCCCATCACTTCCTCCTTTGTCTTTTTTCTCCGATGGTTCTGAATTGAGATGGAGAAGAGCTTTGTCTATGGAACCCTCCCAGAGACCTCTCCATCAATGCTCCCACTATCCCTCCAAGGGATACACCAGCCTCTGGGGCTCCCAGCATTGGCTTGGCCTCCTGTCTAAGACCTCAAGGGCACAGCCCTGCTTCCCCTCACCCTTCCACTTAAACTTCCTAGCTCGGCTTTCCATCCTTGCTGGAAGATCTGACTCTGCTTCTCCTTCTGCCGTTCGCTTATTTATTAAGTAAGGTGGGGAAGGTTCCTCCTTCCATGGGGCCTGCAGTCTAAAGAGAGCCAACCACAAGAAAGAAGCCCATGTCAAAAACAAGATAATTTCAGAGACTAATAACTACTATAAAAATGATAGGAGGCTGGGCGCCTGGGTGGCCTAGTTACGCATCCTACTCCTGATCGCAGCTTATGTCTTAATCTCGGGGTTGTAAGTTCAAGCCCCACATTGAGCTCCATGCTGGGTGTGGAGTTGACTTAAATATATATATTGCCATACATATATGTGGCATATACATAAATATATATATGGCAACATGATGGAGACTATCTTTGGGCAACTTTAGCCTGAGTACCAGGAATTGGAATTTAAATGGAAACTTAGGGGCCTCTGGGTGGCTCAGTCAGTTAAGTGTCTGCCTTCAACTCCAGTCATGATCCCAGGGTCCTGGGATCGAGCCCCACATTGGGCAATCTGTTCAGCGGGGAGTGAGCTTCTTTCTGTGTGCTGCTCCCCCTGTTTGTGCTCTGTGTGTGTGTGTGTGTGTGTGTGTGTGTGTGTGTGTGTGTGAAGGAAATAAATAAATAAATAAATCTTTAAAAAATAATAAAATAAATGGAAACTTGAATGAGGAGAAAGTAGTGTTCAGAGGAAGAGCATTCTGGGCAGAGGGAATGACATTTGCAAAGGGCCTGAGGTGGAAATGAGCTCGATGTGTTTGAGAAAGAGAAATAGAGATGCTTATGGCAGAAGCACAGTGAAAGAGGGAAGCACGATGGGGGTTGAAATTAGCTCACAGGGGCCAAAGCACATGAGGTCCTGTGGTTTGTGGTGAAGACTTTGGAGTTTGGGTCAAAGTGCAGTGGGAAGCCATCGGGTGCTTTCTTGACTGGGAACTCCTGGAACGTTGGTGTTCTTGATCCTAGACTCTATTCCCTCGAGCTTCAACCCTCTTTTGGAACATTATCGTGAAGAGCCCTGGGCCTTTCCCATGGTATTCACTGTTCTCGTAAAGGATCATCACCCTAGTCAAGTAGAAAAGTAAGACTATAAATCATTAAGAGTTCGAAGTTTAAGTTCTACGCTTTCAGTCATATCCACGGCCACTTGTTGGGTTTTTCTTTGTTTTTGTTTTGATTTTTAAGAATTACAGTAAAGGGTCAATGCTTAACCCAAACAAATGAGTCACTGATAATAGAGTATCAGGCAGTTCTGGAGAAAAATATTTGGGACCCCGTCTGGTGTCCAGATCGGGCAACCCCCTACTCTGTGTATGCATCATTCTCGTCAGGGACAAGCTGTGAAGAAAGGAAAGGAAGGAAGGAAGGAAGGAAGGAAGGAAGGAAGGAAGGAAGGAAGGAAGGAAGAAGGAAGGAAGGAAGGAAGGAAGAAGGAAGGAAGGAAGGAAGGAAGGAAGGAAGGAAGGAAAGAAAGAAAGAAAGAAAGAAAGAAAGAAAGAAAGAAAGAAAGAAAGAAAGAAAGAAAGAAAATACAGTAAGAGTGGGCAGGAAAAGCAAAAACCAGTGCCAATGATTTCAGTTAAAAAAAGCAAAGAGACTGGAAACGCACCCTCCAAAGAGAGAAACACATTGCAACACTGACGGGGAAATCCCCCTCCTTAATCAAGTGAGCCCTCCCAAAAGCAGACCCGAACACAGATGAGGGGAATCACAGAGCGAGTTTCCCAGCGCCCTCGTGAGTTTACTGTTCAGAGCAGCTGTTATCGGGGGTGGGGGAGCGGGAGAGAATCTCACGGTCAGCTGGGGAACGTCCCACCCAAACGGAAACCTCCACTGTTCTCACTCCGCTCGGTCAAGAACCAATTCCAGGCACCGAGAGAAAGAGGCATCCACTGGGAGGCCCCGAGTTCTTCAAGCAGCCAAAAATTGGCTTTGTGCTCAACAACCTGATTGGCCAGGGAGTCTTTAAAGTCACCTGTCACTTCCTGCAAATGAAAATGAGGCTTTTCCTCTAGTGTCCCAAGGGGAGAAAGCTTCAGGGGTCACCGTCCCTCTCTATTGTGGGACCACTGGAATTGCCCTGATCTTAACGAGTCCCGGGATCGCAGGGATTTCTAGTTCGCACATCTTTGGAGAACCTCCATGAAGTGTCCTCTACTCCCCTAAGCTCGATTCTCGATTCACATACTTCCCAATAGTTACTGTGCAGCCGGAGGCAGAAGGTTTCAGAATTATCTGGAGCACGTCTTCCTTTGATCTGTGTGCCATGCTATCAGGAGCAGAAATCAGAAAGAAGCATTCTGCTTTGCTATGCAGCCAAATGAGGAACCACTAACCCCCCTGGAAGGTCCCCCTCGCTGGCCATGCCAATAGGGCAGCCTGGCGGGGAGCCCAGCTGAGGAGGCTGTTAGCCTCTTCTTCTTTCCGTCAAGATCTCTATCTACAAATTGCAGTGTGAGACCTGCCAGACAGAGATGGCGAGAGAGAACCGTTGGGGAGACCTGAATAAGCCAGGTAGCTGTGCAATCAAAAGGGAACAAAACTATTACGAAAAGCGAGGGAGGTATGCAGGAAAGCAAGAATGCCCCCACGCTTGTTTGAGTTTAGTTCCTGTCTGGGCTTGAGGCAGGACGGATGGGGTTTCTGAAAATGCCCCTTCCTTGCGAGTCTTTCCAGGTTCCATTCATCTCGATCCAGCAAACTTCTGAGTGTCTGGAATGCGCCGCGCCGACTCTGAGGGCGAATGGATAGGCAAGGCTCCACCCAAGGGGGAGGAGTCAGGGGGCTAGAGCTGGGCTTGGCAAACTACGGCCCCCAGGCCAAACGGGACCCACTGCCTGGTTCTGTCTTTCCCACAAGCGGAGAAGCGTTCTCCGTTTTCCACCTGTTTTTTTTTAAGTCAGAAAAGGAATTCTACGTTGTGGTGTATGAAACTTACATGAAATTCAAATTTCAGCCACCATAGGCGAAGTGTCTTTGGGACACAGCCACGCGCCTTCGTTTCCCTCTTGTCTGTGGCTGCTTTGGCCCTACAGAGGGCGGAACCAAGGTGCAGCACCGGAGACCCTCCGGCCAGCAAAACCTAAAATCTTCACTCTGGCCCATGACAGGGATAGCGTGCAGACCCCTGGACGAGAGTTATGCCTCCCGCAGCTTTTGCACAAGGGGTAGTAAGTGCATTTCCAAAGTTAAGAAAAATCTCCTGCTGTCTAAACATTCTCGCATATTCTATTAATTCAAACACATGATGTAATAAGTGGTTTCACTGCCACTCTGCCATGTTTATGCTGGGTTTTTAGTATTCTGGTAGGGGTGAGGGGAAGGACTCAGCCTCTCCCCTAAAAAGGTTTGGACGTGAGATGGGAGTCAGTTCGAGGCGAAGGGACAGGTATGTGCTGGAGTAGAACACCCTGGGCCACACTCCGAGATCCCGTGGGTTCAAATCCAAGCCCCACTCCTAACCATAGTACGACCTTGGCCAAGTTGCTTCACTTCACTCTGCCTCAGTTTTCATGATCTGTAAATGGAGCCTAATAAAAACATTTCCTTAACAGGGTTTTCCCAACGATTGGTTAATTAAAAGATTTAAAGCACTTAATAGAGGGCCTGTTAGTATTAGTATTAGCCTGCGCTGTTAGTGAGAAATGTCACAACTCTTTCATTTTGTAAAGCTTACAGACTTACGCATTATTATTTAGTGCTTAGTGATGCTGGCTAATGTTTTCGTTGCTATTCTTAATGAAGGCAGTTTGCTTGTTTGTTTTAAAACAATCTTTGGCACCAAGTTAAAGGGAACCTAACTAGTTGTAAAATTAAGCTGAAATCTCTCTAGAGAAAAACCATCACAAAGACATGACATAAGTTCATTTTCTGCAGTGTAGACACAAACAGGGGCAAGCGAGAGCAAACCCAAAATATTGAGCAGGATGTGTTTTTCTGTGGCACATTAAAAGCACTTTCTTGTGGCAGCAAAATATAGAGCAGAGGGTTAAAAAATTTAAAGACACGTTAACCCTGATAGACACCCACAACAGAAAAGAAAAGCTAATTAGCGGCTGTTAAAAATAAATCTGGACACCCCTAGTCGGTAAACATTTTATTCGGAACGGTTTGATAAATGTGAAGTTCAACACCAAGTCTCTTGGTGCATTATATGATTTTGAATGTTGATCTAATTGCCTGAGAGCTATTGGAGAGTAATTTCAACGGGAGTTGAGGATGTAATAAAGAATTACATTCACGTAGAAAGTTCCCCGAAAAGCCAATTCCACTTTTCCAACTTCTCTTCCCTGCAGGGAACTCTTGAAGCCTGTAGACCCACGGGCAAGCACGAGCACTCTTTGAGATGGCAGTTCCCCTAAATGCACGGCGAGGGCTAGAAAGAGGAAACCGTCACCTTCCGCAAGGCTCGCTTTGTAGCCCCCATCCTTCTGAGTGACGGTCAACATCGCAGGGTGACAAAGAGGGTGGTGACTGTGTCACAAACACCAGCCCTCTCACCACTGGCTGCGTGACCTTCAACGAGCCATTTGCCTTTCTGGCCTCTGCTTTCTCATCTGACAAAAAAGGGGAGCCGACTGGTTGAACTTTAGGCTTCCTCTGAATTATTAGAAGCCATGACCTTTAAGTTGCAAACTGGCAGCATGACTCTTGTCATCTCCGCTGCTGAATTTGGTCAATTCTTGAGGGTGGGTCACCGGGGCAGGTGCAGAGAAGGAATGAGTAAAATGACACAGGCAATTTACAAATGTTCTAAAAACTGTATTTTCTTTTTCTGTAGAAGAAACTCGTACAAAACCGAGATGGGCTTCGGTTTGACCTTTCTGCCTTCTATTAAGCATCTGTCATGAGCTGAACAGAGGGTGACGTGGTCCCCAATGGAAGAGAACTGCTCAGAATGTGTCCATGGCAGCCTTCTGTATTAACTGATCCCACAACGACCAGGAAGGAAACAGGGAGAACCTGGGTAATCCATGGAGATCCCTCTTGTGACATCATCTATAGCATTTATGATTTTGGGGGGACCGCGAGTTGGTGTGTCCCATTTCTTTCCCCACCCTCGTCTCTTCCTACTTGTCTACCCACCGATGAACTTCAGTCTAGCCAGTCTGCTACTCTCCTTTGCCTTTACGAAGGCTATCTCTTATACATTACGATACGACTCTCGGCCCTGCGAGTAAAGAAGTTAGAACAGTCCCAATGGCCTCAGATGACCCGATAGAAGGTTCTGGAGAGATGATCACTTCTAAGAGTTGTCCTACCCTGAGGAAAAGGGACCAGGCCTTTATGCACCTTTACATACATGACCCTTATTGCACATGGGCTGCCCCCGTGGAGTCCATGACCTTGGGTAAGGGGGCCGTCTTCAGCAGAGGGCAATTCCTAGAGACGGACCAGCGGTCTACAATTCCAGCAGCTGAGAGAATGAGCGCTTCATCCTGAGGGGGGATTCTGGTCAATAAATCACAGCACTCAGCACAGTGGGCTCTTCCTGGAAGTATGCAGGAGGGGAGATTTTCATTATTTGAGGACCACACAGTGAGGGAGGCTGACTCACCTGGGGTTCCTTGGTAGCAGACCACAGACTCCAATTCTGGCTCCCTTAATCTATCAATGGGAAAAGAAAGAGATCACAAATGGCTAGGAAGCTGCAGAACTAGGCATGGACCCAGAATTAGCATCCCTACAGCCTCTCGACACCTCTCCTGACCACTGCCCTTGGCTAATGTACTCCAAGGCTTTTGTTGCTGTTCTTGTTCTTCCTTTCAGCTATCTGCTCAAGATCTTAAGTATGGGGAAAGGACATCAGATTGGTTTAGTTTAGTTCATGTATCCACCCTTTGCATGGAAGGAATGGTCCCACCAAAATTGCACACAGGGGGGTAGGGGTGCCATGAGGAAGGGGACGTGTAGGTTGAGACACACGCACATTCACGTGCATACACACATACACAAAACCGTGGGAAATATGTAGCCAGGAGGAGGCTTTCCTTTCCCTGCCTCATCAAAAAAGGTATGAACAACGGACCGAAACCTCACTCTGGTGCCAAGAAGATGGCAAACAATTTGGCAAGAGTCACAGCACATCTCCAGGTCACCGGAGGCAATGGCATTTTAAAATTAGCACAATGAAGGGTGCCTGGGTGGCTCAGTTGGTTAAGCATCCGACTCCTGACTTGGGCTTGGGTCATGATCTCAGGGTCATGGGATCCAGCCCTGCATTGGGCTTCTTCACGCTGGGTGTGGAACCTGCTTAAGATACTCTGTCTCCCTCTCCCTCTGCTCCTCTCCTACTTGTACGCACTCACACGAACTCACTCTCACTAACAAATAAAATAAATGAAATAAAATTAGCAGGATGAAGCTCTAATAATCTAAAAATTTTCATCCTTAAAGGGGGAGGAGGAAGAAGAGAAAAGCAATGTCTTCTAGCTAGAAAGTTTCACATCACAGGTTTCTAGAGAACAAAATAGCGAAATCTTTTTTCAAGACAATAAACAGATAGAAATTAGACTCTCCTTGCAAGTTTTTTGCTGCCCTTTTCCCTTTGCCTTTTGAGTTGATTCCTGCAGAGGTTAAGACTAAGGAAATGACAAGGGAATGAAGTTTCTGTCCATTGCTCGGGGAGCAATTGCCATGTGGGCCCACACAGTGTAATCTTCGGACTCCTATTGGATGTTGGAAATATTCATGCAGCTGTTTCTCCAGGATGCAGGGAAATCTCATCACTGAGCCTAGCACAGTGTCAGACAGAGCAGGAGATCAGAGTGTGTTGGGAGTTAAGTAGGGAAGGGAGGAAAGAGAGGGAGGGAAGGAGAAAGGGGCCAGGTAACTTGCTCTTGGACTATTAGTGTTTAGATGACAGGAGGGTCCCACATCTTACTCAGTCAGGACCTTCCCTGACTAGTAACCATGTAGAGAGATCTGGAAAGAGACTTGAGGGAAGGGAGACAGGAATTACTGAGGAATCTCTCTCTAGTTAGCAGAAGAGTATGCGTTTTAGTCAGGTGTAAGATAGAGCGTGTTCTGAGTATCCTCTACTATCCGTGATTTATTCAAAGAACTACTTACGGAAGGGCTAACCGTTTTCGTTTTTTGTTTTTTGTTTTTTTAATTTTTTTTTAAAGATTTTATTTATCTATTTGACAGAGAGAGATCACAAGCAGGCAGAGAGAGAGAGAGGGAAGCAGGCTCCCCGCTGAGCAGAGAGCCCAATGCGGGGCTCGATCCCAGGACCCTGGGATCATGACCTGAGATGAAGGCAGAGGCTTTAACCCACTGAGCCATCCAGGCACCCCGGCTAACCGTTTTTGAAGGGAAGGCATGGAGTAATGAGAATTTACAAGCCACTTCTAATCAAATAATTTCTTTCTACAGATGAAGACACCGAGGTCTAGAAATATAACGTGGGACTTCCACTTCCAGCCAAAATGGAGAAGCAGGGGCCATATTTACCATTCCACTTAAAGTAGACAAAACAATCCCTCAGGATCAACATTTGCCTCTCTCCTCTGAAAACCAGCTCAGGACTGAGCGCAGGGCTAGGACTAGCGTGAGGCAAGTCAGGCACCCCACCCCCCTGCACGACCCTGAGAGCAAATGCCTCCTTAAACCTTGCACCCTGGGCGCTCGGCTTGCCCGACGCCATGATTACGTGTGGTTGAGGTGAAGCTCTAGGTAAAGAGGCAAAGATCTTAACTGGGTGCTCTGATCTTCTTCACTTCTCATCTGCTTCCTCTCTCACGTGGTTTTGGTCTGGACGCTACCTTTTATGGAAATGTACCTTCACACCAGACTCCCTGCCCCTTCCACCAGAGCCTCCCCCCACGCCCAGCCCCAGCTGCCATCGTTCCCAGTGTGGCCGCTGCCTGGAACCACCCCGCGGTTGGGGTCACCTCCCCCAGTGCTGTCCTGCCGAAGCTCATGTCCCTGTCTTCCTGGACCTCTGGCCACCGGGCCTTCCCTAGCATCCATCCCTGCTTCTTCCCCTCCCCCCATCCCGGCACTGACATCGTACTCATGGCTTCTGCCCTTGACCTTCTGCAGCAAGTACTCCAAGTACAGAGAGAAAACTTCCAGCAGAGTGGACTGGACTGGCCTTTTCCCTTTTTTGGAGGTGATAATGTGGGTGGACAGTGGCATTTGGGAAAGGTGTGGTGGAGGGAGTACGCTAAAAGGCAAGGTAGACGCCTCTGTGGTTAGACATCTCTGTTTTCTAGCAATCGTGGGATGGCGGGACTGCCCCTCTCTCTAGAAGTCAAAACAAAACCGAGAAAGCCCAGTGCAAATAGCCTTTCTGGGGTGTACTTCCCAAGGCCCCCCCATCGCTTTGCTTGCAGCTCAAGTCTTCTGCAGATACGTTTCTAGCCGCCACCCGGGTCACCCCCTGCCCGGATGGATGGAGGACGGATGCCTTTCCCTTATCAACCCCAAGGACATGACTTACAATAACAGAATCTCGGGTTAGGAAGGCCCCCTCACAGGGTCATTTCATGCATTCCCCTGCCTCCAGCTAAGCGTTAATGTACTCCTCTGCATAGTCCAGTGGCCGTCCGCCCTGCTTCCTCACGCTTGTTCCAGTGATGAGCGACTTCACGACCCTGTGACAGGCAACGGCCACCTTCTTGAGATCTGGATGGGACGTTACGGGCTCTGAAGCAAGAGCAGTTCCCCTTGTCTTATTTCGTGTGCCGTCAGGAATAGACAAGGCTGGAGGAGGACCCGAGGAAAGAACGGAAGTCGAAATCAACACAGCTGAGTCCAAGGTTGAGGGCACTAGGTTCGGTCTAAACCTGAGTGTCCGTCAGCTTTGCCTGGGAGCTCGGGAGAAATGCAGAGTCTCCGGCCCCACTTCCAGCTCTCCGCGTGATTCATGTGGGCGTGCCCCGTGACTCTCTGCGAGCGTTGGGGCAGGAACCTCAACCCAGAGCAAGATCATGTGTGTCCGAGGGCCTGAGTCTATTCACCTACAGCGCACACACTGCCCTGAGCTGGTCCCAGCAATCCAACCCCAATCCTCTGACGCGGCAGGAAGATAGGGGCGTTCCTGCCGGCTGCCTCCCTCGCGTCACCCCACTTTGGAGCTGTCTTTGCGCTTAGTACAGGGAACTCCGTTTTGTGCGGGGGCGGGGATGATTTTTTTTTCCCCCTTTAAGCGTGTGTGATTCGTTTGAATTGCTTTTTTTGTTTTTTTAACAAGGGGTTGTTATTGTGTCTCTGAATGACCCCCTTGTGGCCCCTGTTACCCCAGCTCCCTTTGATGCAAGGCCTCTGTTTTATAAGCATCAAGGTTCTGCCACCCGGACCTGGTGAGGCATATTTAAAGCTGTTTAAATTGACAGACTAGGCAAACAGGATTAACTCTGTGGGCCCAGAAGGGGAGAGCTGCAGAATGGTTTACATGGATGAGCAAAAGGACAGCCGGCTGGGCTGGGAAGGGGCCTATCACCGGAGCCAGCCAAGAATTCTCGATCTGGGAGGTAGGCAGAGAGCTTGCAATCTGCTGGTGATTGGATTAGGCATGGTGTGAAATTCAGAGCAGGGCTGCGCGGCTGGGGCGGGGGCCCAGGCTGCTGTGGGGCCAGGCTGCCGAGGCCCCGCTGAGGAGACCGTGTGGGGAGGCCCGTCCCTGCCCCAGCAGGCCTTGGAGACAGCCTCAGTGTCACAGCCCTGGAGGCTCCCCCCGCCCCGCCACTAGACCCCGTTGGCGTCCCCACCCCACTGCGTCTTCGCCTTCGGAGCATTCTCAGGGAAAGCAGAGGCCGCCTGGCTCCCCTATTCACGGGGCTCCTGTCCCTTGGCCGGAAGTGAGGAGGCTGGCCTTTCAAGTGCCTGGGTCCCCAGCAGCTCTCTCCCGAGATCTCCCTTGGCCTTCTCTTTGTCTCTTTCTCCGCTCTCCCTCTCTCCCTCTCTCCCTCTTGCACAGTCTGGTTCATTCAGCAGGATTCCACTCCATCTGGATTTGTTCAAGAGCCCAATTCAACTTGTGTTTTCCTCTTTTTCAGGGCTTGGGAGGTTCTGATTAACATCTTTGAGGATTTTGAAACTTCTTCCTGAAGCCTAATCAGGCAACCGGGGGCTGGGGGCCGTGGGTGAGTGGGTGGGTGGGATTTATCTTTGCTGAAAAGTCGATGAGGTTTCAGCTTTTCTGGCAGAGTGAATACCACCAGGTGCAGGTCTAAAAGGGGGAAGAAGGATGAGAGGAAGAAGTCGTGGGGAAGGAAATGGATTTTAGGGGCATTCCTAAAGCCACTCCTAGTGGAAGGGGCTCTTTTTGTCAGGAGAGGGGTGGTGATGCAAGCCGGTGGCCAGAGAATGGGCACCGGGACCCTGGGCAGAGGCCTGAGCCAGTCACGGCTCCTCCACCCTCTGACACTTGTCGTCATAGGAAACAAACAAACAAACCTCCCAGCCGGCGTGCCCACCCAGAGAAGTTTCCCATTTCTGACTCTGGCAAAGTACAGCTTGGGTGAAGCTGCTTTTCTTCTCCGTGTCAGTTTCGCCATGTAGGAAGCAGGGAACTTAGTGATCACATTCCCTCATCTGCTTTGAAAAGCTACCAATCTTTTGATGCATGGAAGACCTCCAGAGTTCATCTGGTTATACGGCCATAGCATCTCAGAGCTGGAAAAGATCGCAGGGAAAAACTCCATGACTTTCCAGATGATGAAACCGAGAGCCCTAGGGCCCCGCATCACTCCAAAGTGCCCGTGAGCTCACCAATTCAATGACCAGCCCTCTTAGGAGTTGGGGAAAGCTCCAAATAGAACAAGATCTCACGCGTCCTGTGCAGTGTTCTTTTCTCTCCTGCCTGCTGGCTCCAAGAACAACCAAGCACAGTTTCAGACAAACCACAAACGTACCATCCCTGTGATGCCCAGGAAAGTACCTGCTGGGAGGGCATCTCTCTCTCTCCCCATGCTCCTCTATCCTCTCTTGCTGAGGGCAAACCCAGACAGAGGAGGTCTGGCCTGTCCGAGGTTTGCCAAACTTTATCCCGGGGCAGGGGGACTGTGAGTGCCTCTTTGATGCCTTCCAGAGTAGAGAGCCCGTATCAGTTAATAGATTTCCTTGCACGTGCCAATCCAGATCTCTCCGTGTCATCTACCTAGGTGCTGCCTTAACAAGAATTCCAGGTCCGAATCCAAATGCAGGTCCACCGGGCCAAGAGTGTTGGCACTGGCTGAAGCGTCTACCACCGATGAGGGAGAACGGCCACACTTAAAACTATAACCTCTGAACTTGGCATAGAGAGAGAGGCAAGCTGCTCTGTCCCTGGAAGAACACTTGTCCCCGAGCCTGCCCCAGCCCCGCCCCCCACCACCATATTTCTTCTAAAGAGTCTCCCTCCCACTCTTGCTATAGCCTGTGATAGGGAGACTTGGGATTTCCCCAGCCTGTACGAGGATATGGGGAGGAGTGGTTTTCTGATGGTGAAACCATCAGAAAGCCCTTCAGTCCCCAATATGCAAATGAAAACCAATCACAGAGATAGGCGCCAGGCACGTGACTGAATCTTCGTAGATTTTTCGGCCCAGCCCAGTCGTCTGCAGAATGCAACCCGAGCAAATGACCCCCGACGACACCTCATGCTCAACAGAACTGCTCAGCTGAATCTCTGAATTGTGAAAAATAACAAATTGTTGTTTACGCCACAGAGTTACGGGGTGGTTTGTTACACTACCAGGGACGAATTGAAACTTATCTTCGCGATCACGGCTATGGCGCAGGATTAAAGAAAGGGGTCGCTTCTTGGGTCATCCTGTTTCGCTCTCGTCTGGGTGGACAGGGTAGGCACTGACTACAACAGTACGACAATACTCACAGGTGTCAGCCTCGTCCACAAACGGTCACAACTTGGGTGTTTTGTTTTTAAAGATTTTATTTATTTATTTGACAGAGAGAGACACGGCGAGAGAGGGAACACCAGCAGGGGGAGAGGGAGAGGAAGGAGCCCGATGCGAGGCTCGATCCCAGGACCCATGACCCATCAAAGGCAGACGCTTAACGACTGAGAAACCCTGGCATCCCACATCTTGTTTTAAATGTCAGTCTATGACCTGATTGCTGCAAACCACCAACAGAGTGCCTTGGTCCTTAGGGGGAATCACCCAGTGGTCTTGACATGCGCAGAGAGGATCACGATGGCATTAGAATGCTGCGGTACAGCTTTGGAAAGGACAAGTGTGTCTACTGCATTTTTTTTGAAGCCCGCTGTCTGATGTCCTTTCATGCAGTCCTCATTTCTTTTGTCCCTTCATTACTTGGGCGGGTGTGCCCATCCAAGGACCACACAGTTTGGATCGTCTTCATCCATTTCCCCAGGAAGTCCCATCATTTCTCTTGAGAGTTCTGGAGAGAATGCCCTCTCATCACGCCTGCAGCCAGAGTCTGAGCAGTTCTCATCCCAAGATGCAGTGTTGCGCCCAAGGCCGTGCATTCCGCAATCCTGGGAGCATTCGCGGAGCTCCACGTGTGCCCCAGAGTAAGTCCCCAGGGATGGCCGGGGTACGCCAATCAGGCAGGAAACCCTCCCATGGTTCAGTAGCACTATTTTAAACCATCAAATAGTGGCTAAACTGGAGAGAAAAAGGGAGCCCAAATATGTCAACTCACATGAGCTCAAGAGCACTTTCTCTGAACAAAGACAGTTTCCATCACTAGGAGCCCGGCTCTATAAACCACAGTATTATCACATAGTGGAATATTAACATCTATAAAAAAAGAATGAGGAAGTTTTAAAAACATATTGATAGGGAAAGTTATGCAATGTATACCATTCTGTGGAAAAGGTTCAAAATGTGTACACAGTGTGCTTCCTCTTTGTCTAAAAGGAAGGATGGCAACAATGTATATTTACATGTGTTTGCATTTGAATAAAGAAATACTGAAAGAATACACATGAAATTAATAACAATGGTTGCCCCTGGCAGAGGAGAAAGGAAGGAGAGGCGAAAGGGTAGGTGGGTGACATGGTGAGTTGAAATTTACCATAAGCTTTTTTATTGTTTTGATTTTGGACCATGTGAATTGCATTACCTAATCCCAAAAAATGTTGGAGGAAAAAGGGATCCGTACTTTGCCTAATTTGATTAAAGAACAGCACAAGAAGAAAAACCAGGATCAGAAGCTTTGGATGGAACCATGCCTATTTAGGTTGCCTGGGATAACCCCAGTGTTATCAAAGCGCTTGAAAAATCCCAGGAAAGAGGCTAGGCAAAGGGGATGCTTTCTCACAGCTTCGGAGAATCCAAAGCCAAGACGGTGCCAGAGGCAAGAGGTAGACTGAGCAGGCTTCCACAACCTGCAGGAGACCTTAGACTGTGAGAGTGATTAGAACACATTTCTATCCGGAGTCGGAAATCTCGTGCTCTGACTTACGTGAATTTCGACCGACCTTCCAGACCCTGATTCCATGATAAGTTGTTGCTTGTGGAAGGAAGAACGAATGAAATGTCTGGAGCCTACGAAATACGCTTTATTGGCAAGTTATTTGGGGGAAAAAAAAAAACTATTTGCGAGAAGTATTTAAATTCTTTTCTGAGGCAACCAGGACTCGGGGCAGTCTCTAACACGGGTCAAAATGAGGCAGTGGCCAGTAGAGGGCAGTGGTGCCTTTATCAAGTAATAAAAGCGAGCACAAGTGTGCACGGGTGTGCGCCAGAGTTCACACACTTCTCTGCTCCTTCTCTCCCAAGTTAGCTCCTTCCCGCTGTTTCTGTCAAGACGGAACGAACTGCCCTCGCTCAATACATACATACACTTCAGTGATGGACAGTTGAGGTCACAGTCCTTGACCCACAAAACCCCCTTGGCTAGACTTGGCAAACCCACTGTGTGCTGGAATGAACTTGAATTCTACATTAATACCTTCTTAATAACATTCAGAAACCGTGGGGATTGTTTTCTGGGAAAAGAAGATACCGCCTCCTTCCCGCTTCCCCTCGGGGCCTCTGACCCCTCTTTATCTCCTCACAGGCACCATATCTAATCATGGGAATGAGGAGTAGCCCCAGCAAGACCTGGGCTCTCTCCTGGTGGAGGCAGCGGGTGGCAACAAGCACTGGGCCACAGTTGTGAGCTGCTCAAAGATCTAAGGGTACAAAGAAGCAGCTGTCGAGCACTTGTGTGCTCAGGGAGGGAGAAGCGAGTCAGACTGATAATTAGCCTGCATCGGGTTCTTGCCATGAGGGCTTCTCATCGCCCCCCCCGGGGGCCCCTTGTATCCAACCTATGGCATTCAGTGGGCCCCAGACGAGGCTGTTTCTTTCCCCTGCATCCCCTTCCTCCGAAACTGAGCAAGGAGACTTTCTGCGGGAGAGTAATGAGTGAGCGCCCCGTAGACCTGGGCCAGGTCCTTCAGCCCTGAGCTGTTCCGGACTTCCCTCTCTCTGATCAATGCGAGAACCGGACCCACCAGTTCCCCACTTCCAGCCCTGACAAGGGGTATGCGAAGCCCACGTACACGTAAGGGACCGTACGGGGCACCTCTCCGGGATCACAGATCCACAAACTGACAAGCCGCGTGGTGCCTGACGAGATGCAAATGGTACCACGGGGGACACAAGTCAGGTACGTCAGGCGTGCACAGCCACCTGGGCCCCACGGCCCGAGCGCGGTATGGAGTGTGATCAGGCACGACGAGGTGCCAGAAAGGAAAAGGAGAACGACCGTCGTATCTAAATAATAACCGTCTTTACGCGCGTGTAACTACTTCCGAGGTGCCGGGTCACAGACTGCGTGGCGAGGCAGGCCGGCGCGGGGACGGCCCCATTTTATTTTACTTATTTATTTTCAAGATTTTATTTATTTATTTGAGAGGGAGCAGAGGGAGAGAGCATGAGCTGGGGGGGGGTGCGGGGAGCAGAAGGAGAGGGGGAAGCAGACTCCCCGCCGAGCAGGGAGCCCCATGTAGAGCTCGATCCCAGGACCCTGCAATCACGACCTGAGACGAAAGCAGACGCTTAAACCGACTGAGCCACCCAAGAGCCCCAGGGACGGCCCCATTTTAAAGATGAAATTGGTACAGACGCAGCTCCGGCGACCTCCCCATGGTGATACGGTTCCCCTGACTTCGTAGCGAAGTCCTCCCGGATCCAACCCTTTCACAGGTCATCATGGGTAGAAGTCACTGGCAGGAACAAACAAGCTTCCCGGGTTTCACATAGAGAAGACACAAAGCTCAGTCTGGAGGATTCCGGCAAGGCCTTTGGGGATGGGAGCCCCTGTGGGCACCCCACCCGACCCCCAAACATCGTGGGTGGGAGGGTGTGCCCCAGCTGTGAGTATGGGCTCCTAAAGAGCTAAAAGGAAGAACAGAAGCCATCTGTCTTGCTTCTCAGAGCTACAGGCTAAAGGCTGTTTGGTGTTTACGGTTCATTTTACCCAAACGTGGCCAAAAAACTTCAACCCTATGTGCCCTGAGCCTGAAAGAAGCTACGTCAAGGGGGCAAGGGTACAAGGTAAGTCTCCTTAGCCCGCCTAGCCCCCAAGAGTGAAGGATGCCTCCCCTCCTCCTGGCATCCTGTTGTCTTCACCAGCAGTAATGATCAGGAGCCTCGAGGATTATTGCTGGAAGCACTGGCTCCTTGGGGGGCTGGGAAGGCCGGAAGGGGAGGTGCATGAGGATGGGAAGCCATGTAAATGGAGATGGGATCAATATAATGGTGAGTGGCCAGCGCCAAGCTCTGTCCTAAATATGTTCTAGAAACACTGCAGGACATAGTTGACTGGGTGTATCACTACTCTCGGGTAGGAAATGATGGAAAATCATGATGCTAACAAAATGTATACTATCACCATGCCCCAATACAGGTACGCCATTATCTATGCGTATTATCGCTCTCGATGCTCCAAAACCCGGGATCCATTCAAGGCAGGAATCGTGACTGTCCTTTTACAGATGAGAACACGGAGCCCGGAGAATTGAAGTGATTTGGTCTACGTGATGCCTTGAGCCATCGTGGAGCTGAAACTCAAACCCAGGACTTCAGGCTCCATCGAGACCCAGTTTGCCACCGGCGGTGAGCAGCGTTGGGAGAAGGGGGGTCCAGATTGGCAGCCTGGGCCTCCCGGCGGGGTGGGGTGGCCTTGCTGGGTCCAGCCCCCAGCAGAGATAGTACAGAGCTGTCTGCGCGCTTGCTCGGCCTCCCGCCCCTGCGACCTGAGCGAGAGGGAAGGAACAGTGGGGGCGGTGGGAGGGGGTAAGTCCCTTCCTCTCTCTGAGTCAGGTTTACTGTGTAGAGCAAGGTATGAGAGCAAATGATTCTCAAGTCCCTTCCAGCTCTAAAATGTTAGGATTACGTATTCACCGGCGCTCACACATACAGAGCATCGTGCCCAGGTTATGAACGCTGACGCCAATGAACTCATCAAGCAGTTATCGGTGCCTGTTACGTGCGAGGCAACGTTAGGGCTCAATTATGATTTAGAGGGGACTGTAGGCCAGATGCATATTTGACTCTCAATGTAAAGTCAGACTCGTTATGTCGGTATATCAGTAGTTGTGTATCAAGAAGAGGGCGGGAGCTTTGGAATAGATCGTCAGTGAATGGGGCTCGCAGGAAACGCCGCGTGCCCACATTCAGGCTGGCTGTTTGAAGCTAACAGAATCTATCTTGTGCGTCGGCTAAACCATACATCTAGGGACACGTGAAAACATAATGAAACCAAGTGCATAGGCTTGATGAACTGATTCACGTGCCAAATTCCCCAAGAGTGACTTTGCCCTTGAGCCATGGACCGTTCTAGGAGACGCCTTCTCATCTGAGCTTTCTCCTGCATTAGGGTAGCAAAACGATGGGGGACGAGAAGGGGTGAGGGCACAGTGGTCACTTGCTGGCGGAGATGATTCTTTGAGCCCCGGCGGGGTAAACATCCCTCCTGCCCGCTTCTGCCTGGTATCCCCGTGACATGAGGCCATTGCCCGTCTTTTCCAGTTCCATCCGCCCTCCTGATCCCACCGTGAGGCTGGGCTTGAGGGTGGAAGCCGGGCAGGAGAGAGAGCCCCATCACCTAAGACACAGAGAGGTTAAGCCAATTGTCTCGGCCCACACAGGAAATCAGAGGCAGGGACCAGGGCACGGCCCTGGAATTCACGAGCTCCAGGCTTCGCTTTCTAGCCAGATGTTTGTGTTTCCTCCAATGTTTGTTTAATGGCAGAAACATTTCAGTAGAAACCAGAGCCCTAGCTTCTCTGAGGCTCACCTGCTGCTTTGGAATGTATTTATTTGTGCGCGGAGGGGCCCCATCTCAGCAGACTGTTCCCTTCCTACAGCCCCAAGGCTCCTGTGCTCCCGCGCACGTCACGGTCTCCATGGAAACCGGCCGTGATATTACAAACAGCAGATTGTGCCTCGAGGTAGATAGCAAGTGGCCCCGGCAGGTAAAGTGGGCCAAACAAACTTCCTGTTTCCAGGTAAAGATCTAAAAGAAGAACAGTAAAATGTTCCCTCGCTCCCCCCCGCCCATCCCCAGGCCCCCAGACATGCTCTTCTCCAGGGCAGCAAAGACCTCACAAATCGAGATGGAGTGTTTGGGCTTTTTCCTTTTTCCTCTTGCAAAAGGAAGCAGAAGCACTTTCCTTACTGATGGCTGATTCCATCCCCCATCCCTCCGCCACCTCTGATTTACTCATAAGCTAAAGACAAAGAAAGGACTCCGGCTCCCCTTGGCATGGTGGCGGACTGAGCCTAGACCCTAGGTATTTAAGTCTGCGTTCTTGCATGGTGGGGATGAACCATCGTGGGTCCACACTGGGTCATCCTTAAAGGAAGAGGAGGAAAGCTAGGACTATGGAAAGCCATACCTCCATCAGTTAGCACATCTGTTTACCAGGAAGCCCAGAAGGCCAGGGGGCCTTCTCGGAGTTTGGCTCCAGGGTCCCCGACAGCCTGAAGGCCGCTTCCTACAACTACCAGCCTGTCTGGGGATCAGGCCCTCCTCCGAACCAGCCCCCAGTAATTCACCTGCTTCTGATGTTTCCCGTGTCACTAAGCTTAGAGCCACCTCCCACACCAGGACATTGTTCTAAGGCCCCGGAAATGGAATAATGGAGCTCAAAGAAACAGAGATGACCAGTCCAAGCCCTCCCCTGGACCCACTTCTAACCATCTGCCTCTGGCTTCTCCTGAGTCCTGCTTCTCAGGCACGGCCACCACCGCTGGCCGGGCTTTCTCAGCGGGCCTTCTGAGCCTTCAGGCCTGAGGAGCTCAAGGAACTGAGCTAATGTACAAATCTTCATGTGTCTAACTCAGGAACCAAGCGCTTACCTGGTCTTTCTTCCTTCCATCGTGGACCCTAATAACATTTCCCAGACCCCACCTGCATTGCATATGGTATATACTCTTGCCTTTCGCAAGCAACTGTAGGATCCATACCCTTGGGAGGGCGTGGCTAGTCATCACGCTGGAAGGAAGCCAACAATTTAACAGTGGTTTGAAGAGAGAGGGACGCTGTGGCAAGCCTTCTCTGTCCCCACCAGTCCCGCATGTCCAAATCTTACCCATCCTACATGACCACACACAAAGGCCCGCCGCTCCTCGAAGCTTCCCTGAAACACATCTGGCAGGTACTTCCTTCTCCCTCTGCAGACCCCCCACCTGATCCGAACCTCTCTCCAGGTAGTTATCGCTTTGTGTGGGTTCACGGGTAAACGACATCTTACCTTCCTTACTAGATTCTATAAGGCATAAAAGGAACGGATCTATGTCTGGTCATTGCTAATCTCTTTTACCTTGAACGTAATAGCTGCTTAATTAACTACACAAATAAACAACTATAATGCAATGCGCTTGACTATCTGGACTATTTTTACCTTTTCCTTTCACTTCTTAACGGGTCTTCTCCCTGCCTACCACACAAAGGGGCTATTTCACACCAGCCGATGATTTATGTGCTGCAAGGCTCCCCTCTTCTACGTTCCCAATCCCAACGAGACGTGGAGATTAATATTATCCAAGCAGCACCTTTTGGGCAGTGACTTCCCCAAAAGGCATTCCTTTTATTCGATAAAAACGGAAATCGCTTTTGAGATCTTTGCTTAGGATTCTAGAATCTGTCCTTGAGTGATCCAAGATTACTGGATCCTTTCTTCTACACAAATTAAAATGTAACATATCCTAATCTAGCATATCTCTAGAGTTGGCGCGTTCTTCTAAATGTACCATATACTCTCTTCTTGCAAATATTAGCTGTAGCTTTGGCTGCAAGTCAAGGAAACCCGAAATATTATTGGCTTAAACGAGATGGAAATAGATTTCTTCATCTCATAGGAGAAGTCTGGAGGAGATAGTACAGGGGTGCTGGGGCAGCTCCCTAAGGCCATCAGGGACCCGAGATCCTTCCATTTGGTCTGCTATTCTCAGAACTTGGCTCCGGCCTCATGGTTCATGATGACTGTTGAGTTCCAGCTTTCTTGGCAGCCGCCCACCAGCAGAAACAAGAAGTAGCGAAGGACATGCTTCTTCCCTTTAAAGACACTTTCTGGAACTTTCCCATGACACTTCCCCTAAATTCGACTGGCCACAGGGAGGTTGATAAATGTCATCTTTATTCTGCTTAGCTTACGAATCCCAGTGCTTAGGATTCTGTTTCTGAAGAAGAAGGGGCTAATAGCTACCAGGGAAAACTAGCAGATTCAGACTCACTTTCTGTCCTGAATAATCCATTTTCCATCTTTGAGAAAACTAGTTTTCTCATTCCTCGACACGGTCAGGATCCAGGATCGGCAGAATGGCCATGTCTCCCCCTCTTTTTTTTGTAAACCAGGAGTTTAAATGGGGCTGGGGGAACCCAAGGTATAGCAGGTCAGGTGACTTTCTCAAAACCTACAGCAAATTCGAGCCAAGACAGGAGTGATGCACAGTGGCCCCGACCCCCAGCCCCCTAAGAATCACCTCTTTAGGAGGCTCAGCTGGGTCTGAGCCAGGAGCAGAGAGGCCGCGGGTGCCAATGAAGGCCAGGATCCGGAGCGGTATGGGAGTCCAGGCCAAAAGCAACCCTGGGAAGCTGTAGATAAGAAATCTATGCCTGGTGGCATTGGGTTCCAGTGTGTTCCTTCCAGGAGCAGCACTGGGCTGCCCCCTCCGTGCACCACCCTCCTCCCAGGGCAAGAACTTTCACTTATGCTTCCCAGATTGGCCAACCACCCCCTCCCGGCGTGGCAGTCTCCTGCCACCTGGCAGGGAGCTCAGGACCACGAAAGGCAAACCCCACGGCTGCACCCATTCTTGGGGGCCCTGCGTGCTCAGGCCCACGAATCCCTGCCCGGGCCGGCGGCTACATGCAGCCTCCCCTGTTATCGTCCCGCATCTGGCCCGGCCGCCCCCCCCCCCCCCCAGCTCTGAGGCTGCCTACCTGAGTGGGACGTGCCCTCCCACTGATGGTTTCCTCCTCCACGGAGCCTCGGGACAAGAATTCGGCCTGGCGGTTCGCCTGCCTCCCCTCCCCAGGTGCTGGGGCCTCTGAACATCCCACAGACTGTGGGAGCAAATGGCTCCAGGTTCTGAAACAGCTCGTACACACGGGGTTGTGGTGTCCCGGGAGGCGGGGCTGTGCCAGCTACGGGACTATCTTGGGCTGGAAGGCAGGACGACCGGGTTCTATGCAGGGTTCAGTGGACCCACAGGGAAGAACGACACTGTCCCACCTGAGGGACCTTTCTAATGGGGCAAATGGAAGCTCTTCAAGTCTCCATCCTTCAGAAATGGAGTCTCCCTTCCATGGCTGGGATGACTACCTCCCATCCTTAGACAAGTTTTTCTCAATCCCCTTTCACAGATGAGACCACTGAGGCCTAACCATTAGTAGGAGGTATAAGGTCCCATTCAATCTATATAGAGCTCATCTACCCTCCCTAAATGGGTTCTGGGGCCACTAGCCAGTCCAGCCCTTGGACTAGATCTGCGATGTTGGAGTGTCTCTCTCTCTCTCTCTCTCTTAAAAACAAAAAAGCAGTGTCAGAGGGCTAACCTTTAGGACAGCTAAGCTAAGCCTCTTTATTATCAGACAAGATCCCTTTCTCTTCCTCCTCTTTTCAAAATGAAATCTTCACCTGTAAGGTGAAAATCTCTGACGCCTTGCTTGAGACCCCACTCCTCACTCTTCTCTCTGAAGGAAACACCACTGCCACTCTGGGGTGTGTCCTCCTGGCCCACAGGTGTATGCGGAACCCTCTTTTCCCTACAAAGCATCAGAGTTGGAGAAAGACAGATTTGAGAACACCCTCTCTGCTATGCCCATCTTGGTCCTTTGTAAACCAGAAGTTTTCGCCCTGATTTCTTTCTCTCTTGTCTCACCTCAGAGAATCCTCCAAGAATAGGTTCACTGCAACCCTTTCCCACTGTACTTCAACTGAATTCCCTCTTACATGGCCTTCTTCACACCCCAAAACCTGGCGGTGGCGGGGGGGCGGGGAGGGAAGGCAGCCCCACAAGGAGAATAAGTGAGTATTCACTCAGTGGCTGGGCAGGAGGCCCTTTTCAGCATGTGGTAGGGAGCCACAGATGCCTGAACTCCTGCAAAACAGTAGCCAGGGAGCCGGCATCCTCAGAATGTTCCCAGGCCTGCTTTGGAGAAGTATCCCAGGCTGGAAAATGGCCGCATGGCGTTGCTTTCCAGACAACCAAACCCAGACGTAGAGAACAAGACCTGCCTGAGGACATCCTGACTCCTGTACCTGTCAGGTCCTAGCTAGGGTCCCACAGAGAAACATCTCGCTCTGAAACACGGTCTGACTCAGTCGCTCTTTTGGTCCTAGGAAAACAAGCTATAGTAGAAAGACCATCACTTGTGGCCATTCGGATGCCTGGGTTCTGTTCTTCTCACACAGTTAGACCTTTGTGAAGAACTTTCCATGCTTTGCATTGTCTCCAGACGAGAGATGAATGGGGAATACATCTTTTTTTTTTTTTAAAGATTTTATTTATTTATTTTGACAGAGGGAGAGAGATCACAAGGAGGCAGAGAGGCAGGCCAAGGTGGTGGGGGAAGCAGGTTTCCTGCTGAGCAGAGAGCCCGACGTGGGGCTCGATCCCAGGACCGTGATGTCATGACCTGAGCCGAAGGCAGAGGCTTTAACCCACTGAGCCACCCAGGCGCCCCACGGGGAACATATCTTATCCCTCCCTGAGATTTCTAAGTTTTAAAAATTCAAGTCTTGGAAGGAAAGAGCTAGGAATTAAAGTCTCAAAGCTCAAGGCAAAGATGGTGGTCTTCAAATCCTGGATCTTCTACTCACTAGCTGTGGTTTGGGGGCAGACTGTGTGTGTGTGTGTGTGTGTGCGTGCATCTCTAGGACTCCTTCCCTTTGCCTGCCCGCTGCAGGGTAAGCAAACTGATCTCACAAAGTGGTTCTGGAATCAGAGGAGCTGACACGTAGAGAAGGAGCTAGCTTGGTCGCTGGCATATCCGGGGTAGCTGGCCAGAGCCGTTCCATAACCTGCTCAGTTTCTGTGAGAGAAGCATATCTTATCGTAACTTATCATAATGAGTTTAAGCCGGTGGACTTCATGCATTTTTTTAAAAAAGGGATTCTTTCCACACTTCCAAGTCTGTGGCCCATCGCAACCCCCAACCTTAGTGGCAGGCGAGAAGGTTTTTTAAAAATGGTCATAACAATGGCTCATTGAGCAGAGCACTGCAAATGAACCGGACAGCTGAGGCGGTTTTCCAGATAATCCCCACCTCAAATCGAGTGACGCCCGCCCTGATTGATCGGGACACTTGTCTCCGTTCCCTGCCTCATCTTGCCCGCTGATAGACCCGGTTGTCTCACAGATCCTTCAGTTCCTATTCTTTTAAAGAGATAGTTCTGATTCGCAATTTATTGCAGCCTGTACAAACGTAGCTCAAAGATCCTTTGAAGAAAAGAGGATGGTTGGGTCTCTTAGTCACCACCTCAGATGCGAGTTTTTCAGAGAAGTAAAATCAGGAGCAGAAAAGGAGAACAGCCTCCCTAGCTCACTGGTCTTTGGAAAATCCAGAAACACTGTTTGTTGTGCCTCACTGGGTTTCACCACGCTTCCATAAAGGCCCCAAGGCATACAGGAGGACTACCGACTTGCAAGAAGAGAAGCGAAGCTCAGAGAGGTTAGGAGACTGGTCCAAGGTCACACAGGAAAGCGATGGTCACACTGGAATGGTAATCCAAGTCTCCAGATTTCAGAGGCTTTTGAGAACCCTTGAGAAGCCTCCCCCTATCCTTTGGGGAGGGCCCAGTTTCACAAGAAATAGCTTATGCCCTGACAGCCCCATGCAATTTAAGGAATGCCAGAGGACCATCCTTCCTCCCTCTCTATCCCCTTCAGCCAGAAGAATTCCTCCCACTTAGATGCCTGAAGTGATTCATTCCTTGGAGGATTCCCAATTACAGGTCCAAAGATGATGTGAGGCTGGCCGTACACTGAGTCAGTATGCCTGGGGTGGGACCCGAAGATTCAGCTATGTGAAAGGCTCCCCAGGTGATAGAGAGCCTGTCTTAAGAACCACTGTTTCACACTGAGCCTTGCGTCCCCAGCTGTCCTGTTGGGAAAAGGAAAGACACCTGGGAAGAATAAGCCAACGAACGGCTGGAAACTTAATGCAAATTTTTCCCAGTCCTGAGAGCTGGCCCCCAATACACGGAGCAAACACGCTCAGCGATGCGAATCACACTCTGGCCTTCCTGCAATTCACAGTTCACTGTTCATAGCAGCATGGAAAAGGCTCTCGGGATTCTCTCTTCTTTTTAAGTAATCTCTACACCCATCCGGGCTCAGACTCAGGACCCTTGAGATCAGCAGTCGCATACTCTACCAACTGAGTCAACGAGGTACCTCATTGTTTTTCCTTTTTCTCTTTTTTTAGGCTTTTGGAATTTTTAAGATTTTTTTTTTTTTTTTTTAGGGATGCCTCAGTGGCTCAGTCAGTTGAGCATCTGCCTTCAGCTCAGGTCATGATCTCAAGGTCCTAGGATCGAGCCCCGCATCAGCCTCTCTGCTCAGTGGGGAGCCTGCTTCCCCCTCTCACTCTGCCTGCCGCTCTGCCTACTTGTGATCTCACTCTCTCTCTCTCTCTCTCTAGGTCAAATAAATAAATAAAATAAAAAAATTTTAAAAATAAGATTTTTAAATTTATTCATTTGAGAGAGAGAAAGCACAAGCAGTGGGGAGGGTCAGAGGGAGAGGGAAAAGCAGACTCCCCACTGAACCGGGTTCCCAATGCAGGGCTCCATCCCGGGACCCCGGGATCATAACCCTGAGCCGAAGGCAGACACCTAATCCAGTGAGCCACCCAGGCACACACACACACCCACCCCCTTGGGATTCTTAATAAGGCCTGGTCAGCACAGAGTTTCATAAATATAGTTGATCCAGAAACCTGCCCCACTTTTCCCCCCCTTAACACCTATTCGTATTCCAAAGGACAGACTTTGTTGGGAAATGCTAACTTGTGTAAACCATTTTAGCAGCTTCCTCTAGGTAGCCTGGAAAAGTAGGGGAAGATTCAAGGAGCCGCAAAAGTTCCAGAAGGTTAAAAAACATTACCAAGTAAAACTTCACTTGCTTGGGACCAGCTCAGTTTTAAGGTTTTACACAATGCTATGTAGAAAAACTCCAGATGTGGGTTCAATCTTCCTGTAGTTTCCCTACGAAGTGAGTTCTTATACATCAAAATTGTTTCCTTATCAGAATATTGATATTAAGCCCCTGTAGGCAGTGTTGGAGTTTACAATGTTCTCAATGTTGATACAATATAATACTCAGAGGTGAATATTAGTATGCTCATTTTATGACAAGAACATTGACATTCAGTAAACTTAAACCACTAATTGCAGAACTGGAAGAGGCTCAGAAATAATTTAGTCTAGCGGTTCCTAAGCCGGATTCCACAGCAGAAATACTTAGTGCCCTTGCTAAAATCCTAGGTCCCTGGAAACTCTGCTTCAGCGGTTTGGGAGCAGGGTCCAGGGATCTATGCTTTTAATTAACCCAGGTGATTCTTATGCTGCCTGGACCCATACCTGGGTCCAATCCTCTCTTTTTTAACTGAGAAAATGAAGACCTGGAAAGATAAAAGGGAAGAACCCCTATGTCACAGAGCCAAGACTCAAACACGAATTTTTCTCATTCGAGTGCGTTGCTCTTGCCCCTAAATCCATGATGCTTCACATTGGGGCAAAGGAGGTCATGGTGAATCATGGTGGTTCATGGAGGCCCACATACGCTATCCAACTGGTACATCTTGAGGCAAGAGGTGAAGGTACTTTGAAGGGTCAGCTCATGTTTCCCAAGCATGTAGGAGCCACATCTGTCCGATATTCCCTTTGACGGCCTCAGGAGGTGGACAAAATCATCTTCCTAAATGAATGAAGTAAGATTCTCATGTTCCATTTTATTTATCGTAATATTTTTTTTTATTTTTTTAAAAGATTTTTATATATTTATTTGACACACAGAGAGAGATCACAAGTAGGCAGAGAGGCAGGAGAAGAGAGAGGGGGAAGCAGGCTCCCTGTCGACAGCCTGATGCGCAGAGAGCCTGATGTGGGGCTCGATCCCAGGACACTGAGATCATGACCTGAGCCGAAGGCAGAGGCTTTAACCCACTGAGCCACCCAGGCGCCCCTCATAATATTTATTTTTAATCATGTTTCGTTTAAAAGTGACCTGGCCTACCAAAATCTATCTCCACGTGGACATCTTTCAGGGACCCTTCCTCAAATTTATCGCACCTGATGGTAGCTCTCTTTGATCTCATCCTCCCTCGGCACCTGTATAGCCTGTTGCCTTTGCAGATGTGTTTTTGCTGAATTGTGGGCTGTAAATGTTCTTAAGAACTTTTCACGACCTGTGTCCAGCCTTCTCTACAGGTAAAAGTCTCTGTCTTCTCCTCGCCCTGGGTCCCCGCTGGGTCTAGTTAATGGGCATCGTCAGTCAGCCGTAGAAGAAAACACTGGCTGAGACTCAGGCTTCCTGAGTGTCGGTCCCAGCTCCAGCTTCCGGCAAGCCACTTCTTCAGTTTCCCCACCAATAAGTGAATGCATCAGACTAGATTAGTATTTCCCAAGACAGGTTCCGAAGGCCGGTTTCTCAGGTGAGTGATTGTTCTAAGAAACAAAGTCGCTCTACGGTGAAGTATGTCTTGCGAACACTGCAATAAATGGGTCTCGACCGCCAGGTGTCTCAGAAACTTTAACACGCATCATGAACCTTCACCGGGAGAATGGCTTGTACAGAACCCTTTTTTGGAAGTCACCCCATGAGGCTAGAGTGCTGCAACACTGACTTGGCCAGAGGCTGGGCAGGAGGAACTCCGGGGTCCCTTCCAGAAAGAAGCGATGTAAATACTGTGCTAAGCGCTGAGCCAGAAGTCAGAGGGCTTGGGTTCAAAACTCTTCCACTTACAAGTTGTGGGGTGGCACTAAGCACATTGCACCCCTCCAACCCCGCCTGAGCCTCAGTTTCCCCAAATACACCTCACAGGGTTGTAGTGGAGGTGTAGTACCCAGCATGCGACTCGTATGAAAAAAAAGGGCTTAACCTTGGCTTTCTTGCTGCCTGGTGTTCAATGTCTTATTTCCCACCTGAGGCTTCATTAATAGCTCCATGGGATTTCCTTCTGAAATAGTTCTGTGCATCCGCCCCCTAACTCCGTAGCTTTTAAGGAGAGTTTTGATTCGGCCCCGACCACTGGCTCGCTCTGCCCCAGGCTTTTGGGTTCTTTTTCCTTCACCCTTTCTCGAGCAGGGAGATACTCTAACCAGAGCCGGCGTTCAACACAGCCGGGTAGATGGTTTAGCAAGGGCTTGAGAAGGTGTGCGCCGAGCCCCTGAGGCTCTTTTAACCAAGGTGGGGAGCATGGGCGTCTTGCTGGGATGACTTGGGTCACCTGGCGGATGGTTTGAGGCAGTGAGCAGAACGAACTGCTCACCAGCACAGAGAAGAGCCCACTCAAGTCTCAGGAATGTTATCACCTTTGCTCACCGGAAGGCAGGTATTTATCTAGGCTGACCCAGGGTCAGGCATACCTGGGATGATGAATACAACGGGTCTTTTCCCGCAGGCTGAGCGTAGGCGTTTTGACTCTACCGGGGTCAGGGGTCACTAGAAATAAAGGTCAGAGGTGGGTGTTGGTGGGAGGGGTAGATTTCCGGTGCATTTCGTATTTGTTAAAGAGTCAGAAAAAGTTACTCGATTAATGGGTTTATCAGCGTGGGTTGTTGGGAACCTCGGTACCCCCCGCCCCACCCCATTACGTCAGGTCCCAGGACTGTGGTTCTTCTGAACTTGAGGATTTCGATGCTTTCATCAAAGCCCGGCAAGCACTACCAAGTACTACTACTCTAAACGCCCTACACATGTTATGAGTTCTTCAGTCCTCGCTATTGTGTGAAGTCGTTTCTAGTATTTTCCTTAGTTGCACAGAGAGGTTAAGTACCTTGCTAATATTTCTACAGCTATCTGCTGGTGACTGTGGTGAATCTAGGAAGTGTGGTCCTAGAACCGGGGATCCTCTCTACCTTACCAGACTGCCTCTCTAAAGTAAATCAGTAAATCTTTCTTCCTTCCTTTCTTTCTTCCTTCCTTCCTTTCTTTTTTAAAGATTTTATTTATTTGAGAGAGAGAGACAGAGACAGAGACCATGAAACAGGGAGAGAGAGAGCACAAGAAGGGGAGAGACATAGATGGAGAAGCAGGCTCTCCGCTGAGCAGGAAGCCCGACGCAGGACTCGATCCCAGGACGGTGGGATCATGACTGGAGCCGAAAGCAGATGCTTAACTGACTGAGCCACCCAGGCACCCTCCTGGTATTCTTTCTAACCATAGAAGGTACAAAGAAACAACTTGGAGAGGCAAGGAGGCCAGCATGGGTGACTTGGCCATTTCTTTCTTCATTAAGTGAACAAGTATAAGTGCCTCCCGTTGGACCGGCATGGCTAAGCATTCAACTGACCGAAGTAAATGAGATTAAGTTCCTTCCCATTAGCAGCTTCCAGATGGTAAAACAACTATGCAATAATGGGAATATAAAAGAGTATTACACGTTCCAAAAGGAACAAGGAGGCTTTAAAGGACCTGAGAAGGGAACATCTGACTGAGGTAATCCCAGAAGGCTTCCTGGAGGAAGTGGAATTTGAACTCCCGCCATGCACCACGCAGCCGTTCCAAGCTCTTGAGGCAGTCGCTGAGCCCTCCTGGAACTCCTTACAGGATCCGACTCGAAGTTCCAGCTTCCCAGCTGAGAACACCCCTGGGCTGAGCCAGCCCCAAGCCCTGCCAGCCACAATCCCCAGTGACAATTCGGAGGGGCCTGTCAGAATTTCCTGAAGGAACAGCTGCTTTAAAGCTGAGACGGGGGGCAGGGGGTAGCTTTGTAAGTTAATCCACTGATATTTTGCCCCTTCTCTGCGTTGCCAGGCCCAGCCCCTCGGAGCCAGCCTAGCTGTGCAGTAAAGGAGAACGGACCATGTCCGGGAGACAAGACAATAATGAGGTCAATGAAGCATAGCAGGAATGGAGATAAAGGCGCTTTCTCGGGCCTCACTGCCCTGGGGTGACTTGTCCAGTTAATTTTTCCCCCCTCCTTGTCTCCCTTTCCCTTCCCTCAACTCTGCTGGCTCGAAAGGCCCCGGAGAGATAAGGGAGATTGCCAGGGAGGTTGCTGGAAGGCTGGAGTTCCTGTCTTTGCCTTCTAGCCCTGCTGGAAGCAGACGCAGAGACTGGGGATTACGTTGCCTTGGGGCTCCAATCGGGAAGACGGAGGCTGAGAACACAAGAGGCCACACGGCAAGCTGCTATCCAGCCCCCCGAAAAGTACCCAAGCCCCCAAGAGCAAAAACGAGCCTTGTTCTCATTGCCGATGGCTAATTTTTCTCGATCGTTCATCCGTGTTTCTTCATTCCACGGAAATTTATTGAATACCTAACATCATCCAGATGCTACAACAAAGTTGAGTTTTGTCCGTGGCCAGAACTCTCTCTAAAAACGAACCCAAAATAAAATACGAAAGTCTCGCTCCATTCTAGGCCCAGCTCAATGGTTCTACGACGTGGTTTGCATGCGGCTGGTACAGGTCCTTCCAACGCTGTGACATTCCATAATCATTGAACTGATTTATTCTCGGAGAACAGATGTCCACATATATTTGCTGCCATTAGCAATGCATTTATTCATGTATTCATTCATTCATTTGGAAAACATTTTTCAAGTATTTCATGCTACTGAGTTCGCTCTGGTGGGGAGAGTGGACTTACTAATGGGGAGGAGGACGGACATGTGGCTCCGAAACGGAGAATTAATATCTTTTTGTGGTCTAGCATTTGACATCTGCCATCTTGTTACAGTTTCCCTGCAGCCTATTGAGGGGGTGCTGCGGGCCCCTTTGTACAGAGGAGGAAAAAAAAAAACCAGAGGCTCTGAGAAGGTAGGTAAGTGGCCCAGGACCCCGTAAGTGCAAGCAAGGGACAGACACCCCCCGAAGAGATTCTCACACGAGACAGGTATGTGAACTGTACACCGAGGAAGAGGAGGAAGAAGCAAAGACATGGGCTGGAAAGTCCGGGGAACACCCTTAAAGGGCACAGAGGCCCTCACCCTGTGCAACCACTGAAAGCCCTTACGGGGAAAGGAAGGAAGCTCTCTGAGCGGAGGAAGAGGACGGCGCCAATGGAGCCCATCGCACAGGCGTGCTCCTGACCTCGCCATGACTTTTTCATTGACCTGAAGGGGCTCCACAAACCCTCAGGGTCTGCAGCGGGGGCAGCCACCAGAAGGAGTGCAGCTGGAGGTCCAAACGGAGCCTGGAGGTGCAAACATGGAGGACAGACACCTTTGTAATAGCTTACTTAAATCGCTCAAACCTGGGCATTCAGGTGAAGTTAGGGGGTTGGGGGGGAACACAAGCCCGGACTCCACTGGGGACGGCGGCAGCGGGGACAAAAGGAAACTAGCCCCAACCCTGCGCCCCCCACCCGCACCCCCGGCCTTGGCCTCGGCTTCAGGATGGATCAGGCATGCCCTGGCAATCTCAAGGTCACCCCAGTGCATGTCGCAGGAGCACACACAGACGAGGCTCCCAATTACTCATTAGCCAGGCTGGGTGCTGGCCCCCACGTCCCTGTCCTTGGCCACAGACAGAGATGAAAGCCAAGCCGCCAGCTCTGGGAGAGGCGGGCCTGAGAGTTCAGGAGCTGTCTCAGCCGCTGGCATAATCAAAGCCTGGGACAGCCAAGACCAAGGGGAGGCTGGGCTCTCAAAGGCTTCCGCGCCACTCCCCAGCCCCCCTCCCTCTGTCCCCTCACCCAAACAAACATAAGCAACAAAGCCCGCTAGGAGTGGACAGGGGGTTTTAACAATTGGCTCCCAGGGCAAAGACTCCTTGAGCCAGCTTTGGCAAGGACCTGCCAAGATGTGTTGATGAGAGGGAGGGAATCCTTCCAAAAGTCCTTTGACCAGACACATGGAAGACATTGCTCTACCCTCACCTCAAGTCTGAGGAAAAAAGCACCTTGGATTCAGCCTCAAGCATAGCCAAGCCCTCCCGAGGCCTTGGTCCCACCTGGCGTCTGCCCCCCACCTGCCCCCCTCTAGAGGGCTGGGGGTAGGTGCTCATGTGACCATGCCTATCTTTGTGGCCCCAAGCTTCTCCCACCCACCCCTCACCGACTGAGATCAGAAAAGTCTAGAAACAATGTCTGAAAGCATGCAGTTGGCGACCATAATTGCCCACTACCCCACTCAAACCCAACCTTGGAACCAATCACGTCACTGGGCTGGTCTTACTTAGTCCACTGCCCCATAAAAAGAAACTGGAGAAATTCTAAACAAAGAAACTGAAGCATGGTTGGAAAGGTCCAGAGTTCAGAACCTCCAAAAATCCTCGTTCTTGACTCTCAAGTCCCTTCTTGACTAATAGCTAACGGTAGTGAAACACCAGCAAGGGATGAATGGTCGGAGCAGCGAGAACGTCCATCCTACTTTCCCAGGAGTCAGGAAATGGACTCCAATATGCGCGGGGTCGAGCGGATGATTGAGGTAAATACACAGACCTGGTCCCTGATCTCCAGGAATTCCTAAACTTGGGAAAGAATAACATAAATCAACAATAATTAGAACAATGAGAGCTGCCATTTCCTGAGCACCTGCCACATGCTCTGCTCTTTACAGCCATCCTGGAGGGCTGCACTGTGCCCCACCTTTAGAAAAGAAAACACTGCTGTCTAAAGAGCACCAGGCCAGGTGGCAGGGCCGGAAGCCACCCCGCCGATCTGGCAGGCATGACGCGGGTAGAGAGGAGAACGCACACTTGACAGAGACAGCCACCTGCGAATGTCCCTTCCCCCTCACCTGATGTCCCAGCACCTCTGTCTGTCCGCTTTGCTTGTCACCTTCCCCACTCCGACCTTTGGGTCTGGATTTGATCCCTACCTCTTTCTTGTCTTCGGTTAGCCCTGTTGCTTAAATCTGTCCCTAGGGTTTCAATCATCACCTTTTGTCATGCAATTTCCAAACCTGTCTCTCCTGCTCCCTCCCCACTTCATGCTCCGGGTCTCTGTTCCCGTCTCCAAATCATTTCCGATGCTTAATACCGCCTTGCCACTCTCAGGTGACTGTGCGCAGGATCTCTTTGCCCCTTGCTTGGATTTAGGTGGCCTGAATCCCCCTGTGATATAAATATTTTTAAGATCTTATTTATTCGAGAGAGAGAGAGAGCGTGCGTGCGCGCGTGTGCGTGCTCCCGCAAGCAAGCTAGCATGAGCTGGGGGAGGGGCAGAGGGAGAGGAAGAAGCAGACTCCCCAAAGCAGGGAGCTGAGCAGGGAGCCCAAACTGGAGCTCAGAGCTCAATCCCAAGACCTTGAGATCATGACCTGAGTGAGCCCAAGTCAGATGTTTAATCAACTGAGCCACCCCGGTGCGCCCAGCACCCCCATCCCTGACATTTTATTCTCTTCCTATACTTAGGTCTTCTTGAGTTCTCTTCCTCAATATTTTTTTTGTCGCATCACTTTCTTACTCAAAAATCTTCCTGGGTCTCCGAACACCTGTAGAATATCTCCAGATGAAAAAAAAAAAAAAAAAAAGAATATCTCCAGATGCTACAGAGCACTCTGCATTTTGGTGCCACTCCATTCTCTGCTCTCTTCTTCTCAAATCCTGCACCCCAGGATGACTCCCTATCCCCTGGGGCGTCTCAGGGCTTCTGCTCCCTGCGCCCTCGGACATGACTTCTAGGATAGAGCTCGAGCAGGAGCAGGTGTCTTATATGAAGCTAGTCCTGGTGCCCAGGGCTAGACGCAGCTCCTCCCTCCCGGAATTCTCAGAACACTTGGTTATTTCACGTCCTTGGGTTTTGGGGTTTTGCTTTGCCTTGCATTTTGATGCCAGGGAAGGCGTTTGGGCTGTGAAGTTCAAATGCTGCTGGCTCGGCAACTTCCTAGCCGCGTGACCTTGGACCCTTTAACAGGAACCTTTCTTTCTTCCCATCTGGAAAATGGGTGACAGAACACAACCCTGCTATGAAAGTTAGAAATGATCCTACGGTGAAAACACCCTCCACGAGCAAGCTACCGGCAGGAAGTCATGCTTATCGTGAGGCCTTTATTTCTCTCCCACGAGAACAGAAATTCCTCGAGATGAGCCCCTTCTATTTGTTTTTGCAACGACCTTGGTCATCAGCACCGAGCCAGGAATATAGAACCTTCTGAAGCAGCTTTAGCTGAATGCTCCCTGAAATGGGGGAAATCGAGACTTCCTCTGTCTCCTTTGCTGCAGCCCTCCCTGTCTGTCCATCCCCGCCACCCTGGAGCCCGGAAGTCTCCAAGATCCCACCTCCAGCCCTCCCTGACCTCTGCCTCCGTTTCCCCACCCCGAAATGCCTCGTTATCCACCCCCACACCCGCCATCCGTATAAGATGTTATTTGAAAGAACTCAGCTGTAGGTGGAAATGAATGTTGAGAGCTGCTCAATGGAACAGGAATCATAAATCACTCTGAAGTTGGGATGAAACCCCAGGAAGCCGTGCCTTGCAAACCACAATTCCCTAAACCTCTGTAAAAAGTGGTCCCGAAACCCCTGGAGACCTGGCAAGGCATTGCTTTCTCTCTGTTGCTTGGCACTTGGCTGTTCTAATTCTGGCTGAATCCCAGCGGCCCACAGGCATGTAAGATCTAAAAGCCCCACCATCCTGGGCCCCATGTGGTCTCTTTGTCCCTGCATTAAAACCCAAGGGTCTTCAGGTTATAAACAGGGACATCCAGGGTGGCTAGGCTACCTGGGTGGCTTCAGTATCCCATCTTCCCCACCTACTTATGGTAGCTTTTCCTCAAATCAAGGCCTGAAGTTGGCCCTATCTTAGCCAGGGGTGGCCACAGCAAACCCCGATCTCTGCCCTTAGCTGTTGTGCCCGGGAATGCTGGCGGGGAGGGAGGGGGGTTGGGGGGGGGCAAGGCCCTTGAGCCTGGGAGGGAAGAACGCTGGTTGCAGATGCGAGGTTGCAGGAAGCTTTGATGTTCCGAGCAGAAGCAGGAGGCGTGGGAAGGGAGACTTCTGTTCCCTGGAGCTCCCACAAGGCAAAACCCTTCCGTTATCTTATAGGCCTGCGCATAGCCTAAAGGTGCTGGCTCAAGTGTGTCTTGGCCCAGAGTAAATCAGGCCCGAACCAAAGAATGCACTTGAATCAAAGTGGAAAATTAGACGCCATGCAGGAGAAAGCTCTCCTCTCCAAAATATATATGCTTCAAAGTGTACCCCTGTCTAGCTGGGACAGGAGCCATCAAAATGCAAATGCAGGCCTTGAGAATGCTAATGCTGGAAGTGGAGAACAATACCCAGACAGACTTCTTGGGGCCAGGGAGAGGGCCCCAGGGCAGGATGTGGGAGCGGAGTAGGGGGCAGGGATGAAAGGGGTAAAGGAAGCCGCTTGAGAGAGCCTGGAGATGAGAAACCAGCGGGAGTCCATTGAGGCTGAGTGACTGCGGGGGCAGGCCTGGAGCCCCGGGCTTGGACTTGAGGTCAGGGCCTGGAGAAACAGACAGAAGGACCGGTGTTTCTGGAAAGGCGGTGAAGCCAGGAGGTGTGCTCTCCTCGGGTGCAAGTGACATGCACAGCGTGCCACGAGGGCGCCCGGAAAGAGGGGCCGAGAGCGGGCCGCCGGGACAAAGCCGGGCCTGCAAGAGCTGCTTCCCTGGGTTGCATTTCTCCTCCTGCCTCTGCGCCTCGCTCTCCTCTCTGTAAAGGGGCGGTCCCTGGTGCCGGAAGACTGGAGAAGGGAAAGCAGGGAGGCCGGCACGGGGTAGATGCTCGAGGGTGCTTGGGGTCATCTGTGTAGGCTGAGAAACTGAGGCTCGGGAGGGTTTGTTAGTGTGTGCCGCCCTAGACGGCAAGGGAGCAGCGGGATCTGGACTGCAACTTGCATCTGTCCGTCTGGAGCCCGGAACTAAAGCAGCACCACCTGCTTGTCCCACTAGTGGCCGAAAACCAGAATCCCGACGTGTGCCCTGGGGTGCCAGGGAAGCTGAAGGGCCGTCAAAGTTAGGAAGCTAAGATCCCGCACAAAGGAGGAAGGAAGCCCCGCGCCTTGAAGGATGGTGTTGAAAAACCCAACATCCGTGCTCAGAGGGGTGGGACACTTTATTTTTGGTTTGGGGGAGGGAGCCATTCACCTGTTCACTCATTTCCCAGGAGGGCCTACCCCATGCCCGGCCCACAGTTAAGCTGAATAAATTAATGCGGGATGACTGTCTCCCCACCCAGACTGTGAGTTCCTGGAAGGCAAGGTTCTGCGCCCCACCCGTGTGGCCCCTACCTGGTGTGGATCCTCGGGGGGCTCGCCGGCACTCTGCGTGGTCACGGAATGGGTTCGTTCACTGAGGAGTGTCTCTGGTGCCAGGGTCAGGGCTCAGCGGTGGGAATTCATGGATGAATATGACACGATCCTTGCCCTTGGGTAACTCCTCTTAGTCTGGTGAATGAATAAAAGAAAGAAAGAATGAATGGAGGGCCAGGCCGTTGTGCTAATTGCTTTACGAACTGGTAGATAGCCCAGAGATAGACCCCTGAGATACCCTGCTTTCTCCTGGGCATCAGACCCGAGCCTGGCCGACAGGCTTGGCCACACTGAGTGTTGATAAGTGGCTGCTATCCCAGTCTCGGAGCTCTGAACAAGCATTGTCTTTATAGATAAGGGGACACACCACCCTGCCGCACACACTCCAGGCAGAGAGGCTCCGAGAGGAATGACTGAGCTCCCGGACCTATCTACATCTTCTCACCTAGATCCCCTGGGACCGAGGACGGCCAGGGGCCGCAGAAGGCGGGGAAAGCTGGAGTTTTCCCTGGTGTGAGGCTAACTGGTCCCTGGGGGGCACACTGAGGATCCACTGGGGCTTCTACCATGGAGAACCAGCCAAAGGAGCCCTGTGGTTCAGGGCTCCCTAAAGATCTGCCTTTTCAGGTGGAGGCACATCCCTTCAGAGGTCAGTGGAAGGATTCAGTGAAAACGCTGGATCGCGTCAAGGAGAGCAGCTTGCAAATTATTCCAGAATGCATTTTCTCATGTAGACAAGGCTTATACACCGTGGGGTTAACCACAGGGAGCAAGCGATGCATTCCCTCAATGGAAATACCAGAGCCTGAGGCAGGTGTAGGAGTGTGTGTGTGTGCGTGTGCACGCGCGTGTGTGCACGCACGCACCAAAACTGAGAGTGAAACACGTCAGGGCATTTCTAGGGCTCATAGGAACAATCAGCCAGCAGGGGCAAGGTTGGCTGGGGGCCCCAAGCTGTGACTAGCGGGACTCATGTGAAACAAGTCTGTATCCTAGAGGGCCTACTGGGAAAATGGAAAAATGGCCCGCTCACCGCGCCTTTCCTAACCAGCTTCGCCCTCAAGGCGCCCACACTGCAGGCTCTGAACCTCCGCAGGTTAGGAAAGGGCGTCAAAGGACCAGGAGCCAGCCCTGCCCTGCCAGCCTGGTCCCCCACGGGAGGGACGACATTTGATGGCTGACCCGTGGAAAGCGCGAGTGAGAGACACCACAGACAGACCCGCAGGACTCACAGGCCCAGGACCCAGGGCACATGCCCATATGCCCTCACGAACGAGAATGTACGAGAGAAAGGAGACCGAGTCCGCTGCATGTTAGCGGGTACGGAAAGGGCTGGATTTTACAAGCTGACATGCCGCGCATGTTTCTGGGAGAAAAATGGAAAAAAAATTAAGAAACTGGGCTTTAAAGATAGATGAGCGTCAATGAATTCTCTTGGGTCCGACAACCCTTCTCCATGTTGTCACCATAACCACGTTCCCATCATCCCTCACCTCCTGGCAGATCTCTCGCTTCCGCTTTCTTCCTCTCCCCTTGCCTCACTAAGTAACATTTTTTAAATAAAAACTGGAACATATATATCCTCATCTTAAAGTCCTCCAGTGGCTTCCCTAGCTCTCAGACCACAACTGACACCCTCCTCCCCCCGCCACCGCCCCCGCCCCGACCCGTCCAAGTACCTTGGCCCTCTTCCCCTCTCTCCCCTGCAGCCTTGCTGGCTTTCTCTGCTTCCTTCAATGTGCAAGAGCCTTCCTGCCACAGGATTTTTGCACACGGATGTGACCACGCTTTAGCACTCAGTTCCGTTTGTAATTATATGTGTCTGGTGGCTATCTGATCAGTCACTGCTTAATTGAACTGATTGATGACTGTATGTGCCTTTCCCCTGTTGGACCACAAGCTCTCTGCGGAGAGAGGCCACAGCTAGTTTTGCTCCTTACCGTAGTAGTCCCAGGGCCTGGACAGTGTGCCTAGAGCCCAGCGGATGACCAACACATGTACGCTGAATCAGCGACCAACTAAAGTAATGGAGCAGTTCATTTCATAGACGTTTCCTTGCTGGGAAGTATTCAAGCCAGAAGAGGAGCGTGGGGTTGGAAGGGCAGTGCCTCACCAAAGATCACGCGGCTTGGCTCTCAAGGGGGAGCTGGGACTTGGCCCTTCCCCTTTAGGTCATTTTGACTCAGCCACTTGGTGGTGGTGGTGCTGGTGGAGGCACGCGTGTGTGCAAGTGTGCGTGTGTGTCTCTGGGGAGGGGCGGTGGGGGGAGCTGATGGCAGGGCCAGCTTTTAGATCATCGCTAAGGGGACGGTCCCCAGAAAAGTCTCTCACTGTGGATAACGCTTCCCTGCTTTAGCCCCTCTCCCCTTTAGAAATAACAATTGATTGGCTCCCACACCGCAATAAGAATCCAAAACCGGAGTAAACATTAAAACAATAGAAATTTTTGATCTGAGAATGCATTTTTTTTGGTCCAATAAAACATACAGTCTAAGCCTACTTCCTATCAGAATAGATATCCTGAAATCAACAAAATATCAGAACAGATAACCTATCTATTTTACTAAATGGACAAAGTCGTTTCTGCTCATGGGTAGACAAGACTGTAGCCGTGGTGTCTACATTCATCCTCACCAGTAAGCTCTGAAGGGGACTCTCCTATTTACCATCTCGCTGCTGGGCTCCTAATAGGTGCTCCATAAATATTTGTTGAATGAGTAAGCGAACAGAACTTGCAATGGGCTGGAAGAATCCTGGACAGTAGAAGCAAAGGCAGGCACTCAAAGTGCTAGACCGATCTGTTCTAGCTTTTACGGGTCACCTCTCAGAAGGCCTGTAATTTCATAGCACAATTGCCTAACACAAGCAGAAAGCCAGAGACAGGTTGAACATTTTTGCCCCTTAGAATGTAGGTAAGTTACCTCCCTTGTGTGAGTTTCTACAACCCTCTTCTGTTAAAGGAGTACAATGATTCTTTACTCCTGAAGATACATTTTTTTTAATGAATTCAACCTAGTATTTATTGAGTGCCAGGGACTATGCTAGGTACAAAACAGAAGTGGCTTCTGTCCTTTCTAGCAGAGGAGACATTAAGCAAATAAATACACATAAACTTATAAAAATTACAGTTTGGGATATGTGCTGTGATGGCAAACCACAGGGAGCCATGAGAGACTGCAGATCAGGGTGCAGGGAGGGCCTAAGAAAGCACCATTTATTCGGAGCCCTGAGGGTGAGCTGGGAGCGGGCCAAGAGAGAGGCTGGGGCGGCAGGTCAAAGGAACGGCACGTGCAAAGGCCTGGGGTCGGAAAGAACTGTGGCAGGCAGTGGGCCTTGCTAGCAGTGGAGGAGAGACTGAGGGGAGTAAGACCTGCTTGCGGAGGGAGACTGATCCTGAAAAGGTTGTTGGAGAGGGGAAGCTCAGGATTCCATTCACGGGTCAAGAAAAGCTCTGCGGCTGCCCGCGAGGTGGAAAACCCTTCGGGACAGGGGAACAAAGAGCCAAAGCTCCTCCCTTGGTGTTGAGAACAGAACCAGAAGCTCAGGGCCAAGGGCTTCCCAGACGATCCGGCCCAAACCTCCCGTGGTAAAGATGAGACAAGACAAGAGCTGCGGTTGTGCAGAGACCTAGCCCGGGTCGCCCGTCCCTCTCTCCGCGATCAGGGTGAGAAGCCTGCCCTCCGAGCCCTCCTTCCAACCCCTCTTGCTCTAGTCGCGGTTCTGGGGTTCCTGACGCCCGCAGGCGGGGGTGGGGGGAGCGGGGCACTGACTTGGGGTGCCGGTGCCCCGCGGGAGCTGCCTGCGAGCCGGGCGTCCCCTCGCGCTGCGCGCGCAGCCCGCCCGGGGCGGCTCACATTCTGGAATGGAAACTTGGAGCTCAAAGGCCCTGAGGCAGCCTCCGGTGTAGGCGGCTCAGCCCTTTCTTTTGACTTCCCTCCCAGGCCTTACCTGCCTAAACAAACAGCCAGAGCCTCCCACCCGCTGCACCCCCGCCCGCGGGACAGGAAACAGGCAGTGACAGCTACCCGCCCGCGCCTCCCTTGCGGACCCCGGCGCGGCCAGGCTAGCAACCCGGCTGAGCGGCGCCCCGATTGGCTGCGCCGGGCTAAGCGGCGCGGCGCTCGTCCAATCGGGGGCCGGGCCGGGCGGCCGCGCCGGGAGTCCTCGCCGCCGGGAGGCCGTGGGGAGCGAGGTTTTACATGCCTGTGGTATTTGCTCAGAGGGGCATGACCACTTTGGGCAAGTCTTTAAATGTGAGTCAGCTTTCGGCCGATCCCTGGGAAAAATTCCTTCGGTGTTGTCAGGCAGGGTTCGCTAGCTGCAGCTTTTTTTTTTTTTTAAACAATTCAAAAGGGATAATCCCACTGAATGGGGAAAGGCATTCGGACCCTGTCCCCGGCTGCCCAGAGAAGGGGCCGCGGGCAGTGCTTGGGGGCCCAGGCACCTCCACGGTGGGGGGCCCCCAGGAGCCAGTTTCCACGAAGGGCCCGGACACCTGCCCTCTCTTCCCTGCATCCTCTGTCCCCCTGTTCAGCAGGGGACGCGGGGGCCAGAGGACGCATGGGATGCAGTAGGAACAGTGCCCCCTGGAGTTGTGCGGCATACCCGCCCTGACCTAGGAAATGCCCGATCTTCCGCTTCCCTTCCCTGGGTAGCTTCTCCCCCACATCTCACTGTGCTTCTCAGTCTTGGACCCCCACCCTTAATAGCTGCGTGATCTTAGATCGTCCCCCCACCTCCTAAGCTCCAGGGTCCTCACTAGCAATGCCAAAGGCAGAGGAAGAGAGAGGCAAGTGGTCTGGGAGGGTGGGGTGTTCTCCCGGCTCGGTTTCCCTAATTTGCTTGGGCAAGTCGCTTCTGTACTCCCAGCCTCAGTTTCCACATCTGTAAGATGACGGAGTTATTCTAGCAGAGTCCTTAAGGGGCGTCCTGGTTCTCCAAGTGCTTCCACCAAGCCATTGCTGTTGTCCCCTCCCGGATCCTGTGCGCCAGGGGCAGATGAAGCCCAAGTGGCCCTGTGCCCTTCCAGTGCCCCCAGCCTTCTCTCCCCGCACATCATCTCAGAGACTCTCAGCAGACAGGACGGGGAGTACTGCGGAGAAGAAAAAAAAAAAAAAAGGACCAAAAAAGGACGAGGGCAGAGGGAAATGAGCAGGGACTAGAGGGATTTATGTGCAATTTGATTTTAAATGAACATCTTGTGCAAAAGGAGAGGCAGTTTGGCACCTGTTACTCGTGAGTTAATAGCTTAGGCACTCTTGGTAATAAGGATGCAGCCCTGGGAAGACCACGTTAGCTCATGTGGCTGCAAATCCTAAGAAGGGTTGGGAGAGAGGCTGTCGAGCCTCTGCCTGGGAATCCTGTAAAAAAGATAAGGTAGGCACCACACTCCTTCACTTGAGGGTCTTCGAAATCCAGGCAGAATGAAACCGGTAGAGCCCCCCCACCCCCCATCCTGGAGCACTGGATTCTTTGGGGCGTGAAAAGTACTGTGTGAAAAAAAGAACATTTCGCTCTGCTGCTAACTCAGGGGTGTGACCTTGGACAAGTCACTTACCCATTTCTTACCCCTTTCCAGTCTTCCTTTGCAGCAGCCTGAGGGATTAGACTGACCTCCCAAAGACCTCTCCAGCTCTGACACACCATCATTGAATGGAATAATGTGTGAATAATTGCTTTGAAAACTACAGAGCACTGGGGGGTCTTTCTGTTGTTATTTTTGTGTAGATAAAGATGACCCAAGAGTTCATTACAGCTCTGCAAAGGGTTGTAAATCAGGACATCCCCCGCCCACCATCTGAGACTGCAACAGAGTATTTGTTTAGCAACAGAGTTTTGCTGGGGCTTGTGAATCAGTGTTTTTTACTAGGTTCCTTCTATCAGCTGCTCTCCTGCTTTTGCAGCCTGAGGCAGCTACTGCTCTCTTTCTGCCTTGGTTTCTCCATCTCACTTTGCCTTTTTCCTCCTCCTGTGATTCAGCCGGACTGCGTTTTGCCCTTGCCAAGCTTGGAATCCCTGGAGACAGAACTGCCAGTGTGGAGGAAGAGGAACTGGAACCAGCTTGCTTTGCCACCACTAAATTTGACCATGTCCCCCTTTTTCTACTCTAATCTTCCCATTCTCTTGGGGGTTCTGATCTTTATGGATATGGGGTCGGGAAATGAGGGTGTGGGTAGGTCGAAGATAGAGAAAGAAGAAAGCAAGGGCCAATCATAAGGGAAAGGAAAAGACAAAAGGGTTTTTTTTTTTTCCTTTTTTGTTATTTTCTTATTTTATTATTATTTTATTATTCTTATTTTTATCATGATTTAAGTATACTCTTTAATCCCCATCCCCTGGGTCCCCAGTCCCTCCACCCACCTCCCCTCTGCTAAACCAGCAGTTTGTTCTCTATAGTTAAGAGTCTGTTTCTTGCTTTGTCTCTCTCTCTTTTTCCTTTGCTTGTTTGTTTTGTCTCTTAAATTCCACATATGAGTGAGATCATATGGTAGTTGTCTTTCTCTGACTGACTTAGTTTGCTTAACATTATACTCTCTAGCTCCATCCATGTCATTGCCAATGGCAAGATTTCATTCTTTTTGATGGCTGAGTAATATTCCATTGTATATGATATAGCGCATCTTCTTTATCCATTCACCTATAGGTGGAACTTGGACTGCTTCCATAGTTTGGCTACTGTAAATAAAGCTGCAATAAACATACAGATGCATGTATCCCTTTGAATTAGGGTTTTTGTATTCTTTGGGTAAATACCCAGCAGTGCAATTACTGCACTGTAAGGCAGCTCTATTTTTAACTCTTTGAGGAACCTCCATACTGTCTTCCACAGTGGCTGCACCATTTTGCATTCCCACCAACAGTGCAAGAGAGTCCCTTTCTCTCTACAGCCTCACCAACACTTGTAGTTTCTTGTGTTTTTATTTTAGCCATTCTGACAGGTGTGAGGTGATATCTCATTGCAGTTTTGACTTGCATTTCCCTGATGATGAGTGATGTTGAGTATCTTTTCCTGTGTCTCTTGGCCATCTGGATGTCTTCTCTGGAGAAATGTCTGTTTCTGTCTTTTGCCCATTTTTTTAATTGGATTATTTGGTTTGGGGGCATCGAGTCGTATCAAAGGTTGGTTTTTTTCTTTTTAAATTATTTCTACCAATTTGAAAATAAAGGACATCTCAACTATGAGAAGGAGGGTCAGATGATCATTGCATGTTCTGCAAAAAGAGATTTCCTAAAGACCGTATAGGGGTAAAGTGGGGAGTTCGGTTCTGCTTGGGCAGATCAAGGTGGTCTTCGAGGAGGTGACATCTGGGATACTTCTTAAAGATGGAGAGAACTTTTTTCTGCAGTGAGAAGCACATGTAGGCTAAGGGTGGAGCAAGAGTAAGGCAGAGAGGTTGGGAGAGTATGGGCTAGAAAATATCAAAATGCGTGCACGCATGCAGTATCGTTTCATGAAATGGATGTATTTGGATGTGTTTGTGTGTGTGCTCTGAGTCATGATATAAAATGTACTTATTACAGTGGCCCAGGGTTTAAAAAGTCTGAAGTCCATTGGATTGGCAGACCCTTCGCGCTGCATCAGGGAGGGTGGGCTGCAGAGAGAGAGAGAGACAGGAAGTTTTTGCAAACAAGACAGACGATTTGCCTTCCCTCCCACTTCAAGTTCTTGAGGAGGAAATTGCTTAACTTTTGAAGAGAGTCAACTGATGGCTTCCAAGGCCTCCTCCACAGAGGAGTATGGAGTATGGAGAGTATGGAGGGACCAGTGGAGTACTTGGTACCCTGCCTCATTAGCAGGGCACTTTGCCTAACGGGCCACATTAACAGAGCCAGTGGTTGGAATCCGAGACCTTCACGTCTCTACCACAGACCCACATGGCTCTGGTACAAAATCATGATCCTGTGACTTAAAAGCCACGGTATTTTTCCATTCTTCCAGTGAAACATTACGGACTTAACGATAGCCCACATTTGACCCAACAGATGTGGACAGCTTCCTGATACCCTGAAACTGGCATCCAGGTATGAATTCAGGAAGATGCCAGACATCATGAGTAATGGCCTTATACTTAAAGCACTCGAGAAAACTATTCCGTGATGTCTCATGGTCAGTAACACCAAAGTTTTATTTTATTTTATTTTTATTTTTTAAAGATTTTATATATTTATTTGACAAAGAGAAAGAGAGATCACAAGTAGGCAGGAGCAGGCAGAGAGGGGGAAGCAGACTCCCCGCCGAGAAGAGAGCCCGATGCGGGGCTCAATCCCAGGACCCCGAGATCATGACCTGAGCCGAAGGCAGAGGCCTTAACCCACTGAGCCACCCAGGCGCCACAACACCAATGCTTTAAAAGATCTGAGCGTAGGGAAGCCCTTTGGGGATAACTGATTCACTCAAAGCACATCTCCCCCTCCACTGGCCTCAGAAAAACTGGAGGGCCACTGGTTCCCATCCATCCTCCAACCTACCCATTAACTTCAAAACTGGTTCTAAGAGTCTCTGCTTGCCCTTCCTTGGGCAGCCTTATATGCAATGGGGGGTCCATTTACTTTCCAGAGTCCAGCCATGTGGAGAAAGTTGCTCCCGTACAACGTGATCCGATCCATTTCCTTTTAAGGCCACCCATACTGTGCCCATTTGATGGCATAGTGTCCACACCCATGTCCTCACCCCGTGCATATGGTACAGATATCAGTTCATTTACGTAACTTCAAACATAACTGCCTCTTGGTTACGCCTTCAAGGCAAACATACCCACACCTTTCTTCCGACTATGGATCTGCATCTCCTTCCTATCTGAGCCGGGACTTTTCCAGTTCCTTTGTCCCTTGTGATTAAATCTGTAAGAGCGGGAGCACCCTACCATGGTCTAACAGCGCTCTGGGCCAAGCCCTATACTGGGCACTTCGTACAATCAGGAAAAATTCCACGAGATATTATTATCTCTTTCCTCTACAGACAAAGAAACCGAAACTTGGACATTGTTAAAATATTCACAGCTAGTTAACGATCAAGTTGAGTTTCAAAATCAAGTTTCTCCGGATTGCCATCCCATGCTTTGACCCCTGAGATCCACTATTTCTGCCGATTCCCTTCTGTACTCTTCCACGAGAGCTAGGAATGCCTTCTCCCTTCTCATTCCATTCTGTCTTGGAAAAACCACGAAAGGCCGCTTACTCTTTTAGGGATTTTGTTTTGCACTGTGGTTCATACCGATGAAGAGTTTCCAAAAGCCCTGTGTCCAGAGTTCCCTGGCTGTGAGAGAAGATTGTTTTCAGTGTCAGATAGAGGCAGAGAGGGAAGGAAAGTGATCGCATAGTTTTTGATCTAAAGGAGCTTGAACTATGACCCAAGCATGTGCTCCACTCTACCCACCTTACATTCCTTTCTTCATTAGGTATTCATTCTTTATTCACAGCCTTGCCCTCCATCCCTACTTTCCTTTGGATATCCACTCTCGTGTCGGAAACAAAAACTCATCATTCTGCAAATACCGGAGTGGATATCTATCAACTCTCTCTGATGCGGCCAGCATCTTGGCGTAGAAGTCATTTTTCAAGGCCTAAGCACTGGCCACTCTGCAGCCAGAGGTAAGATCAGGGCTGGCATGAGACGCACGATACAGGGGACGGATGCAAGTCGACAGCTGCCAGACTGGAAAACTTGGACCATCCTTTCAACCAATCTGACACAGCAATGCTCTCCCTCTTCCCCCTATGTTTGGAACAAAGAATCCTAGAATTCCCCGAGTTGGAAAGGCCTTTGTGGGCCACATCATCCAGTCTTGCTCCCGATGCAGGAATTACACTACAACTTCACAGACATTGCTCATCCAACTTCTCCTTGAATACCGTTCCCCAGCCCCCAACCCAGCGCCTGCCCAGATATGAGCTAACTTGGTATTTTAAGTGGACGCCTCACTCCATTTATGGAAAGTTGTAATGTTAGGCAATTCATATAACTCTCTAGCAAGCGTGATCTGATTTCTAATACTTTCACCCATGGATCCCATTTCTACTTCTTGAGGTGCCAAAAGTTCTAATGCCCCTTTCATAGCAAATAGTCCTTCAAATGTATGCAGGTAGATAGGATGTCATTCTTAGCCTTCTCTTCCTCAGACAGCACTTGCCCAGTTGGTTCCAGTTTTGCACTGGTATTGGTATTCTTGGTAATGTCAACCTCACACGTAGGACAGACTTGAGTGACTGAGTGAATAATGAGCTTTTACCGTGTGCCAACTCTCTTCAAAGACATTATCTCATTCAAGTCTGTGTCCAGCCTGTGAGATAAGAATATTTTCCATTTTATAGAGGAAAAAATTGTAGCTCGTGAGGTTAGGTGTTTGGGCCAAGGTCATGTAGTTAGAAATTGACAGAACGGGCCCGTTAACCCGAATCTTTTACCAGACCCATGTGCATTATTCTTTTTCTTGACATCTGAGATTCACCAGGTCGTGGATGGTAGAAGACATCCAAAACAGAGCTTCTCGTCTTCAACTAAATATGAACGTCGGGAAGAGATGATGCGTATTTCTGCAATTTCGCCTTCCTTGCTAGAACCCTAACCTGATTCTGGCCGTCTGTTATAACAAGATGTGGGGTAGCCTTTCCATTTCCACAGATAAAGAAGCGGAGCAGAGAGGTCGATGGTTTCTTTCCCTGTTGAGTCAGAGACACAGTGTTGAAATTAGAATGGAGTCTCCAGCTCCCAAAGACAACTTTTTGTATACATAAACAGAAATGGCTAATTTCACAGGTGTATGTGCTGAGTGGAAAATACTGGAGACATTTGTCACTTTTCCATAATATCTTTGGAATACAGGAGCCCTCTGGTGGCCAAAAGAGCAGGAGGGTGTCTTTGGGAAAGGCAGTCTTGAGATTTCCTGCCAGAACTTCCCTTAGTGATCTCTAGATTCACGTTGAGGTTGCTTTTTCTGCCATTTATGCTCTTTCTGCCTCTTTTCATGGAGGGTTTCTTGGGGTTTTGCACAGCCTCCCTTCTCCTTTCCCCCGCCCTCGCATTCCTCTCTGCACCTTCCCCTTCAACCCCAGCTGTCACTGCCCCCCCCCCCCATACCCCTGGAATCTCTCCTTCTTGCAATATTTGGCCTCAGAGGACCCTTTCTGAAATCTGGCCAGTTCCCCTGTGGCAGCTGCTGAGGGACAGCCGCTGCTCTGCTGCTGCATCAGTGGTGTGGAATTCCAATCCCTGGTGGGTGTTTAGAGCCCGCGGATGGATTAACTAATGAAGCCTGTTCATCAGGAGGCATTTGCAGGGTCCTGCTAAGCCCACGGAGGATACTGATCATCCCCCAGAACCAAGCTTTCTTAGAAGAGCCGATGAGCTTCCCCTCCCTTGGGCATGAGGAGTGGACCATGCATCACCTGGCCCCTGGGGTTGGCCAACGGTCCAGAACCTGGCCATCCTGAGTTTCCAGGTCCATCTCTCCCCCATGCAGAGGTCTGCTTTCCTCACTGTAGTTTGCATGGGATGGTCTGTCTTCCATCAGTCCACTCCACACAGCAGCCAACAGCAAATGAAGACCCACAGAATAGCTATTCTGTGTGTAGATACTTAAGAATCAACCACTGATCCAGCGGCAGAAGTGGGGGCTTTGGTGAACTTCCATGAACCACACAAGGGGAAAGAGAGCTACGACAGGGTGAGGAGGAAGTTTTGGTTAAGGGTCTGCCTTTCAGTACAATAAGGTCATGGGGCAATGAAATGCTCAGAAAGCAAGTTGGGCTATCAAGAAAAGAAAAAATCCTGTAAAATGAGCTGGTGACTATCACATTATGATGCTTAACAATTAGTAGCTTCGGGTGCCTGAGGGCTCAGTGGGTTAAAGCCTCTGCCTTCGGCTCAGGTCATGATCTCAGGGTCCTGGGATCGAGCCCCGCATCGGGCTCCCTGCTCTGTGGGGAGCCTGCTTCCCTCTCTCTCTCTGCCTACTTGTGATTTCTCTCTCTCTCTGTCAAATAAATAAATAAAATCTTTAAACCAACCAACCAACAAACAAAAACAATTAGTGGCTTAAATCAAAGAGCGATTAGTGAGACAGGCCAATTCATTGCCCTCGCTCCAGAGACAACCAGAAGAACCGTCCAAGGGATCCCAGAATCGGCTGCCAAAGGGTAGCCAGGAGTGAACTTAGAAAGAGTGTATCTGGGCTTTTTGGGAGGTGAAGCACGAGGAGGGGTCTGGGAGGATCATAAAGTTTGGAGCTGCAGGTTTGTGTAATTTGCAGCAGAAATGGCTAGAGAGAGCGGCAGCGGTTCCCGAGGGCATAGTTAACACAGTCCAGCCTTCGGGGCAGAGGGCGATTGTGTAGCAGTGACATAATGCACAGTTTTCTACTTCCACTACCTCTCCAGCAAAAGGGAGTGGCCGTGGCACGAAACACGATGAATGTACGCTTCTAACTATGAGGATCAGGGTAGCATTGGAAAGCGTCAGCTGACACGCCGCAGAAGTCTCTTCTCTAGATTTTGAGAAAGTGCAGACCCATCTTTCTAGAAGGAGTTTATGAGTGAAGCCCTATCTCAGGGATAGATGAACTGGCTTCTGGGGGATGTTCTCTCCAGACCCCGTCCCTCTAGAATCTCCTTGGGTTTCTTGTTCTCCCAGCATTTTGTGGATTTTTAAAGGACATCAAGTCTAGGGGTCTGGAGTTAAAGTATATGATGCCGGAGTGGATGCCTAATCTGTCATCTGGGTCCAGTTTCTCTCAGTGGGCTGCCTCCTGGCCCTTTCTCCTCTCCCCCAAACCACAAATGCTCTCCCGCCTCTGTGTTCCTGACCTAACTTACAGAATTCCCTCGGACTTTGTCGTATCACTAAGAGCCCTTGCAATAAAGCCAGTATGTGGTTTAATGTTCCCCTTGGTTCAGCGTGTGTGCACGTATCATGGTGTCCTCTTTAGTAGAGTTATCCGCGTTGATGTGGTCCGGTCTCTGTTTCACACTAGAGCTGGCACCGTGTCTATTTACTGTACCTTGTCTAGCGGCCCAGTCCAAAGACGGATGCTAAACAAATTATTTTCTTTTTTAAAGATTTTTTTTTTTTTTTTTGACAGAGGGAGATCACAAATAGGCAGAGGCAGGCAGAGAGAGAGAGGGGTTAGCAAGCTCCCCAGTGAGCAGAGAGCCCGATGCGGGGCCCGATCCCAGGACCCCGAGACCATGACCCGAGCCGAAAGCAGAGGCTTTAACCCACTGAGCCACCCAGGCGCCCCTAAACAAATTATTTTCTTATAGTGATTCTGAGGGCATCATGAAAACCACACTACCTTGGAAGTCAGAAGCTCTAGAGTAGTCCTCACCTGCCACCAAGTAGCTTTGTGACCTGGAATATCTCACTTTGTTTCTCCAGGCCTCGGTTTCCATGTTTGTTCAAGGTGCAGAGTTGGACCCGATCACCTTGAAGAGCACCTCCAAGTATATTTCCTACTTTTGCAATAGTGCTCCCCTCCCGTAGGCTCCTTGGTGGGCAAGGGAGAGCCCCGCCTGTGTGCCCAGCCAGACTCTGGCCCCTGGAGGTGGGGGTGGAGGGGAGGGGAATAAAGAATATTCGAGTACCTGTGGATAGGTTCATCATATCCAGACACTTTCCAGGAGAAAGCTAGTAGGACTTTAGGAGGAAGAGGCACTAAAAAGAGACAGGGGAGATTAGTTTTCCTTCCCGTGACCATGTGCCTACTGTGTACTCCATTCTTGACCTCCATGCATGCCAACAACGGTCCCGGATCAGGAGGAGAAGAGCATTCATGGCCCTACATTCTCTCTTGTTCCAGCAGAGGCTGGGGCCAAGCTGCCAAGACCTGTATAAGAAAAAAACAAAACAACAACAACAACAACAAAAACGCTCATCATCCTGCTGGAAGTTGGGAGAACTCTCCTCTCTCATGACGAGGCCAGGTTTCTGCTTTTCTCTGAAAATGTTCATGTAAACGGAAAGACTAGGCTAGAAGGTTTGGGCACAGAGCCGAAGCTCGCGTGGAGGGTGAGGTTCCTCAGCTGTCATAGATATCAGTAGAAGGGGAAACAGGTGGTGAATCCCTGCTTCCCTTACACAAATATTTTAAGTGGACCATAAACCCCCTCTGTTCTCCCAACCAGCAGTATTCTGTGCTCGCAGCTTATAGTGCCAGAAACTTCCAAACCACGTGGGAGCATCCCTCTATGAGTGAGTGCTGGCATTTCGGGTAAATAGACTTTGGTTCTAGAAGGCTGGCTCAGGTCCTGATTCCCTAACTCTGATAACCGGTGAAGAAGTCGGCCCAACTGCCCGGGCTTGATTGACTTAGGGGTTCGTTTTATTTCTGATAACCGAGCCCGAGCAGAGAAGAGCTATGTTTCCCAGGCAGGCAAGTTGGGAAGTCTTGGCAGCAGCTCTGGGCGAAACCAGGAAGAACATGATGAGGCCAACTGAAAGAGGACGTCACTCGTGTTTAATGAGGGGGTGCGTGTCAGGTGAGCAGGGCCTTGGGGGAAAGCCTTTTCGTGAAGGGGGCCGTGGGGGACCCAGGGCATCGCACGTCCTGCTCAGAGAAGGGAAGTGATCTAAGAAGGAGAAAGGGGGACAGAGTGAGGAGACACATTACCCGGGTGCCTTTGGAAGAAATTATGTCTCAGAGAGAGAGGCAGGGGGTGAACTCATTACGTGAGCAGGGGCCAGTCAGCCCACATCACGATGGAGGAGATAACATCATGGAACTGGCAACCGCGAGGTATCTGAGAGGTCTTTCAGGTCCGTTCTTTCATTTTAGGGGTGAACAAACCAGGGCTTACTCCGGGATTTGCTGAGAAGGGTGAGACTTTTTCCAGGACAGGAATGTTGAGTACAGCAGTATGGTTAGGGGTCAGACTTAAGTTGGGAGACCAGTAGCCCAGGTACTAACCGTGACCTCGGAGGATACGAGGACCTGCCTCTCAGGGCTCCTGAGAGAAATAAATAAGAAAACGTACATGAAAAGCTCCTGGCCCCAAACTGACACCGTGTCGCACTAACAAGTACGGCAAATGGTCGTGGTTCTTCCACATGATGATGATGTACTTGGTTAATCCAGTCTGGGCTGTCACGAGAGTGAATAAAAAACATGAATCAAGTCACTACTCTATGCCAGGCACACTCCTGTTGTGCTATGGGCATTTAATTAATTATTACAATTATATGAGTCTAGTGAATAATTGTAAAAATATTAACTGTTATGCCAATAAATGGAACGGGGTTGGTGATGACAATGGTGGTAATAACTGCTCAGGCAGAAGAGACGACATGGGGTAGGAGGACAGTTCTTTGGGGGACGCCCCGTGGTCATTCATTCCTTGGACAGTCTTTGCGGGCCTGCTGTGTGCCGGTCACCCTCCCGGGAACTGGAGACACTGGGGTCAATGAAAGCATGGTTCTTTCCTTAAATGGAGCTCCCATTCTAGTAGGGGGAATACATGAACCAGGAAATCGATATACTGTCAGACAATGCTAAGAACTATGAGAAAACCAATAAAATAAGCCACCGCAAGGGAACAGGGAATGACTGGAGGGAGAGCTTTTTTAGATAAGGGGATGTCTCTCCGAGGAGGTGACCCTTGACTTGAGATGAGAACAGGGAGGGGAAAATGGTCACGTGATCACCTTGAGGGGGGATTCCAGGCCGAGGGAAAAGCCCTGAGGTAGAACCACAATGGCCATGGGTCTGGAATGTGCCATCGATCCCTGGCTGGACCTAGGCATTCTATGTTTGCCTGAATGCAGAAAAAGGAAAGATTTGAAAGAGGCTCTTCTCTGGAGAACTTAAAAACAGGCCTGAGACAGCCCCCTCTAGGTAAGGTTAACAGGGAAGAAGCAGGCAAGAGGGACCATGCATCCTAGGACCTTCCAAGAGGTGAGGAGACTCCCTTAAGACGATCCAGGACTTGGCAGTGAGAGCGTGAGAAATGACGTCTTGAACCAGAACCCAGATCCACGTGGCTCTATACCGGTCCAGGCCTCTGTCCCTGGCCGGTGCCTAGAGCACATTTGGTGGAGGGAGTGTGACCCCAACGCCAGCCCCAGAGGACTGAGAAACCTTCCCCACCTCCCCACTTTTCCTCACGAACCTACTTGGGGGCAGCAGATACGGAATTTTCCCGGTTGTCTTTAAAGATGTTCCTATGTCCCAATCCCAGCATCTTGAAAGTAGACCCATGAAGACAGGCCCCCACGTCTAACTCGTAGAATTCCCATGGGAAACAAAGCACCTGCCCCAGAGCTTCACCCGTGGCTGGTCACAAGTCCTACTACTTGTTATCCAGTAAGCGCCTCCAGATTACTACTCACCTCATAAAAAGCCTGTCTTTTTGGTTGTTCCACATTTCGTCTCACTCAAGTTTCCAGAGCTCCCCCAGGTAATAGGTTTGTGGAGGCAATGGGCAAGCCCTTTCCACCAGTTCTGGTCCTTTGTGACTGTCCAAACTTGTCTCTGTGTGCTGCCTCTGCCTAATGCTGACAAATTCTTACCGATCCATGACAGAGTGAGAAGAGAGCTGGTCTGAGGGCACCGTGTCTGGCATTTATCAGTGTGCTACCTGGTAAACCGACCTCAAGGAGCCTATGTTTCTCATTAGAAAGTGCCGGACAGCATTGCTGCATTTTAGAGGGCACCGTAACACATGATGGGAAGACGAAGTCAGTGCTATCCCCTACTTCATAAACTCTAAAGCCCACATCAAGATTGTAGTCTTACAACTGATCTTCTCCCCCACCCAGCCTCCTCCTGATCATCCTAATTATCTCTTGCTGAACTTCTCCAGCTGTGAGGTTGTGAATTTTTTCTTTAGTGGACAGGTGGACATTGGATTTGTCCGAAGGCTGTATGTTTTTGCCTTTGATTCTGACATCTTACCTTTCCTCATCATCCTATCCTCCTTCCCCTTTGGGAAGGCCTAGAGCCCACCCGGGTTGATGGCTTCAGGACGTAACCTATAATAAGCTCCAGAGTTTTTTTTTTCCCCCCAGGACATAAATATTTGGAACTGAGTTCCCTGTCACTCAAATAATTTCAACTCTGCCCCTGGTCTGTGTTGCATATTATACGAGGAGACCATAGAGATTGAAGAGGCGACTAAGGACCTATTGGGAGCACGAGTCTGATGGGGATGACGGAAGCACACAGGACGATGTTAGCGCTCAAAACCAAGCAGGCGACCTTCCTGGAGCAGAAGAGCAGCTGGAGAGCTGGAGAGAAGTGCTACGGAGCAGAGAAGGGAGCCATCCAAAATGACCAAGAGAATTAGGGTCGCCTTCGCCACGCGGCTACTTTTCCTCCTGGGTTTTTCCTTGCCCAAAGTGTGGCTCTTGTGTTCTCAGCTGCAGCCTTGTAAATGCTGACGGGATGGAGCAGAGGTCTTTCTTACCCTATGGGGAGTGGGGTTCCCCACCCTGAGCGGAAGAAGCTTCTGGACCAGTGAGTGACTGGAAGTCCAGGAGGGAGGTGAAGGAGGGTTGGACCAGGTTTAGAAAAACCAACAGACTTGGCCTGGCAGGGATTTGCCCTGTACTGGGACCTCTTGGGGTTTGTTTTTTTTTTTCACCCCAGGGCCCAGATCGGGACACTGAGCTTCGCACAAGCCCTGGGCGGGAGGTTTTCACTCGCCAGGGCTGAAAGGAGGCTGGACCCTGTCATTGAGACCGTCCAGCCGGGCTCTCTCTGTCCTTTGTCAGGGCCTGGGAGGCTCCGTATCATTACTCCAGGGCACTCCGCTTCCCTCCGGCCTCATTACGCAGTATATTAGCTGTGGGAACTAAACCCATTACAAAAAGGAGGGGGAGGAATTGGCACATGGGGAAAGAGGCCTTCTCAGATCAAGCTAACAACTTGTGCCTATTAACTAAAGAAGATCGTTAGAAAGTTCCCATCTCCTCCTCTCCTCCCCCCAACCCCCGCTGCCGCCGCCTCGCCCCCACCCTCCTCACTCGCCGTGTCAGATGTAGAGGGAGAGCAGGACTCACACGTGAACTCGCCTGTTTCTTGCACACACACCCAACCTTAAAGGGACCTTGCTCAGGGCTCCAGACGAGTGAGCTTTGGATGGCGATGGGAATTGCTCTGATGTCGACTCAGATTTTAAATGTACAGGACTTTTCTCTCAAAGAGGGGTCCTTTTGGGGCGCCTGGGTGGCTCCGTGGGTTAAAGCCTCCGCCTTTGGCCAAGTCATGATTTCAGGGTCCTGGGATCGAGCCCCGCATCGGGCTCTCTGCTCAGCGGGGAGCCTGCTTTCCCCTTTCTCTCTGTCTGCCTCTCTGCCTACTTGTGATCTCACTCTCTCTCTCTCTGTCAAATAAATAAATAAATAAAATCTTTAAAAAAAAAAATGGGTCCTTTTGGCTTGGTGGACACAGCTACCGAAATAATTATGTCCCACTTCAGGACTGTTTTCTATGACTCCATAACAAAATAGACGAAAGGGAAATGGTTGTATTTATACCGTTTAATAATGTGAATAGTAAAGCCCAACATACTTGGAGATGAATCCATATAAGGCTGGCTTTACAGACGAGGACACCAAAGCCCAGAGACAGTAAACGGTGTCCCCGACACCTTACACAAACTCCAGAGATCTTATTTACAAAGCTGGGGTTCTTTTCTAAGAAGCTTCCGCCAGTTTGCCCATTTGTGCTTTCCGTTTTCCTCCCTCCTTGGCTAGGGAACATTCTCGAAGAAATCCAGTAGACCACCTTTGGTAGTAAACCACAGCAGGATTTAGAGTATCGGCAGCCCCCTTGCCTCTTGTTCTTCCTTTTCCCCAGGTGAAAAACCCAAGCAAAACAAAAGACTACCACCAACCGAAAATCCCCTGCTGAATATGGTTCATGCCTCTGGTCTCGAGGCAAAGGTCTGGTCCCTGAAATACAAGAAACCTCACTGCCCCATTCCTGCTTCTGTGGCCTCCTCCCTAAACCCATTTTTGTTTCCACTAGCAATCTCCATATAGACGCTGACCTGGTAAGTATGCCCCAGTATGCCCCCACGTCCATATGCTCTTTCTCCTCCGAAATGTTTGAGCTCCGCCTGAAGCCACTCACGTCAGGAGGGGAATGTGGAGAAGGCCGGCCAGGCCATGGCCCTCCTCCTCTCCCCCTCACCTCCTCAGGTCAATGGCAGAAACATGTAGGGGGAATTTTGGAAACGTTACCATCCTGGTCGTGTGGCATACTGAGAAAAGATACTTTTCTCCTTAAATCAGAGCGCGGGGCTTGAGTGCATGTGTTTACTCTATAAAAAGGCCTGATTAGCATTTCGTTTTTGGTTGCTCCTTCTCCTTCCCAGCCGCACCAACTGTGGTCAGTAAACAGAATTGGGTGCAACGGCAATTCAGGAGAGCAGAAGAAAGGAGAGGGAACGAGTTTGCTTAGAGCTTGAAGAAACCACTCCCATTGAATAGGTACAAAAGGGATGAGATGAGATATTTGGAGGGGATGGACAAAAAGATTCCAAAGACACAGGAATGGAAGCAGATGGGAAAAAAAAAAAAGGAAGAGAGGTGTCTCAAACGACTTACACTGAGAAACTGAGGAACCCCTTTTATAGAAAAGTGTGAAAAAAAATTCCTTTTTCAGAACAATAAATGAGACAGAAAAGTCCGGAATTTTAAAAATAAAAATGTAGAGGGGTGACTGGGTGGCTCAGTCAGTTAAGCTTCTTACTCTTTTTTTTTTTTTTTAAGATTTTTTATTTTCATTTATTTATTAGAGAGAGAGAGAGACTGAGAATGAGAGGGGAGAAGGTCAGAGGGAGAAGCAGACTTCCTGCAGAGCCGGGAGTCCGATATGGGACTCGATCCCGGGACTCCGGGATCATGACCCGAGCCGAAGGCAGTTGCTCAACCAACTGAGCCACCCAGGCGCCCTAAGCTTCTTACTCTTGATCTCAGCCCAGGTCTTGGTCTCATGGTCGTGAGTTCAAGCCCTGCATTGGGATCCATGCTGGGCGTGGAGTCTACTTAAAAAAAAAAAAAGGAAAAGGTAGAGGTGGAAATTGCTTATTTCCTTTTCCTGATTTTTTATGAGTGTTTTCTTAATATATTTTTTTTCCTAATAGAGGAAAATGAATGAATGAATGAATGTGGTCTTCAGTCACAGAAGAGATGTGACTTCTTGCCTTTAAGTGACTTTCTCAGTAGAGTTAGGATTGATCTAACCATCTTTGCTTGGGGACTGAGTCTAGATTCTTTTGCTAAGTCTCCCCCTTGACCTTCGGCATACCTCCTCCTTCTAAGTCACCTTCTCCTGGGGACTTCATGGGTTTATGTTGGACAAGTACTCAGAACTCCACAGGGTAAAGGCAGTGGAGAATGTGTGATCAACGTTCATGATGATGATTCTTGGAATCCTTTATAAAGATTACATGCAAATCACTGCTGTGACTGCTCACCTTTATGGGCTTATAACTTACCCCTCAAAATTACCTACTTGGGACTGAAATATCTCCAGCTGGCTCTCAGCCCCAAGGAGGAGGTTGTTCTTGGAAAATGTGACCTCCAATTGTCCATTTTCAAGCTCGTGAGAGATGGAAAGGGATGTGTACTTTATTGGGAAGTGTCAGCACTGAAGTCCACACGGCAGAGTTGGGCTGGGGGGTAGAGAGCTGTTCTCTCTTAGGGTCCAGGTAATCCATCACAGTATATCAGGAATGAAGAGTTTAAGACCTTGAGTCAAACAGACCTGTGTTCGAATCTCAGCTCTACCGCTTACTAGTCAAGCAAACTTGAGCATATTCCTGCCTTCTCTGAGTTGCTTCATTTTAAACTTGGAGTTTGTTATTTGCTACAGGGGATTCGCTGGGATGATTGCTAAAAAGCATGTAAAGTACTGACTGCATAGTAAGTTCTAGAAATATTATATAATGGACCAGGAAATAGGAAATCCAGTGTTGAGATACATATGAGTTCAAAAACTAGCCCTCTTCCTTCCTGGCTATGTGAGGCAGGACAAGTTGATTAACCTGTCAGTGCCTCGGTTTCCTCACCCATAACATGTGGCTCAAATATCTTCCTCGTTAGGAAGACTAAATTGGATAATCTGTAGAGAGAATATGATACATATCAGGTAGATACTAACACATGGTGATGAAAATTCTTGTGCTTATTTCCCAGACTCCAGTGTTATTCCTGCCATCAACTATGACCGTGACCTAATTAGGTTACCTAATCTTCAAAGACCTCCGTTCCCCTATCTATAAAAAAGGGCAGAACCAGATCGCTGTTGTTCAAAGTCACGTGGCGATTATATAGAACTGGGCTTCAGAGCAGGGGCTCCAAAGTCCGACCTCGTGATGAACTTAAATTCTAGCTCCATCACTTACCGCTGTAAGTGGTTTTGGTTTTGAGTGAATTCCTTCACCATTGAATGAGTTTAGGTTTACCCCATCTGTTTGATGGGTCTGAAGAAAACCAGCACCATTCTTGTGAGGATTAAATGAGATGAACTCGGCAAGGTGCTCAGCACAGTGGCTGGCCTGCCCTGAATCCCTACAATGTTAGCCATTACTATTATTGATATTGGTATTGTTATTAACATGGCTGACTGAAAAAATCTCACAGAAGAGATACGTAGAGAACCAGATTTCTTTTGTTGTTGTTGTTGTTAAAGATTTTATTTCTTTATTTGACAGAGAGAGAAATCACAAGTAGGTAGAGAGGCAGGCAGAGAGAGAGGGGGAAGCAGGCTCCCCACTGAGCAGAGAGCCCGATGCGGGGCTCGATCCCAGGACCCTGAGATCATGACCTGAGCCGAAGGCAGAGGCTTAACCCGCTGAGCCACCCAGGCGCCCCGAGAACCAGATTTCGAAGAAGGGGATGGAAAGGCTGACAATAGGGGGTCAGGAAGTGGTTGGTGTAAATAAAGCAGCATATTCACATGAACGTCCTGTGGAGGAACCCGGCATTTGTAGATTTTGAAAGCTTTCCGGCTATTTCTGACCCAAAGCCAGGGCTGATGGGAGAACAAGACAGTCACGGGCGAGATTCATTAAGGGTGGACCAGAGTCAGGCATTGAGATTCCTGACTTCTGTCTCTGCCTCCACCCCCAGCTAGCTGCCTGGCCCTGGCGACTGCATCGTTCCCTTGGATTTCAGTTCCTGCGTTCGTAAAAGGAGGAAGGTTGACCTACCCTGAGTGATCCCTAACTCTCCCTCCAGTTCTGACGTTCAAGGAACTCCACCGGCTTTTCTGGACTGGACGAGCGCTGTTCCTTTCCATTTTATGTCTTGGAAGATGTTCTCAAGCTGGCAGCGAGCCCTCTGGGTCTTCTCACCGCACCCCTCCAAGGTCGCTACAAGAATTAGACTAGTTTGCCGCCCAGCCTGGCTTGGCCTCTACCTGGTAGCATGGAAAGAGGCCAAACAGAAAGGGGGTGTGCAGAGACTTGGGTGACAATCTAGAGCGGCTCACTGCGTGACTTGGAAATTCGTAATTGTGTAACTTGCGGCTCTGGGGAAGAGGAATTGTTCACATTTCTTGAGCATTTATGACTTGTCAAGCGCTGTACTAAGAGCTTTAAATCTATTATGTGGTTTAATCCTCATAATAGCACTGTGACGTCAGCACGATTATGCCCATTTTCTAGCTGTAGATGTAGAATCCGAGGCTTCAAGAGATTAAGGCACTTGCCCAAGATCACACAGCTGGTATGCGGTGCAGGCAGGGCCCGCGCCCCAGCCCGCCGGGTTCCAGGATCAGGGCTGTCCTGTGTCCCACCGTGTTACCGCTCAGTACCACAGTGTCACGGTCAGTGCTTTGTACCAACGAGCAGATCGCACAAGAGGGGTTCAGGCTTGCCTCTTGTATAGCGCCCTGCATTTGTCACGTCAGCTCAAAAAGCGTTGCTAGAAGCCCTCGCCTCCTTCACTTGCCCTTAGAGACCTTCTCCAGCCCGTCCCTGGTGTACCTTTCCAATCCCGTCGGCAGTTAGCCACCTTCCGTGGAAGCAGCCTTGCGAGCGCTTAAAAGCACAATCTATGGCTGGGCACTGCATTGTCTAACATAGTATCCACGGGCCTCATGGGGCTCTCAAGCACTCGACACGGCCAAATTGAAGTGCAAAGTGAAGCTGTAAGTGCAGAGCACACACCAGATTTCAAAGATTTAGTATAAAAAAAACCCACAATGTCAAATACCATATTAATAATTTTTCTGGGGTGCCTGGGTGGCTCAGTGGGTTGAAGCCTCTGCCTTCGGCTCTGGTCATGATCCCAGGGTCCTGGGATCGAGCCCCACATCAAGGTCTCTGTTCGGCGGGGAGCCTGCTTCCCCCTCTCTCTCTGCCTGCCTCTCTGCCGACTCGTGATCTCTCTCTCTCTCTGTCAAATAAATAAATCTTCTAAAAATATAAATAAATAAATAAATAAATAAATAGAATCTTTAACAACAACAACAAAAATTTCTATTGATTACATATTGAAATGACCATATTTTGGAAATACGAGTTTAAGAAAACATTAGTAAAATCCATTTCACCTCTTACTGCTTTCTTTTTCTTCAATTTTAAACAATTTTTTAAAAGATCTTATTTATTTGAGAGAGAGAGAGAGCATGAGTGGGGGAAGGGCAGAGGGAGAGGGGGAAGCACTCCCCATTGAGCAGAGAGCCCGAGGCAGGTCTTGACCCCAGGACCCTGGGATCATGACCTGAGCCAAAGGCAGATGCTTAACCAACTGAGCCGCCAAGCCAGGTGCTTCTACCTTCTATTTTTAATGGGGCTACTAGAACATTTAAAATTACATACTTGGCTAATACTTGTAACTCACTCTGTACTTCCATTGCACAGCACTGGTTTAGAGTAAAAACACCTGCGCTTGAATCTCAGTCCTGCCACATCCTATCTGTATGACCTTGGGCAGGTTAATTAACCCCTGTGTGTTTCCGTTTCCCCATCCGTAATATGGGGATAAGAATAAGATGGACTTTGTAAGGTGAGTATTAAATGACTTAAATTTCCCAAACAAACTCATTTGTTTGCTGCTTATTATTACTCACTGATGCCGTCTTTATTATTACTCACTGATGAGTCCAGACTCATTTCTTGCCATGTTCCCCTCTTAGAAGACTCTCTGCTTTCTCTCCCCTTCTTGGGTTCCACAATCCTCCAAAACAGCATGGTTTTTAGAACTCCAGTGACTCTCTCTCTTTTTTTTGTTTCCTTTCATTTTTAATTTTATTATTATTATTATTATTGAAGTATAATTAACATACATTAGGCAGGGTTCATCACCATAAGCGTACTCACCACCTGCTGGGACTTCCTTTATACCGTCATTGCCTTTCTTGCCTTATCAGTTGTCATTTTGTTGTGCATGCCTGAAATGTGGCTAGCAGCAGACCGGGAGCTCCTTAAAAATAGAACCTGTGTCTTCTTTATCTCCTTACTTCCCCTCCTGTCCAGTCTTCCGTGGACCTAACAGAAAGCCTGGTCAAAGGGGTGTTACCTGGATGCTTGTTAATTGAATAATTAATTAATACACCTCCCCTGCCCCCATGCCAGGAAGATCAAAGTTTTCCTCATTCTTTTAGGCTCTGGAAAGGAAGTGGTCACCTTGCCTCGGGTCCTTCTCAAGCCACCATGATCTCCCCCCTTGGGTACTCTATCCAGTATGGAATGACGTCATCTCTTTCATTCCTTTTTTGTTTTTAAATCTCTTTCATTCCTAATGCTCTGCTTCCTCTCATGCTTTCAGAGTGGATGGTGGTTGGTTGCTTTTTGGTTTTTTGGTTGTTTTTTTTTTTTTTTTTTTTTCTAAGCACATGAAAATATTGAGATCAGCTATAATTTGAAGCCTTGAAAGAAGTGGACCCGTTGGTTAAATTCTAATTGCGCCGATGGGAAGGCAAGATAGTTGCTCTGATTAACGACGGCCTCCCTCGGCCCTGGTGGTCATGGGGGTGGCGGCGGTGGGGAGCGGTGCCATTGTTGCTGTTGAGAAGGACGATTCCTGGGCTATGTTCAGAGGCACCAGCGCACGCCCTCCGGCGGCCCAACCTTCCCATCTGCCAAGCATCTCAAGTCTGTCATTACCGTTCTTGGGAACCTACCCAGAAGCGGAAACTTTCACCAGCTTTGGGTCCCGCTCCAAGTTCAGGGAACATGTCTTCGGGGCAAATTAAGATCCCCCAAAACAACTCACTTTGCAGGCGAAGGATTTAGTTTTGAGATCTCTTTAGTGATCTGGTTTTTAATCGGCCTGGGCAAAGCCCACCTGTGACACTGATACAGAAATCGTACGGCTCCTGGTACTTTCTTTTGAACTAAAGATGGTGTCCCTGAGCACTGCCTTTGAAATACTGCTTGACATTTAGAGGCTGGGCCCAGGGTGAGTTCTGACCCCTTAGTGTGGATTCACACTGAGATATCGGGGCTCCGGGATGCTGAGAGGAGAAGGCCTGAAGGATGCTGGGAAGCCACGTGAGGGGCACCATGGGAGAATTCTAGCAACGTTAGCAGGTTCCCCAGGGCCAGCCCCAACAGCAGGAGCCCTGGGTGCTCCGCAGTGTCTCATCGGTGTTGTCGGGTTGTGTGTCCAGATGTCCTGTCAGGACAGAGGGATTTGTCCCCTTTACCTACCGGGAACGTGGCCAGCTTACGGCCCTCAGCTGGAGTCGTCCTTGCCGGGGAGAGATGCCTCCTCCGTGGACATGCTTCCTTCCCAGAGGCAGCCTGGGTCTGGGCGCGCACAGATGGAAATACTTGGCCTCAGCACTCAATCTGGGACAACCTGGAAGGGTCATGTCACTTTCCACGCAGTTTCCTTCACACTGATCTTCATTTCAGAATCTGCTTCCTGGAAATCTGGACGTCAGCGGGGCCCCCTATTGGGAACCCAGGACGACTCTGTGCTGGCCCCCGACAGACACGCTTGCTGCCGCAGACTGCCAGACGGGTTTTGGATCCGCTTCCCCTCTCTCCTACTGCGGCTCTTCCCCGCCCCGGCACGCTGAGCAGTCGGCAGCTCCACGCTCTGACGGCGGCGAGTCCCGTTTGGCTCTGAGTAGGTATGTGCGCTGCTTGCACCTTCCGAGGGCCTCCCACTCCACCCCCGGCCTGGACCATCCTCATGCTCTCACAGAATCTTCCCAACATACCCAGTTTCAGGCACATTCTTTTTGGGGGTAATAGTGTTCCCTCTCAAGCCTGGTTTCCAGAACCTTCTTGGACTCCCCAATCCTCCAACCCAGCATCAGAGAAGAATGGCAGACACTGGGGGCTCTTCATGGGGGCTCTGACATCGTGAATCCCCCTCTTGCTCTATAGGAAACTTCCTCAGCATCCCTGATGGGTAGCTGGACTTTGGGTAAGTTCTGTTTTTGTTTTTGTTTTGTTTTTAAGATTTTATTTATTTATTTGACACAGAGAGAGCACAAGTAGACAGAGAAGCAGGCAGAGGGGGAGAGGGGAAGTAGGCTCCCCGCTGAGCAGAGAGCCTGATATGGGGCTCGATCCCAGAACCCTGAAACCATGCCCTGAGCCAAAGGCAGAGGTTTTAACTCACTGAGTCACCCAGGCGCCCTTTGGGTGAGTTTTTAATCACAGCACTCACAATGCCTTCCAGTCTCATTGCTAAGCACTGGTCCTAAACTAACCATGAGCCCAGCACCTTAGGTCTCCGGTATTAATCCCCTACAAAGCAGCCTAGAGGGGTTAAATCACCTGATGAGAGCATTCAGGAAGCCACAGGGTAGGAACACATTTTAAGAAAAGGCCAAACAGGGCCCCTGGGTGGCGCAGTTGGTTGAGCGACTGCCTTCGGCTCAGGTCATGATCCCGCAGTCCCGGGATCGAGTCCCACATCGGGCTCCCAGCTCCATGGGGAGTCCGCTTCTCACTCTGACCTGCTCTCTCTCACTCTCTCTCTTTCCTAATAAATAAATAAATAAAATCTTTAAAAAAAAAAAAGAAAAGGCCAAACATAATGGAGTTTGGTTTGCATATCTAAGGACAAGCGGCTAAGCCCAAAAATGCACATCCGTATCCCAGGTACCCCTGCGAATGTGGACTGATCCTCCTACAGCATCTCTTGCTGAAACCTCAGGAGACCACCAGCAGCTATTTCTTCTTTAGGCTTCGAGAGAGTTTCTTCAGACTCCCTGGCCACGTCTCCCAGTGCCTTTCCACCCAGACAGGTAGAAAGTTCCTTCAGCTGTCCAATCAATCAAAACCCTCCTGGTTCTTCCAACGTCTGTCCTCAGTGAAGGGCAGGGAAGAGCTTGTCCCTCATTCCACACAAACTTGCCTGCACTTGAACTGCCAGTCCTTCCGGGGAAAATGGCTCCTCTGGTGGGGGTGCGTATGTGTCCACAGCGCCATTCCCCGTGGCCGAGTGCCAAGTGACGAAAGTGTCGGGGCTTTTGAAATTGTCAGAGAAACTGATTTCCTTGTCAAGTCTTGTCCTGTACAGTTGGAGGGCCAAATTCGACTTTCGTGTTAGCTGCCACGCAGATCAAAGGCTGCTGACAAGGAGCTAAAGGGTTTATGCCTGGTCTGCTTCAACCTTTCCTCAGTCCAGCATGGGGAATGCTCCTGGCTTTCGGCTTTCTTGAACTCTCTTATCGATCCTCCCTTGTGGGCCAACAGATGAAGGGCCTGGGAAATAATTCTGAGGGACATAACTCAGGGAGAGCATTCTTAGATTTGCAGCAGAAGGGGGGCCGGAGAAAAGGGAAGGCAAGGGTGGGATGGCCAGACTCGTGCGCTGCCCCAGAAAATGCAGGCATATTAAAAGTCCGCGAGTTGGAGGCTGCGCTCCCTTGGCGATATCAGATAGGACCAGGGTGAGATATTAGTCCTCGGTGGCGGCTGGAGAATCTCCACCCGTAGGATCTGATGGAAGAAGGGCTAGTCTTGCCATTACCCATTTTTGGGTATTGCATGAAGGTAGGACACACAAGGTGATGACTTCTGAAACTCCTTCCTTTATCGCGTTCATCATAAGGTCACGAGGTGAGGGAGTGATGGGCAAATTCAGGATATTTGTAACCCCAGATATAGCTGAAGTCAAGGGTGGTTCCCAGAGTGGAAGGGGGTCAGGGGTGAGTGGGGGAAAAAAGTAAGAAGGGCCAATTGTACGGTGATGGATGGTAACTAGCTTTTGGTGGTACCCCTTTGTAGTGTATACAGGTGACAATCTATAATGTTGAACACCTGAAACTTACATGATATATATCAATTTTCTATTTTTTTTAAACTCTTAGGGTGCCTGGGTGGCTCAGTTGGTTGAGCAGCTGCCTTCGGCTCAGGTCATGATCCTTGAATTTCAGGATCGAGTCCCACATCGGGCTCCCAGCTCCATGGGGAGTCTGCTTCTTCCTATGACCTTCTTTCATGCTCTCTCTCACTTTCTCTGTCTCTCAAATAAATAAATAAAATCTTAAAAAAAAAAAAAACCTCTTACAATAAAAAGATTTAAGTAAAAAAAAAAAAGTCAAGGGTAAGACAGGGGATGGGTTGCCAATAAGCTTGTAAAAACCATCCAAGCACCCCAGGAAGGAGGCACAGCAATAAACCCATAGTGTGGAGCATGGAAAGCATGCTTTTGCAGACAAGAGGACCCATTGTTGGCTTTTCCTTTCTAGCACTCTCTTTGGCCTTTTGGACAATGATCAGAACCATTTACGGTTGCCCTCTCCTCTATATCTACTTTTCCTCTCCAATACCCCCAGGTTTTCTGACCAGAAGAAGCCCCCCACGTGCATTCCTCTACTCACAGGCAATCTGCACACCTCCATGGAACTACCCCTGTAGATTCTCAGCCTTTCCTTTGGAACTACACTTAGGCACTACTGGAGACACCACAGTCTCAAATGGAAAGAGAAAGCATCCCTAGCAGAGACTGAGCACCAGTATATGACCACTTGCTTTAGCCTGGAAATCTTCCTTTTAACCTAGCCAGACTGTTGGCAGCTGTAAGATCCCAAGGCCAGGGTCCTTCACCTCTCTAGATGGCCGATCCTTCCTGTTCACTTTCAACTGCTTCTTCTACATGGTACTTAACAGTAGTGTGCAATTGCGGCCGATTTGGTTCTTGAGCTAAAGGAAAAGGTTAGATGGTAAATTTGCAAAGAGAGTGCTCCCACATAATCTATCTGGTTCCTACCTTTCAGGTAGCAAGGAATGAGAATCCAGAAAGTGAGGTATTATCAAAAAATTGATCTCAATCTATTAAGTTCCCAAGTTTAGGTAGCAAGTTTTACTTTTACTTCTATTTATTGCCATAAAAGTGTGTCTCTGTTTATAGTGGGTTTTCTGGGGGCAAACACCTTGTTTGTTTGTTTGTTTGTTTGCCTGGCATGTAATATATCTGTCTAAATACTTGATAAATCGATCAAATTATAGTAAAAGGGTAGAAAACACTGTGTAGACATTGGTGTTGATAGACTAGACCAGATGGGATTGAGCTCTAGAGTCTAAAAAGCACATGCAAAAATTTTTTATTTATTTAATTTTTAAAAACATTTTATTTATTTATTAGAGAGATCGAGCGTGCGCAAGCACAGAAGTGGGGTAGGGGTGGAGAGAACGGGAGAAGCAGGCTCCCCCTACACTGAGCAGGGAGCTCCACGTGGGGCTCGATTCCAGGACCCTGGGATCATGACCTGCACCGAAGGCAGGTGCTTAACTGACTGAACCACCCAGGCGCCTCGAAAAAAAAAGTTTTTAAATATGAAACAAAGTTCGAAATCCTGGCTGTTTGACTCATCCAGAGAAAACACACTGGTTTTCAGGCCCCACCCTAAGCCAACTAAATCAAAATGGAACTTTTGAAAGCTCCCAGATAATTCCAACAGGAATCCAAAGATGAGAACTACTGATCTGCCTAATCTACTGTCCTATTGGAAAGTCCCATTGTGTGCACGTCCTACTGGTAGTAAGTTTAGCCTCCACCAGTTGACACACGTTAGGGAAATCTTCCCACTCGCAGACACTGGCTTATTTGCATGGAGCCAGATAGGAACACACAGGTTTGGTGAGCCATGTGGGCCATTGAGAATGTCAATATAACTTGATTACTGTCTTCATTTCACAAGGATTTACCAAGCCCAACAGAACGCTTATGAAAGGACCTAAGGCAAGGGGCCTTGTTTCCAGGAGAGAGAAACAAGCTAAGGCAGTACATGTGAACCTTTATGATGCAATGCCTCAGCACTTACATGCCAAAGTGCATGGCGGGGATAAAAATGGTGGTAGGAATAGAGAAGAATGGGCGTTTACGCAGGGAGATTGGTCTTGAGCTGGACCTCCGAGGATGAGGTAGGATTTGAAGACATACAGGGCAGGAAAAGAACTCTTCTCGTTCCAGGTCCTAGTAGCGTAGGGCCTAATAGTGATGGATTTTTTTGACACCCCACCTCCAGCCCTTGAGATATATCCAGTTCTAAGTTCTTCCTGGTGCTAGATGAGAGTATGATAGGAGTGGCAACATCTCTTGGACTTCCTTCCCCTGGTCCTCTCATCAGTTTCCCCTACTCTCACTTTCTGGCTTTTCACATCTGGCTCAGAAACTCTGCCTTTCCACCCACCCTGGTTCCCTTGATTCAGTGATAGGGCTGGAGTCCTAGGCTTGGTGGTCTGCTTGGTTCTTCACTCTCTCAGCTTCAGCATTTCTGAGAGTGTTAAGTTAAGGACGGTCTCTATCTGGTGTGGCTCCTGGAACTCTCTCCAGTTGGGCTAGTTAACCTTCCTCATCCCCCGTCAGCTATACTCCCGAAATCTGAAGTCTTGTTTCAGTCAGAGCGATGAGAGATGGTAGTAGCTTTCCGATCCTGGAAGCAAGCCTGCCAACTTTCTTCACATCATGGAACGGTGATAATAAGAAAGGTGGTAATATTCACACAGTAAACGTGTGAGTAAATGGAGTTACCTTCTCTCTGCTGTCTTGCAGAAGTGACCAGCCCTGAGGGCTGAGGGGATCAGTATCTACCTGGAACCGAGCTTCTGCACCCCAGAGGGAGAGCCGTGTCCCATACAACCGCGGTCAGCTCATGCCCTAACCTCTGCCAACTTCCAGACCAATGGAACTGTTCTCAGTTACCCCGAACTTTTTTTTTTTTAAAGAAGGAAATTTTTAAAAAGACTTTAAAGCCAAAGATGAGACATCTTTGACCTTAAGAACTAGGCTTTGATCACTTGGTAGGACGCAGAGAACTGGTTTGGACTTGAGCAAGAATGTATCTTTTGTCATAGTTCTTGGAAAAGATAAAAATCCTAAAGGTGCTAAGCAGTGCAGCTTCTCCCAGTCGGGGCAGGGCCCTCCTCTTCCATTCGACATGCCACCCCGCCGTTTCCGGCTGGGCTCTCCTCAGTCGTGGTGGAGCTGTGATCGAGAAGCAGATTTCCAAACTTCAGTGGGAGCATGACGAGACGGATGCAAGGTCCCAGTGCTGCTGCTTGGAGGTTCCATCAGAAGGGCCAACAATGCTCAGGGGTAGATATGGAAGCCCACAGGGGATCAGGCAGGAAGTTGGTGTAAGTGTCCAAGACAGAAGAGAAAAATATCCCGACAGATGGACAGAATGTACCAACAGGTGGGGGAGAAAAGCAGCAAACAACTCTAGAAATTTGATGTCCAGGCAGAAGGGTGGATAACCAGCGGCTGCCAGACTCCTGAATATCTAAGGCTAAGAATTAGCAGGGGGCTAGATCCCTACCTCCTTTCCCCCACGCCGCTGCCGGGCTGGGCATGACCTCGTAGGTAGGGATTCGCAAGCCAAACTGGACCACGCTTTTTCTCCTTGAGTGCCAACCAGATGGAGTGGAAGCCAGTGGATTGTTTACCCATAACACACGTGGAGAGGGAAGTCAGAAGCCAGCGGAGGAAACCTTGGTTCCATTCAAAGCCAGCTGTGCAAGGGGCCCTGGTGGAAGAGGGACCAGAGAGCCAGAATCAATACTGACCTTTTGTTTTGACACCCTGTGTTGGTTGTGGCTGTTGCCATTGTGGTGGGCTAAATTCTTTCTTATTTCTAAAATTTATTCATTAGTTTGGGAAAGGGGTTGGGGAGGGAAGGAGGCAAACAGAAGTTGGGTGAAGATTCTCTACCATCTCAGAGAAAGGAAATAAAACCACAGATGGAAAGTAAAGGTTGAGAAAGTGCTGACTGACTTCTAAATCTTTTACTCACAGTTGTATTTTTTTTAAAACCTTCTGTATTTTGGAATAATTTTAGATTTACCAAAATGTTGCAAAGATAGTCAAGAGAGTTCCCGTATATTCACCACCCAGGTTCCTCTAATGTTAGCATCTTACTTGCCTGTGGCACTCTGTCAAAGCTAAGAAATTGACATTGGCACACTACTATTAACAAAACTCCACAGTTTACATAGTGTCACCAACTTCTACATGACTGTCCTTCTGTTTCAGGATCCAAACAGGGACCCACATCGCATTAATCATCAGATCTTAGTTTCCTTTGATCTGTGTCAGTTTCTCCGTCTTGTCTTATTTTTTATGACCTTGACAGTTTTAAACGCAATAGATATTTTATAGAACGTCTCTCAATTTGTGTTTATCTGATGTTTTCTCATGATTAGACTGAGGTAATGGGCTTGGGGGAGGGATGGCGTGAAAGCGAAGTACCCTTCTCACTGCATCATACTGGGGGAAACGTGCTATCAACTATCAACACTATCAACACGACTTATTATTAGTGATATTAACTCTGATCACTAGATTAAGGACTTGTCTTCCTGTGGAGTTAGTATGTATTTTTTTTTCCTGTAGGGTTATTGTTTTTCTCTTTCTATATTCTCTTCTTTGGAAGCAAGTCACCCAATCCAGCCCAAGCTCAAGAGAAGAGGAATTCAGCTTGCTTCTGAGGCCATGGATTTTACACATATTCTCCTATAAGGGGACGTGTCCCTTCTCTCCCCTTTATATACTCCATGATTTACTTATATTAGTGTACTAGTTTCTTGGGAGCTGCCTAAACAAATCACCACAAACCAGGAGGCTTAAAAGAATAGAAATTTGTTCTCTCACAATTCAGGAGGACAAAAGTCTGAAACCAAGGTGTCAGCGGGGTTAAAGGCTTCTGGAGGCTTTGGGGAGAGCCATTCCACGCTCCCCTCCTGGCTTCTGGTGGTTGCTGGCAATGCGTGGTGTTTCTTGGCTTGCAGTAGAGTCCCAGCCTCCGTGTTCACACCACCTTCTCTGTGTATCTCTCTGTCTTCTCTTCTTCTTATAAGACACCAGTTATTGGATTTAAGGCCCACCCTAAATTCAGAATGATTTTTTTTATCAAGTTCCATAACTAATTAAATCTTATTTCCCACATAAATTCATATTGCGAGATTCTGGCAGATGTGAATTTTGAAGGGACACAGTTCAACCCAATACAATCAGTATGGATTCATTGATATTTACCTTATTTTTTTTTAAAAGATTTTATTTACTTATTTGACAGAGAGAGAGAGATCACGAGTAGGCAGAGAGAGAGAGAGGGAAGCAGGCTCCCTGCCGAGCAGAGAGCCTGATGCGGGGCTTGATCCCAGGACCCTAAGATCATGACCTGAGCCGAAGGCAGAGGCTTTAACCCACTGAGCCACCCAGGTGCCCCTATTTATCTTATTCTTTTTTTTTTTTTTTTCCTAGGCAAAGAACTTTATTAACTTTGTTTCAAACTTTATTCCCAGGCTTCTTCAGCTTAATTAGCTGCAAAGAATGAATTGTGTATAAGCAAAAACTGAAAAGAGCTGCAGTGTCCAAGGGGCTTGGGCTTAAAAATATTAGAGATCTAGATTTTATCAGATCCATCAACAAAATTTTAAAAAGCAGTCATAATATAAAATAGCAGCTCCCAGTAACTTCTT
>CM052807.1:32876721-32895984 GCA_028533885.1 Nasua narica
AAAGTGTTCGCTGCCAGCGATGCCTGAACTTTGGGGTTGTTAAAGTGGATCACTGTTCCTTGGTTTGTGAACATATTCACTTCTTCAATACCAGAGATATTGTTTACCCCTAACTTCTTTAAGGAGAACTGAAGTTTTTTATCATCTGCTGTAGCTGTTCTATGAACCACCTTCTTCTTTCGGCGAGCAATTCCTTTCCCACCAATGCGCACTTGTGCTTGCAGTTTGGCGAGTTTCTCCTGGTTCATGATAGTTTCTTTCATCTTGTTGGAGCGGAAATGGGACCGCGCGGGGGACTAGGGTTGGCGCTCAGGGGGTCTCGGGCGGACCAGCTGAGATTAGGTGCACACACGCGGGGACGCAAGATGGCAGCTAGAGGGAGGCCGGAAGTCTATCTTATTCTTAATATTAGAATATATTTCTTTATTTGTCTGGGTTTTCACTTGTTTAATTCCTCAGATTGTTCTAGCTGTGGTCACTGAGAGCTCCTTTGGTTAGCATCTGTATCCTATGCAACTTTCCTTTTCTTTCCTTCTCTTTTCTTTTCTCTGTCTCTGTCCCTTTCTCTCCCTGTGTGTTTTAGTGCTTCCTTACTTCCTGATGCTAAAGGATCCCCCGGGCCCCTCTTGTGTTTTCCCTGTTTCAGCCCTAGAACCAGCCATCTTCCAAGACAGCCCTGATTTCTTTCATCGGAAAATGTTATTTGGAAATAAGGATCCAAGCTCTAGGTATGTTTGTTGTTACCAGGGTGACACTGCTTCTGGGCTTTCTGCGTACAGAGTTAGGCAATGTATGCATTTGTGCTAACCTGTGTGTACACACGTGTGTATACACACGTATCTACTTCTGTATCTGTGGATATGTATACATATTAAAATAAATGAGTTCTCGCTCATATTGTATTCATCAACTCTAATCAGCACCCCGGACCCTAGCCTTCTCTCCACCTAACTTGTAACTTCTTTCTTGAACAGTGAGAAATTTGCCTCCCGTTATCCACAATTTATTTGTTCAGCCCTAGTATACACATAAAGTAGTTTCAGAATTGCTCAGCACTACCTCTGTGCAAAACCAATTTTCCAACAAGAATATGGTGGGGGTGGTTAGAGTTCTTTCTGTCTTTAGCCTTACAATTTCCACTTAAAACACCATTTCCAAAGTTACTTAGGTCAGCTCCCTTTTCCCCTGCTCCCCTTCAGTGAGGTTATGTTAATACGTTCACAATATAGATAGATTTGCAGACTGAGGGTCGTCTGCATTCCTTCTAGGATCCCTCAACAATCTGGTTGTTGTTGTTGTTGTTGTTTTTAATAGACTTTCTTTTTTTAGAGCAGTTTCAGGCTCACAGCAAAATTGAGTGGAAGACGTGAGATTTCCCATGAACTCCCTTCCTCCTACATGCATAGCCTCCCCACTATCAATATCCCCCCACCAGAGTGCTACAGTTGTTATAATTGATGAACCTACATTGATTCTATGGGTTAGGACAAACGTGTAGACATTTATTCATCGTTATAGTACCATAAAGAGTATTTTCACTGCCCCCAAAACGTCTATGCTCTCCCCATCCCTTTTTTCCCCTCCTCCAGCACCTGGCAACCCCTGATCTTTTTACTATCTCTAGTTGGAATCATACAATATGTAGACTTTTTGGATTGGCTAAGTTTCCTTCACGTCTTTTCATGGCTTGATAGCTCATTTCTTCTTAGTGCCTGAATAATATTCCATTGTCTGCATATACCACCATTTCTCCACCCATCATCTGCTGAAGGACGTGCTGGTTGCTTTCAAGTTTCCGCCATTAGGAATAAAGCTGCTAAAAACATTGTATGCAGTATTTCATGTGGCCCTAAGTCTTCAACTCCTTTGGATAATGACACATTGTGTGATTGCTGGATCATATCGTAGGAAAAAGAAAAAAGAAAAAACTATGTTTAGTTTTTCAAGAAAATGTCAAGCTGCCTCCCATAGTGGCTGTGCCATTTTGCATTTCCACCAGCAAGGAGGTATTTCTATTGTGCAATCTCCTCATCAGTGTTTGATGTTGCGAGTGTTTGGGATTTTGGCCATTCTGATAGGTGCGTAGTGATATCTCATTGTTCAGATTTAGATTACCCTGATGTGATGTAGAATGTATTTTCATGTACTTATTTGCCATCCGAATGCTCTCTTTAGTGAGATATCTGTTAAGTCTTTGGCCTGTTTATTTATTTATTTATTGCCCATTTTTTAAATTGGGTTGTTTTCTTATTGTTGAGTTTTAAGGGTTTTTTTTTAATGTGTCTTAGAAAATTGTCCTTTTTTTTCCAATGTGTCTCTGCAAATATTTTCGCCCAGTCTGTGGCTTCTCTTTTCATTCTTTTATCTCATAGAACAGAAATTTGTCATTTTAATGAAGTCTAGCTTATCAGTCAATTCTTTTGCAAATGATGCCTGTGATGGTGTATCTTTCCATCTCTTTTCAAGTATATTTGTTATCATTTATTTCACTTATACATAAGCATAGTTATGCATAAGTATACAGAAACAAATACATTGTTGCTATGATTTTGTCGTTATTATAATTTTAAGTAAACTTTTATCTTCAATAAAGAATAAGAGGGGCACCTGGGTGGCTCAGTGACTTAAAGACTCTGCCTTTGGCTCAGGTCATGATCTCAGGGTTCTGGGATCGAGCCCCACATCGAGCTCTCTGCTCAGCAGGGAGCCTGCTTCCCCCTCTCTCTCTTCCTGCCTCTCTGCCTACTTGTGATCTCTCTCTGTCAAATAAATAAATAAAATTAAAAAAAAAACTTTAAAAAAAAAGAATAAGAAAAATACAATTTTTAATTTTTCCTGCACTAATTCCTTCTCTGATGATCTTCCTTTCTTTATGTAGATCTGCGGTTCTAACCTTTATCATTTTCCTTCTCTCTAAAGAACTTCTAATATTTCTTACAAGGCAGGCCTACTACTACCAAATCTCAATTCTTGTTTCTCTGAAGAAGTTTTTACTTTTTTCTCAGTTTTGAAGGATAATTCTGCAGGGTACAGAATTCTAGGCTGGTGGGTTTTTTTTCTCTCAACACTATAAATATCTAATTCCATTCTCTACTTGTTTGCCTGGTTTCTGAGCAGAAATCAGATTAGTTCTTTTTTATCTTTGATCCTCTATAGATAAGGTGTTGTTTTTTTTTTTTTCTCTGAGTTTCTCCAGTGTTTTTCCCCCCTTTACCTTTGACTTCTCTGTAGTTTGCATATGATATGCCTAGGCTTAGTTATTTCGGCATTTATCCTGCTTGATGTTCTCTGAGCTTCCTGAAACTGTTGTTTGATTCCTGACATTACTTTGGGGGAAATTCTCAGTCATTACTGTTTCAAATATTTCTTCTCTTTCTTTCTCTTTCTTCTCCTTCTGGTATTCCCCTTACACACATTTTATACCATTTGTAGCTGTCTCACAGGTCTTCAATTGTTTTTTTGGGTTTTGTTTTCAGTTTTTTTTCTCGTTGTTTTTCAGTTTGGGAGATTTACACCGAGATAGTCTTCAGCTCAGAGATTCTTTCTTCAGCCGTGTTTAGTGTACCAATAAGCCCATCGAAGGCATTCTTCATTTCTGTTACAGTGTTTTTGACTTCTAGAATTTCTTTTTGGTTCTTTTTAGAATTTCCATGTTTCTGCTTATATTACCCATCTGTTTTTGCATGCTATCTCTTATACACTAGAGTCCTTTGCATATTAATCATAGTTATTTTAATTCTTGCTATGATAATTCCAACATCTCTGCCATATCAGAGTCGAGTTGTGATGCTTGCTTTTTCTCTTCAAATTGTATTTTTTTTTTGCCCTTTAGTAATTCTATTTTTGTCTTGCTTGCCAAATATAATGTACTGGGTAAAAGGAATTATAATAAACAGGCCTTTAGTAATGTTGTGGTGAGATGTAGGGGCAGGGAAGTCCTATTATTATTTTGGGGGGGGGGTGGAAGTCTTATTATTAAGACTCAATCTTTTGGTGAGCTTTTGTCTCTGGGCCAAATTTCACAAGAGGTTTTCAGGTTTTCCCCCTTCTTCGAAGGGGACAGGATGGGTGAAGTTGGCTGAAGTTGGGCATTTCTCCGCCCACCTGAAGCTCCGATAAAACTCCACCAGGTTCTGGGTTAGTTTCTCTAGGGGATAGACCTTGTTAAGAATAGAACAGAGCAACAAGGAGATTTTACTCCCTTAGTCACTGTGAGAAGCTGGTAGAGTTCCAGAAGGTAAAACACAAAAATGTGGACCCCAGTAATTGGGTTCCCCTGGAATTTTTCTCTCTCAAATTTGTCCACATGAGTCTCTAGCAATTCCTCAGTTACACTTTAGGTTTCCCTCCTTAGCCACTGGTTCCCACCAAGGTTTCTACTTGTGGATTTCTGCTAAGTTATGATTCTCTGTATTCCCCTTTCTCTCCAATTTGAGGTGTGGCAATTTGCCCTGTGACCTCATTTCTCTTAGGAATCTAGGAAGAGTCACTAATTTTTCAGTTTTTCCAGCTTTTTACTGTTGTTAGGACAGAATGGTGACTTTCATGCTTCTTTCACGCTGGACCAAAAACTGGATTTTTTTAACATTTGTCTACAGTAAAGTTTCTCTTTGCAGTATACAGGTCTAGGGGTTTTGACAAGTTCACACAGTCAGGTACTTACCATCCCTGCATCACAAAGAACAAGCCATCACCCCAAAAATTTCCTGAGCACATATTTCATCTATGATATGCACTTATTGTTTCTTGAAGATCCTACTACAGAGAAATCCATAAATGCCTGTGGTTGAGGGACTAACAGAAAAACTGTTCAGTAAAACCAGGAATTGGAAGGTGGGTATCAGGTATACCCACCAGGTATCTCCGAAGGTGGGGCTATAAGTTGGGGTTGTTAGTCGATGGATTAGAGGAGGATCCTCTGCCCCACCCAGGCAACCACAAAACTCCTTTCCCACCCTTTTCCCCACTCTAGCAGAGGATCAGAGAAGATCCCTCTCTTGGGAAATTGACCCAAGATGAAGACTCACAGACATGGACATTTGAAGATCAATAAGCAAAGTCTGAAAGTGAAAAAATCAAGAAATAGCAGAATAACTGCCATGAGTTGCGTAGTCCTGTCTAACTTTTTTTTTTTTTAAAGATTTTATTTATTTATTTGACAGAGAGACATACAGTGAGAGAGGGAACACAAGCAGAAGGAGCGGGAGAGGGGGAAGCAGGCTTCCCACCGAGGAGGGAGCCCGATGCGGGGCCCGATCCCAGGACCCCGGGATCATGACCTGAGCCGAAGGCAGAGGCTTTAACCCACTGAGCCACCCAGGTGCCCCGTCCTGTCTAACTTTTTAAACCACGTAACACGTGTTACCGTCACTGAAATGAAATGGCCTGAAAAGAAGAGATGACCCGGGGACACCCATTTTGTTTGACATCATCAAACAATTAGATTGATTTCTCAGATAACTGAAGGTTTCCTCTGAAAGACACAACTTTTTTTTTTTTACTTTTTATTATGTAAATACTTAAAGGTACGTAAAAGAGTGTGGAGAAATCCACATATCCATGATCTAGTTTTACAGTTATGTTTTTAATTCCGATATTGCTTCTTTTTTATTCTTTATCTATTTATTTATTCTACTAGACAATTTTAAAACAAAGTCCAGACATCATACAATTTCCCCCAAAATTTGTATCTATTTTAACAAGTAAAAGAATTAGATCACTTGTCTTATGAAGTTTCTCTAATTTCATACTTGTCTGATTCTTTTCTTCTTTTGTTATTTAAAGTATTTTTCGGGGGGCGCCTGGGTGGCTCAGTGGATTAAAGCCTCTGCCTTCGGCTCAGATCATGATCTCAGGGTCCTGGGATCGAGCCCTGCATCGGGCTCTCTGCTCAGCAAGGAGCCTGCTGCCCCCTCTCTCTCTCTGCCTACTTATGATCTCTCTCTCTTGGTCAAATAAATGAATAAAATCTTTAAAAAAGAAAAAAAGAAAAAAAAGAAAGTATTTTTTTTTCAATTTGTAAAGCTAGGGTCCCAAGTAGATTTGAATTTATATTGCGTCCCATCTGAAGGCACATCTTATCTGGTTGTCCCAGTCTTAGTGACATGAAGCTGGATCAGCATGGGTTCAGGGATGATTGGTCTGACCCATCCATTGCGACATTTCCCATCAGCCTTTCACTCAATGATTTCAACACCCATTGATATCACATTAGTTGATTGGACATTGCAAAATGCCATTCTTTCTACATGTATGAATTGATATTCTTCTACAAAATAGAACTTTCTCCCAACTATTTGCATATTCTAGGCAAAGCAGTATAAATGCTTAATGCTTTCTATCAGTTTTTGGAATAATGCACTGGTGCCCTAGTAATTTCCAAAAGCATTCAATAGGAGTTGTTTGTTGTTTTGTTTTGAAGAATCATTACGGGCTTGGGTTTTAAAATCTAAGTTGTTGAAGGACCATTTACATAAAGTATACTGCACCCATTTTGACAAACTATAACCTACCATGTATATAACCTACAAAGTATAGCCTACTATGGAACCATCACTAAAATCAAGGTACGAAACATTTCTATCACCCCCCAAGGTTTTCTCGTACCTTTTTGCAGTCAATCGTCCCCTCCATTTTCAACCCCAGGCAACTACAGATCTCCTTTCTTTCACTTATTAATTAGTTTTGCCTGTTCTAGTCTTCAATATAAATGAAGTCATATGGCATATATTCTTGTATCTGGCTTCTTTCATATGGCATAATGTTTCTGAGATTCATCCATGTTGTTACATGTATCAGTAGTTTATTTCTTTTTTAGTATTGAGTATTTATTTAGTATTTAGTATTTATTTAGTATTGAGTAGCATTCCATTTTATCAATATACCGTAATTTCTTTTTTGTTGTTGTTTTTTTAAATGTGTTTATCTGTTGATGGGCATTGGAGTGTTTCCAGTTTGGGGCTATTACAAATAAAACTGCCATAAGCAATCGTGTATGAAGTCTCCTTGTGGAAAAAGGCTTTTCCAGCTCACTTTTGGGGACCGGTTGCTGCAGGATCTCTTACTTCTCCGCCATCTTGCCCCCTCCCGAAAAAGGCTTTTCTCTTGGGTAAATATCTACGAGGAGAATAGCTGAGTTGTATGGCAGGTGAATATTTAACTATAAGAAACTGCCAAGCTGTTTTGCAAAATGTCCTTTTGCATCCCCACCAGTAACGTATGAGAGTTTCAGTTGTTCACATCTTCGGCAACCCTTGGTTTTATCAGTCTTTTTAATTTTAGCCATTCTAAAAGGTGTGGAAAAGAGTTCTCACTGAGATTTTTTTTAAGATTTTATTTATTTATTTGATACACAGAGAGAGATCACAAGTAGGCAGAGAGGCAGGCAGAGAGAGAGGGGGCAAGGAGGCTCCGCGCTGAGCAGAGAGCCCGATACGGGGCTCGATCCCAGGACCCTGAGATCATGACCTGAGCCAAAGGCAGAGGCTTTAACCCACTGAGCCACCCAGGTGTCCCTCTCACTGAGATTTTAATTTGCACGTCCTGATGACAAATGAAGCTTGGAGCATCCTTCCATGGACTTATTGACCATTTATATATCCTCTTTGGTGAAGTGTCTGGTCAAATCTTTTGCTCATTTTTTATTGTGCTGTTTGCCTTATTGAGTTGTATATTCTAGATATAAGTCCTTCGTCTGATATATGGATTGCAAATATAGTCTTTTAACTCCAAAGTTTTTATGTTTGATGTGTTTCAGTCCAATGCAGTCGTTATTCTTTTTAGTGTTCAAATTGTGTCATCTTTAAGACAAAGCCTTTTCAAAAAAGAGCACGTTTGAGCCATTTTGCATGGGGATATGTCTGAAATGCATCCAAGTGGTTTTAAACAAAGCCCACGGAGCCCACAGTTTAATTTTTTTTTTTTTTTTTTTTTGCGAAGTCGTGAGTGTTGTCTTATAAATACTTATTCCCTTTGGGTGTGATGAGGGAGAAGTTGCTGATCACTTCTTTCTTAAATGATGCCCATCACTGTGGAATACGACTTAGGAAATAAAATTGGTTTCATAACAGGCATGCCAGAAATTCTTAAACAAAATGTGGCTTGTTCTTCATACAACTTAAGAGACTATCAGCTTATTCCAAAGAAGTTGATTGATGCAGCTTGCACATTTTTGAATGCTTCTTTGGAAGGTCTTCAGGTTCCATTCAGGAGTCTCACAAGAAAATCAACCTGTGCCCATCAACTATATTTATAAGCTCTTTATTTTTTATTTTTTTTTTTTAAAGATTTTTATTTATTTATTAGAGAGCAAGAGACTGAGAATGAGAGGGGAGAAGAAGGTCAGAGGGAGAAGCAGACTCCCCATGGAGCTGGGAGCCCGATGTGGGACTCGATCCCGGGACTCCGGGATCATGACCTGAGCCGAAGGCAGTTGCTCAACCAACTGCGCCACCCAGGGGCCCTATAAGCTCTTTAAATAGGAGTTTTGACTCTGGGCCAGGCATAGGACGAGATGCCTCAATCTATGATCACACTTAATCCTACACAAATCCTGGGAGCTGGGCATAATTATCTTTATTCTACAGATTCTGAAACTGACATTGATAAAGATTAAGTGGCATGCCTAAAGCCCCACAGTCACCATGTGGCAGAGAGTACACTTAAACCTGATTCTCACTGCCCCACGGCTATGCTTATCACAATGTACCATATCACCTCCCAGCATATTCGCTGGTTTCAGAAAAATAAAATGTACCTTAGATGGCAGATTTGCACACTGATTTGCTTTTAACATGCTGTAGACTCCAAGATGTGTTTAGATGAGAATTCAAAACCGTTCTCGGCAATGGCTGCTCCCAGAATAAGTCACCAGTCTCCCAGAGTGACTGCTTCAGAGAGATCAAGGACAAGTGTTTTTCAATGTCACTCCTTTTTTTATTTTCATACCCTCTTTTCCTCTTGCCTGTCAATTTTTCCTCCTGCCAATGTCTCGTGGTTTTTCTGATCGAATGTTTTGTCCCCGTTTAGTCCCCGTGTTTGCAGGGCCCAAGCCCAAGCAGCTACACTCAGGTCTCTGGGATCCCTTTGGACACGGAGAGACCTCTGAGTCTGTGGCTTGATTTTGAAAGTGCTTTGGTATAGGACTTTTCACCTTTTTGAAGTTAGACTTTTTATTTTGAGATAATTATGGATTCACATAGAGTTATAAGAACCGATACGGGGGGGGGCACCTGGATGGCTTAGTGGGTTAAAGCCTCTGCTTCGGCTCAGGTCATGATCTCAGTCAGGGTCCTGGGATCGAGTCCCGCATCGGGCTCTCTGCTCAGCAGGGAGCCTGCTTCCCCCTCTCTCTGCCTGCTTCTCTGCTTACTTGTGATCTCTCTCTCTATGTCTAAATAAATAAATAAAATCTTTTAGAAAAAAATAAAACACTCATGATACTCTGCTTTCGCTTATTCAGAATTAAGGAAGTTTCTGGGTAAGAGAATATCTACTGAGTGAACTATCTTGTAGAAATTATAATCTTGCCATAATTTACAATGTAATTGTACTTGTGATCTCTCTCTGTAAAATAAATAAATAAAATCTTAAAAAAAATAATACAGGGAGACCCTATGTATCTTCTATGTATCTTCTACCCCATTTCCCCCAGTGGTAACCTCTTCCAACATCATGGTACAATTCCACAACCAGGATATTGACAATGATACAGTAAAGATAAAGAACATGTCCACTCCCACAAGAATCCTTCCTGCTGCTCTTTTTTAGCCATGCCTACTTCCCTCCCTTAACTACCCATTGGTAATCCCTGACAACCACTAATTTCTTCTCCACTTCAATAATTTTTCTCCACTTCAATAATTATAATAAAAATGGAACCACACAGTATGTAATGCTTTGGGATTGGCTTATTATAAATGGAACCACACAGTATATAATGCTTTGGGATTGGCTTTTTTCACTAACCATAATTCTCTAGCGACTGATCCAGGGATGGTTACACATGCAAGAGTTTATTTCTTTTTATTGCTTAGTGATGCCCCATGGTGTGGATGGCCCACTGTCTGTTTCACTATTCACACCATGGAAGGCATCTGGTTGTTGCCAGTTGGAGGCTATTACAAATAAAGCCTCTGTAAAGAGTCCTGTACAGGTTTTAGTCTGAACATTTTCATTTCTCTGGGACAAATACCCAGCAACGCCATTGCTGGTTCCTGTAGTAGTTGCATATTTAATTTTAAAAGAAACGGCCAAACTGTCTTCCAGAGCAGCTGTATTATTTTGCATTCCCACCAGCAGTGGACTAGGGATCCTGATTTCTTGCATCTTCGCCAGCAATTGGTGGTGTCACTTTTTTTTTTAAGATTTTCTTTCTTTCTTTCTTTCTTTCTTTCTTTCTTTCTTTCTTTCTTTCTTTCTTTCTTTCTTTCTTCTTTCTTTCTTTCACAGAGAACAAGAAAGAGAGAGAGAGAGAACGCACAAGCAAGGGGAGTGGCAGGCAGAGAGAGAGAGAGGAGGAAGCAGGCTCCCCGCTGAGCAGAGACCCTGATGCTGGGCTTGAACTCAGGACCCTGGGATTACGACCTGAGTCGAAGGCAGTGGGTTAACCAACTGAGCCACCCAGGCGCCCCTGGTGGTATCACTTTTTTTTGACACATTATTTTGTTATGATCTTTAAATTTTAGAATTGGTTTAGATAGAGTATGAGCATTCCATGGAAGAAATTAAGAAATTTCCCTTCAGTTTCCATTCCATTTTCTCTATTGTTTCCATCTTACATCTGCACTTAAGTCCGGCCGTTTGTTGCAACTGGGGAATCAACATCAACACCACTTTTATCTAAATGTGACACTTACTTGGATTTCCTAGATTGTCTCAACTGTCCTTCTGTTGAGAGGATTCCACCCAGGGTACCTCCTAATTTTTATCTATCGTGTCACCTTCACTTTTTCTGGTGTGTGATAGATTTTCGGACTTTCCTTGCTTTTGATGACCTCAAGAGTTTTGAGGCATGCTGGCCAAGTATTTTATAGAATACCCTTCAACTTGGGTTTGTTTTGTTTTTCTCCCAGTTAGACCGATGGCATGGATTTGGGCAGGATTGCCACAAAGGTGAAGTGCCATCATCATCACATCATATCAAAGGTACATGTGATAACATGACTGATGATATCAACCTTGATTACAGGTGAGGCAGTTTATTCAGAATTTCTCTACTATCAAGTTACCTTCGCTGTTCTCCTCTGTACTTTACTTTTCGAAAGCAAATCCATAGCATAGCCCAGGCTCACTCACTGGGTTGGGAGTTAAGCTTCATTCCTTTGACAAGGAAGCCACTACCTAAATTATTTGGGGTTCTTCTGTACTATCTTTTGTTTTTGTCATTCTGATAGATATGTAATATTATCTAATGATTTTGATTTTCATTTCCCTAATGGCCAATGAAATTGAACATCCTCTCCTGTGGTTACTTACCATCTATAATCCTCTTCAGTGAAATGGCTCTTGTCCATTTTCTACTTGGATTGTTGTTGTTTTGTTTTTTTACAGTTGAGTGTGGGCAGGTTTTCATACCTTCTAGATAATGATCTATTTTCAGATAGGAAGTTTGCAGATATTTCCTCCCAGTCTGTAGTTTGTCTTTTCATCCTCTTCACATGGTCCTTCATAGAGCAAAAGTTTTTAATTTTAAATAGTCTAATTTATCAGTTTTCTCTTTTATGGATCATACCTTGGTGCCAAATCTAAGAACTCTTTGCTCAGACATGGATAAAAAGGTTTTCACTTATGTGTTCATCCAAGAGCTTTGTAAAAGATTTACGTTTAAGTCTGTGATCCATTCTGAGTTCAAGTTTTGTACAAGGAGTGAGACCCAAGACAAGGTGCATTTTTGTGTCTGTGGACATCCAATTGTTTCCTTCACTACCGTTGGTTAAAAAGACCACCTTTCCTCCAAATGTCCCGCTTCTGAATCTTTGTAAAGGAGAAGTGACATACTTTTGCGGGTCTGTTTCTTGGATCTGCATTCTGTTCCCCTGGCCTCTGCATCTATCTTTCTGCCAATAACATATAAGCTTGATTACTCTAGCTATATAATTAGACTTAAAATTGGCAGACTGATTTCTCCTGCTTTATTCTTCCTTTTCAGAGTTGTTTTGGTTATTCTATCCTTTGCTTTTCTATATAAGATTTATTTTTTATTTTTATTTTTTTAATTTAATTTTATTTTTTCAGTGTTCCAAGACTCATTGCTTATGTACCACACCCAGTGTTCCATGCAGTACATGCCCTCCTCAATACCTTCCACCAGGCTCACACATATAAGTTTTAGAACAATAAGATGGCTTTCCATCCAAAATCTTGCTGGGATTTTGATACGATTTATATCAAATCTGTGTATCAGTTTGGGAAAATTGATACTGTGTGCAATCTTCCAATGAATATACATAGTACATAGAATAAACATACATACAGTATGTTTCTCTATTTATTTCAATCTTCTTTGATTTCTTTTGTAAGCACTTTGTACTTTTCAGCATAGAATTTTATATGTTTTGTGAGACTTACACTCAAGCATTTAATTTGTTTAGTAAGTGTCAATGGTATTGTATAACTAATTTTGGTACCCATGTGTTCAGCGCTGGTAGATAGAAACACAACCGATTTTCATGTGTTTATCTCATATCCTGCAATTTTGCTGAACTTAATAATTTAGAAAATTTTTGTACATTCCTTGGAATTTTCTCTGTAGACGATCATATCATCTACAAATAGGAACACTTTTATTTCTTTCTTTGTGATCCATAGCCCTTTGTTTCCTTTTCTTGCCTCTGTGCACTGACTAGAACTCCCTATTCTATGTGGAAAGACAATAGTAAGAGTGAATATCCCCTCCATGTTCCTGATCTTGAGGGAAATCATCCAATCTTTCATCACTAATTATGACAGTAGCTGTAAGTTTCTTGTGGATGCTTTTTATCAAGTTATTGAAGTTCCATTCTCTTCTTTTTAATTTTTTTCTGTGAGTTATTAACATGAATGGCTATTGAATTTTGTCCAGTGCTTTCCTACCTTGGTTAATAGAATCATGAGATATTTTCCTTCTTTTGCGTGTCAGTGTGGTAGATTGACTTACAAATATTGAACCAGCATTGCATCTCTAGACTAAACCCTGTTGGTTATAGTGTACATTTCCTTTTACATACTGCTGAATTCTTTCTGCTAATATTTTGTTAAGGATTATGTGTTGAAATATTGGTCCATAGTTTTTTGTTTTGTTTTGTTTGGGGGAGGGTTGGTAGTATATTTGCTTTTCTGATCAGAGTACACTTAACTTCATAGAATACATTAGGAAATGTGTCTCCTCTTTTATTTTCTGGAAGAGATTGTGTAGAATTAGTGTTAATTCTTTAAGTATTTTTGTAGAATTCTCCAGTGAAACCATCTAGCTCTGGAGATTTCCTTTTCTTTCTTTCTTTCTTTCTTTCTTTCTTTCTTTCTTTCTTTCTTTCTTTCTTCCTTTTACTTTAAAATTATAAATTCAATTATCTTCATAGTTACAAGGCCTTTTAAATTTAAAACTTCATATTGAGTGAGTTGTGGTGGTTTGTATTTTCCAGGAAGTTGTCTATTTCATCTGAATTTTCAAATTTACATGTGTAGAGCCCTTTGCAGTATTCCATTACTATTTTTCTGGTGTTGGTAGGATCTGTAGTGATATCTCCTGTTTCATTCCTGATGCCTTATTACAGCCGGGCAAGAATGGGAGGCTAAGTTCCCTATTCAGCCTTTGCTGCCCTGAGTGGAGAGGAAACCACAGTTTTTGTTGTTGTTGTTGTTGTTGTTTTTCCTGTGGTTCTGGCTAAAGAAGTACAGTTATTGTCTAAATGTCTTTCGTACTGTTAGACTGCCCCTTTGGCTCGAAAGACTAGGTTTTGTTGGCTTTGTCTGTGTCTGTTGGTGTTTCCAGGTTGTTAGCTTCTTCAGTGCCGCGTCTGGGATAGATGAAGCAAATCACCACCGCCACCACTCAGGGAGCTTACCACTGTGCTGTTCCTTGGGGCCAGGGTGTCCCTAGCAGGCCTGTCTTCTTCTCTCCCCCTGTCAGAGTCTATTTACATTTCTTTTATATATAATGTCCCAGGCCTTTCATTGTACTTAGTGGGAAAAGTAGAAGAAGGTATGTCTCCTCCACCGTTCCGCAAGTAGAAGTCAAGACTTCTCACTTTTAAGTAACCTGATGGACATTTCATAGGATCTCTTATATTTAAGAAGTTTACAAAATGAACACACATGCACTAGGGATCGGTATGTGAAAAAAAAATTTTTTTAAGATTTTATTTATTTATTTGACAGAAAGAAAGAGATCACAAGTAGGCAGAGAGGCAGGCAGAGAGAGAGGCGGAAGCAGGCTCCCCGCTGAGCATAGAGCCCGATGCAGGGCTCGATCCCAGGACCCTGAGATCATGACCTGAGCCAAAGGCAGAGGCTTAACCCACTGAGCCACCCAGGCGCCCCTGAGAAAAAAATTTAATTTAGGGCTTCCTTGTACAGTATCAGAACATTGGAATAGTAAAGATTCAAAGAGGAAAGGGAACAGAAGGAAGACAGGGCAAACATCTGTCTGTGCGTGTGTATTGTAAGACATTTTGTTTGGATAGACAAAAGAGTACTCCTGCTTCAGCACCTGGAGGTTTGAAAATTAACTATTCGTTTTTTAAATTTGCATACACGAGACTTATTTCCATGATATCACCGCAGAACTCAATCCTGTCAATTCATTTAGCGGGCTTGGTCAGAGATTCATATCACAGTGAGTCATATTACACAAATGATTGCGTTATCCTGCATCCCCACATGGACCAGGGTTTTGAGGGGACAATGCCCCACTCCGGATTTGTAAAGAACTCTGTTTCAAGAAAGAAAAAATTGGCCAGTCTTCCAGGTGTTTTTCAAAGAAATACTTGATCGGCTCCGGACAACACAGAGATCTAGGAGTTTCCATTTTTATTCAGGGGTGCTGGCACTGTGCTAAATACGGTCTCAGTCTTGTGGAGCTTTGAGGGATAAAGAGACGTGTGCCCTGTTGGTGTGGCTTTAATCAGAGTGTGTGAATAGGGTGTGGGCTCGGCAGCTGTGCTCCTTGGCTTTGTTCTTGCCTTTCGGCTGCTTCCCTCCCCACTCTTCCTCTCTCTGCCACTTAGTGAAGGGCAGCACTTCTGAGGACCTTCGGGTCATCAAGGCTCTCTCTGGATGTGTTCTTCGTTGTAAATGTGGCAAAATAGTCACCTAGAAATTTAGCCTGTCTGATTTACTCTCTCGAACTGCAAAATGGTCAGTGTAATGGCTTGTAGTCTTCCTTCAGTCAAAAAAGATTGTCCTTGGGAGATACAGAAAAATAGTCATTTTGGTTGGGGAAGCCATAACTGACTCAGAAGTTAAAATATCTGCTTTCTCTTGATTTTCTTCACCTAATGCTATTCTTTAGACGTCAGCTTACCTATCAGTAAATCTTATATTCTAGGGACCTTTGAGGACTAAGAGAGGCCTTATTGGTAAAGTATATTTATCTCCTAAGAGAATAATCATGTGGGACTACCATATAAAGATAAGAGTATAGGATAAAATTGTATCCAGTTGGGAATTGCATTCAGTTATAACAGAAACCTTAAGGTGGGGAGGAAAACAGATTAAATAAATAAGTTTGTTTTTCCTCACATAAAATAGGTCCATTATTCTGCATCATGATCCTTACTATATTGTCTAATATAGTAGACAATATTGTCACAAGACATAATGTGTCAATAATGTCACAGGACATTGCCCTGATCACAAAATGGCTACTGGGACGCCTGCTACCATGCCTACATTCCAGACACTAAGAAAGTGAAGAGAAGAGCAAAAAGCCTGTACCAGCTCAGTTAGTCTTTGCTTCAGAAGAACCTCCCAAAGCTTCACCAAGAACTTTTACTTATATTTCACTGGCTCGAAGTCAGCCCCAGGGTTCCCCTACCGTTGGCCGGGGGAGGAAAATGGCTTTTGTTTTGCCTGAGCACGTTGCCACCCCCACACTCAAACAGGGTTCCTCCTAAGGAAGAAGGGAGAAAGGGCTCTTTGGCAGACAGTCGCAGCCTCTGCAACAAAAATGCTACAAGCTAACGTGTGCCTTCTTTTCCATAAATAAGGATTTCCAACAGTCATACATTTGAAAGGTAATGGTCATATCCACGGTCAAATGATTTCATTCGCAGCAAGAGCCTTCTGGGGGCACCTGGCTGGCTCAGTCAGAAGAGCATGAGACTCTTGACCTTGGGGTTATGAGTTCGAGCCCCATGTTGGAGCTCATAAAAATAAATAATAAAATTAGAAAATAAACAAAAAAAGCAAGAGCCTTCTCAAGCCACCAGGCCACTGGGAAAGTCCAGGGATTCCATTAAAGGGCAGAAAACATTAAAGCTTCTTTGCATGTTCCCACTTGTCCTCTGAGCTGGTTTAGCCCTAAGTATCATTTCTAACAGAATCAACCCATATGCTTTATGTAGCACTTTGCCATACAAAGCACCTTGGTGGTCGTGACCCCATTTGATCCCCTTCCTACTCAGTAAGGGGGGCGGGGTGTGAATGGTTTTGTCCCCTCTCTGGGTGAAGAAGATCAGGCTCCGATTTGCAATGGCTGGCTGTGGTAAGGCTGGGATTCTAGATCTCCTGCCTCCAACCCCAAGCTCTGGCCTTTACACCATCCATCTAAGAACCATATATGGTTCGATGTCCATATATGTTTTCTAATGTCATCAACACACGTTTGTCTCCACAATCTCATTTGATCTCCACGGTAGCCATGTGAGGGAGACGGAGTGATTCCTACCACCGCCATTTTATGGCTGTGGAAACTGAACGGTAACAGGGATTAGTCGGGGGGGTGGGGGGTGAGGGCCAGAACACAGTCTTGCAAACCCATCACACATTTCTTTATATTGGGCTGAGTCCCTTGGAAGAGTGGGTGTCCATCACGAGGAGGCCCTTCTCCCGTGCCCGTAGAGTCCCGGGGGGGCTCCGTCTCTGGAGACACTAGACCCAGGCCGGCTCAGGCTCCCGCAGTCTGGGAGGGTGGGGGTGCCGGTGGTTTCTCTACCCTCCCCACATCCTCCACCTGCCCACCAAGCCCTGAGCCCCCTCACGCTCCCTGGCGGACCCCTGGGTGCCCCCAGCAGCCTCAACGTAAATCATGTGAAGGAGGGAAAAAATGTTCCCGAGGGATTGCCCTGAGAAATGTTTTCTTTTCCCAGGAGATATATTTGCCACCAGATAAAGGGGCCGTGTGGAAAACAAACTTTCCAATGTCGTGCTTCGTGTTTCTGCTTGCTTTTCCCCTCTCTGCCCCCCTCTTTCTCTCTCTCTCTCACACACACACACACACACACACACACACAGTCATGCGTCTGAAGACACTACACTGTAAAACTAATTCCCTTCCACGGGGATTTGCTTTCTGGAAAGTATTTCTCTCTGGGACCACCGTCTTGGTTACCTTCTTGATTCGGTAACTCCAGGCCCCACTGCCCCTCCCATTGCACAAAGGCCCCAAACCTTGTTCACAAGCATTCCCAGGGGAGGAGGTATCTTAAGATAAGCTTGCTTTGGAGAATTCCTGGTAATGGTGACCCAGAAGCCTGAGCACTTGGTAAAAATCCTTAATTTCTGGCCCAGTTGCCACCAGTGCCCGTGGCAGCAGGTTCGATTTGCTCAGTCTCCTGCGAGTCCTGGTGGAATGAGCTCACCCAGTAGGCCGCCTGGGCCCCCAAGATTCCAGCAAAGACTGAGCAGAGGCTCCATTTTTTCTGCCCCTCCCCACCCTAAAGATGTGTGCAAGCATCTGAAGATAACTAGTTTCTAGAAGAGTTCAACGCTATACATGCTTTGCTGGGTCACTAAAGAACCCACTTGAATTGTCTGTGGCAACGAGGGCAAGAAAGTCCATTTCTGCTTCCTCCAGGAAGCCCTCCTTGATCTGCCCAATTTGTGGTGAACTCTCCTCTCGAAATCTGAAATGCTCCCTGGCTGTACAGCTCACACTGGAGCTGCTTTGTTTTCTTACTTGGGGTCTCCTAAGTCTGTGAGTCAAGTCTTCCCACACCTTCCCAACTGTCCCCCACGCTCCCCGCGGCACCAGGCTCTCCTCAGGCCCCTGGGTGTCCTCCGCAGCACCTGGCTCAGTGTACTGCTGTCCTTGGCCTTGAGGCATTTGCTTCTTGACACATAACATCATAGTTCAATCAACTACTGCTTGCCTGGCAACCTGCTGTCTATTTTGTATGTATCTTTTTATTTGAATATTCCCAACATTCTAAGAAAGAGGTATTATTATCCCCCACTTGCCTGAGGAGCAAAGCAAAATCTCCCGATAATTTAGTAATTTCTCAACATCACAAAGAAGCAAAATTTGAACCCAGGGGACGGAAGCTCGGTGGGAGACCACCCCTGGAGCAGACGGTCTGCCTCCAGTCCTTGCTTGTCTGGTAGTGTCACGAAAGGCTTGCCATGCCTTCGGGGACTCCCCCCCTGCCCAAGTCTCAGTGGTCCTTTTGCTGGGCCAGTGGCGCAGGGATAGAAGGACTCCATTGGTCTGTGACCTTTGCCATAAGGGGGAATGCCCAGCCAGCAGTGGGAAGAGCAAAGGGCCCCATCCTTTGCACCGTAGGTGAGCTCACCCCTCTTTCTGCCCCTCTCTCTTCCTGCTTCCTCCAGGCGGCCCTTCGACCTCCACCCTGGGACAGCTGGTAAAATGTCACTTCCTTCACTTAATGCAAAGGGCCTCAGTTGATTCCTCGCAGAAACCCAGAATGGTCATCCAAGAGAACTTACAAAACACTCTTTGGATCCCTTATGTGCCGAGAAATCCAGACCAGCTGGATGACGTTTTCCTCCCAATGCTCGTGAAGCTACAATTAAGAGAAAAGGGCTTGGCACCCCGGGGTTGGGGCAGAGTTCAGCTCCAGGCTCTGGAGAAGCTGCCCAAGGGGCCTGGGTGACCTCCCCTCCGCGCCCCCCCCCCCGTGGCCCCTTGCCCAGGATATCGGTGCCTCCTCTGCTTCCCCCCATGCAGGGGCCAAAATGCTGTGGGTCGGTGGCCAGGGCCCTGGCTGGTTTTGGTTTCTTTTCCTTCCATCTTGCAAAGGAGGCAGTAGGACTAGATGGGAAAGCTGGGGATCCAGAGACACAGATTTAAGCCGGAGGTGAGTGAGCGGCTTCACTGATTTCAGAGTC
>CM052807.1:32896084-32923584 GCA_028533885.1 Nasua narica
CCCCCCCCCCCCCCCCCCGCTCCATCAGTGGGAGTGTGTTGCGGAAATGGAATTATAAAGCTGCCCTGAGTAAACTGTAATTAGGAAGATAAATCTGCTGTGAAGACACATGTCCCAGCATTTCAGCGCTGAAAGAAACCGTAAGGTTCATTTATTACAACGACACCAAAACTGAATAGAAACCGTGTTCAGGGCATCTGCGGTTCCAGGTTTTCTGCTCCTGGAGGGTTGAAGAGGTCACGGCATCGTCCTCTCCCCCAAAGACCACCATTTACCTCTCCGAGGATCCTCATATTGTCCCACCGAGATCCCTGTGGGGTACAAGGAAGGCAAGGATTGTTATCTTAATTTCGGCAGACGGGGAAACTGGGACACAAAGATGTTGGGCAGCCTTGCTAACGTCGCACGGTAGAATGAAAGCAGAACCAAAATACGGTCCAGGTCTCTTTACCCCTTACGTGGGGGCCCTCGCATCAATCCCGGGGAGGCAGATTTCTAACAGTCCCCATCCCTAAATAAAATACCGGAGCTCCTCATCGCAAAGCAGGATTAGAACCGGAAAGGGGCCACTAAAATTAGATCCCGGGATTTTATAGGAAGTAGTAAAAAACATGAAAAATTATACGACAGCTTATGAACATAGGTGCCGAAGAAGATAAAATGTGGGTTAGAGTCACAACTCTAGGCAAAATCGTAGAAAAAATAATGAAAAATCGATTTGGGTGGGCAGAATTTTTCTTGCCCAATTTTAGGGTGACGTCTTTCAATTAATTTTTGCCTTTCAAAGTGTAATGTACAGAGTCCTTCAACAATGACCTCAGGGTTTCTTTCCTTAACCCTGTGATACTAAAAGCTTTCTCTCTGGAAGCCCGGCACCCTCTTTGAGGCTCCCCCCACCTGTACACCAGCCACCACAGCCGAGTCCTCTCCAGGTGACCCCACCTGTGAGCCTAGCCCCTGACACCACTTCGGGCCACCTGAGCAGACTCCGTATCTGTGGCAAGGTTTGCAATTTTATTTTGTGAAGGTATACTTGCATTAAGAAGGACTATTTGGGGGGGGCGGGGAAGGAGGAATATTTAAGGGTGAACTCATTTTAAGAGAGATCAGTTTGTTGATGAGTATTTTTTGTACTGGGATGACATTTCTCCCCTGGTTTATCTTATAACTCAAGGGCGGGGACTGTGAATTTTCAGATGATGAGGGCTGTTCCTAGCCAACTCCGTGGAGATCCGGGTAGGTTGGATTATTTCCTCAGGGAGGCATCAGAGCCGGCACCTACAGTCCTGATCCCTACTGATCCTCTCTGGACCCAGAACCAGTGGGGTGGACTCTGTGTAGGGGCATATCATCTCAGAACCCCTACTTGTCTTTGCCTGGGACATCATTTCCAGCCTGAAAGTCGGCATTCCCTTGGTGCCATGGCTATCTTTCCCCAGCCTTCCCCTTTGGGCTATTAGGCTGGGCTAGAACCAGAGTTGCACAGCTAAAGGGAGAGAACGCAGAGTCTGGTAATTCCAAGCCAGAGGGGAATGCTTCCTATCCATCTATGTATTCACCCATTCATTCATTCCTTCATTCAGAGAATAGGGATCGAGTGACCTGGAAGGAAGCAGTATCCCTCGCAGATCGGGTGGGTCTTCCTCCCTGCATCCACTCGTTTATCCAAGTAGCCATCTACCTGAGAGATGTTTGTTGAACAGGTAATAAGAGATGGCCAGAATTCTAAGTGCTGCGAGGGTAGAAATGGGCACGACACAGACATTCTCCCCGAGGAACTCAATAGGTAGTTGAGGAGCTAAGGGGTACACATGAGATGTTAATTATCAGAGGTTTAAAAAAAAAAAGAAGTTTAAAAAAAAAAAAAAAAGAAGAAGTTTTAAATAGTTGGGGCGCCCGAGTGGTGCAGTCGGTTGAATGTCCTACTCTTGGTTTCCGCCCGGGTCATGATCTCGGGCTCCTGGGATCGAGCCCCACATCAGGTTCTGCACTTGGTGACGAGTCTCCTTGAGAGTCTCTCCCTCTCTCTCTCTGCCCGCACCCCCCCCCCCCCGCCACTCTTGCACGCACGGTCGCTCACTCTCTCTCTCTCTAAACTAAAGAAATCTTCAAAAAAGGAAGTTTTGAATAGTTATATTTGGAAAATGTATTCGCATTCCTAAGTGTGCCACCTTTTAGCCATTCTGCAGGGTATCGGGTGTTACCCTTTAATTTGTCGGTGAGCAAACTGCAGTGCAGAGTAATGGGCTGATTATTTGGTAGAGCCCCGTTCCTCCTTATTGACGCCGGTGCTCTCCAGAATGTCCGTTTGTTAACCTTTGTTAAAATACCAGAGTTATTATTCAGCCATAAGAAGGAGTGAAGGATTGATCCATGCCACAATCGGCATGGACCTCCAACACAGGATGCTAAGTGAAAGCAGCCGGACACAGAAGGTCACGTAGCCTATGACTCCATGTGTGTGGATTATCCAGGAGAGGCAACTCCATAGAAACGGAAAGCAGATGGGTGGTTGCCAGGGGCTGGGGCCAGGGAGGAACAGGGAGGAACTGCTTAATGGTATGGGGTTTCCTTTGGGGGGAATGAAATGTTTTGGAAGTAGAGAGAAGTGGTGGTCGTTGCACAACAGGGGGAATGTCCTACATGCACTGAATTTTCACTTTAAAAGGGGTACGTTTGTGCTCTGTGAAGTTCACTTGAGTTAAAAAAAAGAATTTCAGGGGCGCTTGGGTGGCTCAGTGGGTTAAAGCCTCTGCCTTCGGCTCAGGTCATGACCTCGGGGTCCTGGGATCGAGCCCTGCATCGGGCTCTCTGCTCAGCAGGGAGCCTGCTTCCCCCGCCTGCCTCTCTGCCTCCTTGTGATCTCTCTGTGTATGTCAAATAAATAAATGAAATTTAAAAAGAAGAAGAAGAAGAAGAATTTCAAAGACACCAGAGTTGTCTGGTGTCCCGTTGTCTCCCATCCCGGGAGCGCAGGTGTGTATGATTAGGGCCCAGGGTCAAGTGCAAGTCCCCCACTGTAAGGGTCGCACTCACTTTGCTTGGATAAGGGGCTTCCTCTGTCACTGAGGCCTTGGAGGAGCTGGGCGGCCATGTTGCCTTTCCAGCAGCTCCCACAGCTCCCCGCTCCTCCTGCACAATGGCATCCAGGCCGACCGATGTCTGTCTTCCCCATGAACCCCTAAGCTTCCTGAGAACCGGGCCACCTCATTCACCGCCGTGCCTGGCACGGCGCAGGGAACTGAGTAAATTAAACCAGCTCTGGTTCCTGGTCAGTGGTAGTGTGACAGGGGGCCTGGTGACAGATGCGGGCTACCCCCGTGGGCCTCGCACACCGTAGAGACCTGCGGAATCACTGTGTCCTGCCCCTGAAACTAACGCTACGTGGGCCGTCAACCGGACCTCAACTAAAAAAACAATCCTACGAATAAGACGACCGCCCCCAGCGCCACAAGGAGACGCCAGGGTTGGTTGTCCTCTCTGGGCCCCGCACCGCTGTGTTTTTGAGGTTCCGGGGCCTCCATCTCTAGACTTCAGCCCTCCCCTCGGTTGTCTTCCTCGGTTCCGCAGACTCAGTGCCAGCGACAGCCCTGGCTCCGGCTCTCGGTCCTGAGTTCTGCTTCCTAACAACAATGCCTCTGGGTATTTCGTCACTGCCGGAGGCCTCCGTTTGTTCCAGGCCAACCCTACCGGTGCAGGACTTTTGTGGAACCAGGGGGAAAGTTTTTTCTCTTGGGGGAAAAAAATTGGCCACCTCTCCTCGTATTCTAGAAGGAAAGCAGGAACAGTGAGGATAGGCTGTTTATTCTGACAAGCTCTCCAAGATTTTTTTTTAAACCTCTTCAAAGAGCTGACCGTTCTACACACGGGCCTCTTCCTGGGCACGGAGCTGCTTTCCAGTCTGTATTAGGATTTCATCCCAGAACAGTCAGGCTGCAACAAACCCCCTCATTTTGCAGACTGGAAAAACTGGGGTCCAAGACTAATGACTCGCTCAAGACCCACAGCGAGTCAGTGACGTGGCCCAGCGTGGACGCAAGGCCCCTGCGCTCGAGGGGCCTCCTCTGGCTTGAGCTGCTGAGTCAGGCCGCGAGGGTCTCCAGCAGACAGGGACAACGGCCATCTGGAACGGGTTAGTCTCACTCCTGCCTGGAGACTGGAGGATGGACTAAATGACCCCCGCAGGTCCCTCTCTTCCCGAGGCCTCTCCAATTACCTTCTCTGATTTCCAGCAAACATGCTTTCTCTAGGGAAAAATGAATCCGGGGCTCTAGCTTCCCTTGGGAGTCTGCAAACGATTTCACTTTCCAGTTTGGGGAATATGAGCTCCATGAGAGAAAATGCGCAGCGGGCTGTTCAGAAGGAAACGTTTCAACAACAAACACACTATATATTTAGATTCTTCCCAGCAACTCAGGCTCCTAGGGGTGCAGCACAAACTGGGAGGCACACCCGACTCGTCTTCCTGGGCCCCCCGTCCCTTCCCCAGGGCTCTTAATTGGCTGGCTTCTCTGCCTGAAGCCTGGGCCCGGCCTCATCCCCAGAAGGCTGCCCCCTCTCCTGCCCGGCCTGGGCGCTGGAGGCTAATGAGGCCACGGCCACCAGTCATAGCTTTTTCCTTGGGGAGTGCGGACCCTTGGGCTTCCCTGAGTGTGTGGGCACTTTTTGCATGCTTTTCTTACTGATTCTTACTTCTCCGAATTTCTGTTTTCTGAACCCAAGTGCGGTTGCATGGCCAACCGGTGATCCCTCTTGATGCTTTGGGCTTAACATTAACAATGACAGTGACTTCTATCTCAGCTGTCGACTAAATGTCTATTTTTCTGGGCACCTTATGTGCGTGTTTCAAGTGCTCCCACAGAACCACATAAGGAAATGAGGTTCAGAGACATTTAGCAAGGCATCCAAGGTCACCTAGCCAGTGAGTGACAGAGCTAGGATTGCCATCTTGCCCTGACTCCATTGCTCGAACTCTCTACCGTGACACCAACTCAGAGACGTAGTTAGAGGCTCTGCCAACAGCCACATATCATTTTGACGCCAAAACACTGGCATTTCCCAGATCTTTTTCTTAAGGTTTTTTTTTTTTTTTTTTACACTGTAAGTTTTTAATTATACAGAAGAACCACAGAATAGGAAATGAGCTCCCATCCCCCAGGTTTAACAATTACCAACATTTTGCCATACTTACTTCATCTATCCATTTCGTCTTTTTCTTTTTTTTTTTTCTAGAGTACTTTAAAGAAAATTCCTGACTCTGTGTCATTTTCCCCCTAAATACTTCCACATGTAGCTCTAAAGAGGGGGGAAGGAGAGTGGAAGGAGCGATTTCTTACAGAATCACAAAACCAAACACCTCATGCAGATAACCATTTCTTCACATCCCCCCATACCCAGTTCAGCTTGAATTTTTCCTCCTGTCTCAAAAATACCTCTTTGCTTTCGGCTTAACTCAGGCTACACACAAGATGCGCGCACCGCCTTTGGTCTCATGTCTCCTAAGCTGCCTAATTTACACTTTCATCCTCTCTTTTTCTTTTCCGTGTCACTGATCGTTAAAGTAACTGGGTCCGTTGCCTGGACGAATGAATGCTTCACAATCTGGATTTGCTGGATCACTTCCGTGGGGGCATATTCGACTTGGTCTTCTGTCTCCCATATTTCCTGTAAACGCGTAACTCCGAAAGCTTGATGAGGTTTGTTTAATGAGCAAGAACACCCACAGACGGGGCACTGGACTTCTTATTCCATCCCTTCAGGCACTCAGTCCCTAATTGTCCTATTTTAGTTTGCTTTTTTTATTTTATTTTATTTTATTTTATTTTATTTTATTTTTTTGCATAATCTCCATACCCAACGTGGGGCTCCAACTCGCAACCCCGAGATCAAGAGTCACGTGCTCCCCCGAATGAGCCAGCCAGGCGCCCCTCGGTGGTCCAGTTAGAGTGCAGAGAAACATTAATGTGTTCGGGTGGCTCCCGGATACTTTGATGGCTTCTAGACGCAAAAGAGAATATTTAAAGTCCATATTGTCTTAGATTATCTAGACTATCTGCTATATTCTCTTTTTTAAAAATTTTTTTTCTAGGGTTTTATTTATTTATTTGTCAGACAGAGAGAGCACAAGCAGGAGGAGCAGCAGGCAGAGGGAGAAGCAGGCTCTCCACTGAGCAAAGAGCCCGCTGCGGGATTCGATCCCAGGACCCTGGGATCCTGACCTAAGCTGAGAGCAGACACTTAACCAACTGAGCCACCCAGGCGCCCTTGGACCGTCTGCTACATTCTCTTAAGTGGCAAGTTTAGAGACTATCCGCGTTACATGGGAAAACCACTGTTTTTCAGCTTCATAGGGCTGCAGGCTTTGGGGTCCAAAAGCCTCCTTTGTGCAGGGGGGAAGGGTCACGCCCAAGGTGCTGTGGAAGAGCTGCCAGCGTACAGGTAGGCGTAGGCAGTTTTTCCCTTGAACGCTATCTCGTGGGTGTGGACCGCATTCGTGAGCTGACTGGCATCAGAGTGGCGTCACAGAGATAGGACGTCTGGACCGAGTCCAGAAGGAGCCAGGCACACACCTTGTGCGCTGAGGGAGGCACCCGGAGGAAGTAGCTGGAGCTCAGAACTCGGAGAACTACTGATCCTCTCAGAGAAAGTAAGCGAGGGAGACAGTAAGTTGGCAGGACTTGGACAAAGGAAGAGCCCAATTAAAGACCCTAGGCAAGGAACTGAATTCAGAGTGAGGAACTCCAGCAAATATTGAGGCGTGCTTGGAACTTGGGGATTGTATTTGGATCCAGCCCGAAGAGACTTAGAATCACAGAGTCCTCAGATTGAAGGGTCCTATAAATCTCCAGTCCAATCCCCTGCTTTTGCAGATAAAGACATTGGGGCTCCAAAAAGAGGAGCCACACCGATTGAAGGTGAGGCAAAGTTACAGCTGGGACAAGGAGCTAGTCCCCTGTTCTCACCAAGCCCCTCCCATCTCCTTGCTCTGCGTTGTGCTTCTTCCTCAAGGAGCAGCGCCGGTCCCGGAGACACCCAGCGGGCCTGAGGTGGAGGAGGTCTGCACTGAGAAGCCAGACTTCATTTGTTGGTAAGCCAGCTGAAGCCAAACTGCTGTGACTAAGCCATTTGACTATAATTTGCTTAAGTCTTTTTCTTTTAAAGACATTTATTTGAGAGAGAGAGAGAGAGAGAGAGAGAGGGCGTGCATGTGTTGGGGGAGAGGTAGAGGGAGAGAGAATTACAGAGGATGTCACGCTGAACTCAGAGCCGACTTGGGGGCTCGATCTCATGACCTGAGCCGAAATCAGGAGTGGGAAGCTTAACCAGTTGAGAGACCCAGGCGTCCCTTTGCTTAAGTCTTGATAGCCTGTGTGCTATTATTCTTCTCACTGTGTGAACTAATTAATGCTGATAATGATGTGCTGTGTGTGAGCGTAACTATAGAAGGTGTTGGGTAGGCTATGTAGTTCCAGCGTCTAGGTTTGAAAATGATAGCCCCGGAGCGCATCACTGGTTCAGTTGGGAGAACCTGCCACTCTTGATTTTGGGGTCATGAGTTTGAGCTCCATGATAGATATAGGGATTACTTGAAAACAAACAAACAAAAAAAGATTGCCCTACAAATGCCCTCATCCATTGTCCCATTGAAGCAATTAAGGTTGGAAGACAGGGATAGACACAGACATTCCCGCTCAATGGTGTTGCTGATCATTCCTTGGTAAGTGGTGCTCTGCTTGAGGGCTGGGACCTTGAACGAGGTACCTACATGTTCCTAACACTTAGCAGAGGAAGTTGCATATCATAATAAGTGGTACTTGATAAAGATGGCTAGTCGAAAAACTGAATAAATACCCAACAAGGTACTTCATCTTGATCCCGTACCTATCTTAATCCATGCCTTCTCCCTGATCTCAGCGTTGTGTTCCAGAATTATGGTCTTTGTTGCTTGCTAATTAACACCCTCCCCCACCACCACCCACACCACACAGAATTTTAAAAATTATTCTCTCTGTCATCTATAAGTCAACATCTAAAAGTTTACATCAGAAGTTTAGATGTGTAATTAAGATGGATGCAATTTCCAAAGTATTATAAATATTGGAATTTGAAAATAAAATTCTTTTTTTTTTTAAGATTATTTATTTATTTATTTGACACAGAGAGAGCACAAGCCGGTGGGATATCAGGTAGAGGGAAAGGGAGAAGCAGGCTCTCCACTGATCAGGGAACCTGATGTGGGGCTCAATCCCAGGACCCTGGGATCGTGACCTGAGCCAAAGGCAGTTGCTCAACCAACTGAGCCACCCAGGGGCCCCTGAAAATAAAATTCTTAAGTCACATTTTTACATGTATCCAATGGAAAATAGTTAAAATGATTACTTGATACACAACATCATCCATTTAAAAATCTATCTACAAATTCTTCTTTGTGGTTGGGAATTTTATATTGTTTCATTTCTCTTTAAAATTGTATCTCTACTTCACCTGTTGTAATCTTATTCAACAAAAGTAAACTCAGAAACATAATTTTTCAAAATTCCTTTAACTGTTATGTTTTTGTTTTTGTTTTTTGAGAGAGAGAGAGAGAGCGTGAGGGAAGGGGCAGAGAGAAAGGGAGACAGAATTTCAAGGCTCCCTGCCCAGGGTGGAACCCAACATGGGGCTCTGTCTCACAACCCTGAGACCAAGACCTGAGCTGAATTCAAGAGTTGGATGCCTAATCAACTGAGCTACCCAGGTGCCCCGTAACTGTTATGTTCTAATTGTCAAAATTATTTTTCCATATTAGGTTATAATAACAATTATTAGTAGTACACAATTGATCAAGACAATATAAAATATTACACAATTCAATAAAAAAACAAACTTTTAATAAAAACTTACATACCATACCCTGGTCATAAAACAAACCTCAACAAATTTAAAAGAATTGAAATAATATAGACTGTGTTTTCCAACCAAGTGAAATCAAACTAGAAATCAATAATAAAAAGATAACAGGAAAATATCGAAACACTTCTACATAATCCATGGGAAGAGAGGAAGTCTCAAGGGAAATCCAAAAATACATCGAACTGAAAGGAAATGAAATACAGCATATCAAAAGTTACGGGACACAGCTAAGCAGTGCTGAGAGGAAAATATGTAGCACTAAATGCTTACTTTAGAGAAGAGGAGAATCTCATATCAAAAACCAAATCCCCCACCTCTAAAACCTAGAAAACGAAGAGCAAAAAACCCAAGGACAAGCAGAAGGAAGAAAATGATAAAGGGAAGACGAGAAATCAGTGAAATTTAAAAATGGAAAAGCAATAAATAAAATGTGTGATATAAAGAGCTGATCTCATAGAAAGATCAATAAAATCGACAAACCTCCAGCAAGACTGACAAAGAAAAAATAATTAAAAGAAAAGATGCAAATGATGGATATCAGGGATGAGAGTGGGGATATCACTAAAGTCTGAAGGCATCAAAAAGATAATAAAGGAATTCTATGAACAATTCTACTCTCATAACCCTTGACAACTTAGATGAAATGGACCGATTTCTCAAAAAACACAAACTTACAAATAATTATAAAAAATTAAATGCTGGGTAGCCACACGTAAACAAAGACATCTCCTGCTGTTAAAAAAAAATTATAACTCACCCAATGTGAAAAAGATAATCCAAAAAACCCTATGACAATTAAGAATTCAAAATTTTAACCCCCACACACAAATCTCCAGACCCAGATGGTTTCAGTGGAGAAAGTTACCAAACATTTAAAGAAGAATTAACACCAATTTTAAACAATCTCTTTCAGAAAATAGAAGAGGAGGAAACACATTCTAGTTCATTTCATGAAGCTATGACTAACAAAATAACAAAACTAACCAAAGATGAAAGAAAGAACAGAAGAAAGAAAGAAAGAAAGAAAGAAAGAAAGAAAGAAAGAAAGAAAGAAAGAAAAAGGGGAAGGGGGTGGAGGAAGGAAGAAAGGAAGGAAGGAAACTATAGACAAATAAACCTCATAAATATAGACAAAAATTCTAAATAAAATATTAGCAAATAGAATTCAACAACACATAAAAAGAATTATAAATTTCTGGTTTATTCCAGAGATGCAAGGCTGAGTCAATATTTTTAAATCATCAATGTAATCAACCATATTAAAAAGTAGAAGAAGAAAACATATATGATCATATCAACCAATGCAGAAAAAGCATTTGATGAATTTCAATATCCACTCAATATAAAAACTTTCAGGAAGAAAGAAAAGGAATAGAGAGGAACTTCCTCAACTTGATGAAAAAAATCTACAAAATGCCTGCATACAAGTTCATAGTTAAAGGTGAAAGACAAATGCTTTCCTCCTAAAATGTGGAACAAGACAATGATGTCGGTTTTCACTGCTCTTATTCAATATAAGTTCTTTCCAGGGTAATAAAGCAAGAAAAAGAAATAAAAGTCATATAGATCAGAAAAAAGAAATAAAATTACCCATATTTGCAGGTCACGTGATTGTCTATGAAAAAAATTCCAAGGAATCTACAAAAGACTACTTAGAACAAATAAATGAGTTTGGCGAGGTCACAGACTATGAGATGATCACACAAAAATCAATACATTGTTTCCCCTGTACTGTAAATAGGCAAAGGGGGTACCAAAATAAAAAATACCAATGTTACAATTGATCAAAGAGAAAAAATACTGATGTATAAATCTAATAAAACATGCACAGGACGTGTATGCCTAAAACTATACAATGCCAGCAAAAGAAACCAATAATATCTAAGTGGAGAGACATGCTGTGTGTATGTACTAGAGAATGAACATAGCAAATACGTCAATTCTCCCCAAATTGTACAACACACTTCTTTTTTTTTGGGGGGGGGGGTTTATTGTTTTATTTGGGAAAAGTGCTTCTTACAAAAGGGCAGCTGCAAAATACAGAGACCTCTGCAACAGTTACTTATTTTTTTCTTTGAGTGAAAGAAATGGGTGGGGATCCAAGGAATCAAAGCAGTAGATGGACAAATGAGGGTATCTCCAAGTTGTTTTAGGAACTAGAGAGACAAAACTCAAAAGCTAAAATTTCCAATCAAGAAATTCTTCTAACAACTTAGCTTTAGCTCATCTCGAGGATTACCACTCCCCCCCTCCCCATAGTGGAAAAGCATGACTTAGTGCTGCCAACCAGCGACCCTGCTACAAGAAACATCTTAGAATGTAAGTTCTGAATCACATCTGTCTACCTGTAAAACTCCGGGATGGAATGAGGCAAATACCCACAAAAACGAACACAAAAACCTGACAACAAAACTTCAAACGAGGACAAACGTTTGTCCAAAAAGTGCCTGGGCTTTGAAAGGCTGGGAGACCCTAAAAAACATTAAATAGAACCGTGTCCCCAAGCCCTGGTTTGTGTTAATATCGTGGGACACCCAGACAGCTGAAGCTCTGCGGCTGAGCCCCCCGCTCCACCGACAGAGCTCGAGTACTGCTCTCCTGACAGCTACGACACTGCTTTGTCCTGTGCAATCTATGTGCCACACGAGGCTCTGAAACCACGAAACCCATGTCTTCCCGCTAAGGCTAAGAACACAACATCTACGGGGACAAGAAGCTTTTCGCACTCCCTCACTCACCCACACCGAGTCAATCAGCCCTCGGGAGTCCGCTTCCAGCTCGGCCTTTCATCCGTGCCACCACCGCATCTGCTGTGTGTACAACACACTTCTTATCAAAATCCCAAGATATTTGGCAAATAGTCACAAGATTATTCTAAAATTTACACGGAAAGGCAAAGGAACTAGAACAGCCAGAACCATTTTGAAAAAGAAAAAGAAATTGGGAAAACCATTGTACCTGATTTGAAGAATTACTTTATAGGTACAATAAGTCAGTAATCAAGACTGTGTGTTATTGGTGGAAGAACAGACACAGAGATGAATAGAACAAAACAGAAAACACAAAAATAGACCCACACCTTGTGTCTATCTCTTTTTTGTCAAAGGTACAAAAACCACACAATGGAGAAAAGACAGCCTTTTCAACAAATGGTGCAGAAGCAACTGGGTAGTCATAGATATATTGAAAACAAAACAAAAAGGACAAAAACAAAAAATCAACTTAAGTTTCACATGTTACACAAAAAGTAACTCAAGAGGAATAACTGTAAATTATAAAACTATAAAAAAACTATAAAACTATTAAAAAAATTATAAAATTTTTAGAAAAAGAAGAAAATCATGAGGATCTAGGACTAAGCAAAGGGTTCTTAGACATAACACTGAAAGTGTAATCCATAAAAAGAAAAACTGATAAATTAGACTTTGTCAAAATTTAAAATTTTTTTGCTCTACAAAAGACCCTGTTAAACGGATAAAAAGCAAGCTAAAGATGGGAAGAAAATATTTGCAAACTGACAGAGTACTGTGTATCTAGAATGTATAAAGAACTCTCAGAACTTAACAGTAAAAAGAAAGCAAACATCCAATTAGAAAATGGACAGAAAACATGAAAAGGCATTCTAGCAAAGAGAATATACAGACAGCAAATAAGCACTTGAAAAGTTATTCAATATCATTAGCCATAAAGGAAATGCAAGTCAAATCATGAGATATCATTACATACTGTTCAGAATTGTTAAAATAAAATACACTTGAATCAAGAAGGTAAAGATATTCTGTCTCACCACTCCAATTTGATCTCATACTAGAAGTTTCAGTTAATGCAATAAGACAAGAAAGAAAGTAAAATGTATACATATTCCGAAGGAAGAAATATAACTTTGTTTGCAGATAACATGATTATTTATATAGGAAATCCCAAAGAATTAACAAAATAAGACCTTCTGGAACTAATAAGTGATTATAAAGAGGTTGTAGGATACAAGGTTAATATACAAAAGTCAATTGCTTTCCTATATACCAGTAATGAATGTTTATAATTGAAAAATTAAAAACCACCACCTCAATATGAAATACTTATATATAAATCTAAGAAAATGTGTAAGAGATATATATGAGGAAAAATACAAAACTCTGATGAAAGAAATCAAAGATCTAAAAAAGTGAAGATATTCCATATTCATAGATAGGAAGACTCGATATTGTCCAAGTATCAACGTTCTTCCCAAATGGTCTATAGATCCAGCACAATCCCACTCAAAATCCCAGCAAGTAATTTTGTGGATATCCACAAGCCGATTCTAAGTTTATATGGAAAGATGAAAAAGCCAACATAGCCAACACGATATTGAAGAAGAACAAATTAGAAGATGGACACTACCTAACTTCAAGACCTACCATAAGGCTACAGGAATCAAGACAATGTAGTGTTGGTGAAAATATACACAAATAGACCAGTGAAACAAAATAGAGAGACCTATACAAATATAATCTACCAATCTTTGGTAAAGGACCAATGGAAATTCAAAGGAAAAAAGATAGTATTTTCAACAAATATTGCCGAGAACAATTGGACATTTGCATGCAAAAAAAAAAAGTGTAATCCAGACACAGACCTTATAACTTCCACAAAAATTAACTCAAAATGGATCATAAACCTAAATGTAAAAGGTAGAACTATAAAACTTCTACAAGATTACCTGAGGAAAATCTGCATGACACCGTATCTGGCCATGACTTTCAGATATAACACCAAAAACACAATCCATGAACAAAAAATCTGATAAGTCGAACTTCATTTAAATTAAGAACTTCTATCCTGTGAAAGACACTGTTAAGAGGATGAAAAGCCAAGTCAGAGAGACTGGGAGAAAATCTCTGCCCACACACATCTGATAGAGGACTGTGATCTAAAATATACCAAAAAACTCATAAAACCCGACAATAGGAAAATAAACAATACAATTAAAAAGTGGACAAAATACATGACACGTCACCAAAAAATATGTAATTGCAAATAAACATAAAAATATGTTCAACATGATGCATCATTAGGGAAATGTAAATTTAAAAAAACAGGTACTACGCACCTATTAGAATGGTTAAAACCTCTAACACTGACAACACCTAACGCTAGCCAGGAGATTGAACAATAGGAGCTCTCCTTCATTGCTGGTAGGAATGCAAAATGGTACAGCTACTTTGTAAGACATGCTGGCATATTCTTACCAAGTTAAAAGTAGTCTTGCCATATAATCCAGTAATTGTACTTTTTGGTATTTACCCAGATGAATTGAAAATTCATGTCCACACAAAACTCTGTGCATAAATGTCTATAGCAGCCTTACTCATAATTGCCAAATAATGAATGTCCTTCGATGGGTGATTGAATAACAAATGGTGGTACATCCATACAATGGATTATTATTCAGTGCTGAGAGGAAATAAGTTATCCAGACATGAAAAGAGAAACCTTAAAATAGTATGACTAAGTGAAAGAAATCAATCAGAAAAGACTACATGCTGTATGATTCTAAATATATGACATTCTAAAAAGGCAAAACTATGGAGACAGCTAAAAGATCATTATAAGGGATTTGAGGGGAGAGAGGGAGGGTGCACAGGAATTTTTAGGGCAATGAAGCTATTTTGTACATTGTATTTTGACACTGTAATGGGTGATAATAACATTGTGCATTTGTTGGGGCGCCTGGGTGGCTCAGTGGGTTAAAGCCTCTGCCTTCGGCTCAGGTCATGGTCTCAGGGTCCTGGGATCGAGCCCCGCATCAGGCTCTCTGCTCAGCGGGGGGCCTGCTTACCCCCTCCTTTCTCTCTGCCTGCCTCTCTGCCTACTAGTGATCATTCTCTCTCTCTGTCAAATAAATAAAATCTTTAAAAAAACAACAACAAAAAAAAAACATTGTGCATTTGTCAAAACCCAAAGAACTTTAAAAGAAGAGTGAATCTTAACATAAAATATGAACTTTAGTTAGGAAGAATGTATCAATATTTATCAATCTTAACATAAAATATGAACTTTAGTTAGGAAGAATGTATCAATATTTATCAATCTTAACATAAAATATGAACTTTAGTTAGAAAGAATGTATCAATATTTATCAATTTTAACAAATGTACAACATTAATGTAATATGTTAATAATAGGGGAAATTCTATGCTAGGGGAGAGAAGGTGAAAGGGGAGAGGGACTATGTCTATGGAAACTTTCTGTATTCTGTTTAATGTTTCTGAAATCTTAAAACTGCTCGAAAGAATAACGTCTATTAATTTTTGTTTAAAGTGCAATCTCCCATAAAGAGGAATTCCAAAAAATTTATGCAGGAAATCCTCCCTCAAAGAGGTGGAGATTAACACCTAACCCCTTGAGGGTGGTCTGCCCTTGGTAACTTGCTTCTAAAGAGTAAACTAACTATGGAAAGGGAGAAACAGAGTAACTTGACAGTGGGCAGACCTGACAGACACTCCCTTACCCCGGGATCAAGGTCGACATCATAGGTCATGATCACAAGCCCCCTTGATAGGATGTGATGGCAATGACACTTCACCTTTGTGGTAATCCTCCCCAAACCCACGACCTCAGTCGAAACAAAACAAGAGAAACAAAGATTTAAGAAACAAAAACTACCCTGGTTCCTCCTGGGGCTACGCCTGTCTGAGCATCGCTTAAAAAAAAAAAAGAAAAGAAAATTAAAAAAAGAAAGAAAGAAAGAAAGAAAGAAAGAAAGAAAGAAACTTAAGAAACAAAGACAAAGAAACAAAAACTTAAGAGAAACAAATCAAATCCAAATCGAAGGATATTCTATAAAATACCGGGCCAGCACACTTGAAAATTGTTAGGGTCTTCAAAAACAAGGGAAATCTGAGAAAATGTTACAGACCAGATAAGGCTAAGGAGATATGACAGATAAAAGTACTGTGGTACCCTGGGTGGAATCCCCCAGCAGAAGAAGGACACTAACGACAAACTAATGAAATCTAAATAAACTGTGGCATTTAGTTAAAAGTGACATGTCGACGTTAATTTCTTAGTTGTGCGAAGGAGACCAGAGAAATGTACCATGTTAACAATGGGGGAAATTGAGAGAGGGGGTACTTGGAACTCTCGTACCTACCTGTGCAATTTTTCTATCTAAACTGATTTGAAAATTTAAAGTCTATTACAAAATAATGTGTTTTAAAAAAATAACACCCATGACTGCTGGCGTAGATGGAGAGAAGCTGGAACCTTCACACATTGCTAGTGGACACGAAAAATGGTACAAGTCACTCTGGGAGACCATTTGGTAGTTTTTTTTAAAATTAAATGTGCCAACTACTAAGTGATCCCACAATTGCACTCCTGGATATTTATGCCAGAGAAATGAAAACTCACAGTCAAACAAAAGCCTATGTATGAGTATTTACAGAGGCTTTACTTGTAATATTTCCCAACTGAAAACAACCCAGATGTCCTTCGCTGTCTGAATGGTTAAACAAATTATAGTTTAGCCACACCACGGCGTATCACTCAGCAATAAGAAGGAACAGAGTGTTGATATACACGGCAGCCTGAATAAATCTCCAGGGAACATTGCTGAGTGAAAAAAAGTCAATCCCCAAAGGTTGCATAGTTGACGATTCTATTATAGAACATTCTTGAAATGACAAAATAAGGGAAATGGAGACCAAATTAGTGCTTAAGGAGGGACGGAATGGAAGAAAGGTAGGTGTGTTTATAAAAGGGCAACATGAGGAATCCTCATGCTAATGGAAATATTCTGTATCTTGACTGTGTCAGTATCAGTGGCCTGGTAATGACATTGTGCTATATTGTGTTGCAAGATGTTACCGTTGGATAAATCTGCCCAGGATATCTGTGCCTTATTACTTACATTTGCATGTGACTCTATTTCCTCCAAATAAGAAGTTCAATTAAGAATTTTTTACAAAAAAAAAAAAAGAATTTTTTACCCAAAAATTATTTCCTAATGAAATAACCAAGGCTTTAATTTTTAATTACTTTATATAGCTATGCATGATATTACTTGTTATTAGAATTAGATAGGGAGCAGTATCTATTTTATTCGTGCTTTTCATTTTTATACAAGTAGTGCTGGGAAACTTTGTTCACATAAATAAGTTTGGAAGGAGTTTTATTATAGCAATATGATTTAACTCTCTGAACTCTTTCCAAGTTCTATGCCAAAAATAACATACTGCTTTATCATCGAGAATTATTTTTAATAATCTATCAGCTGACAACTCGATTAGGTCCTCCTCTGATATCGTTGAAAGCAAAGAATTGGAAAACATCTGACCTACAAATATCAGTCTTTGCCGTCCTTAACATTCTCAGTTTCTGAAGAGTCACCTAAAATGCTTTACCAAGACTTCATCAAAAGATTAAGTATCCTTGTTATTCTTTTTCTTGGAGGCACCTTCTAATTTGATATACTTAGAAAGAGTAAGATAAATTGAAATAGTGTTCATTTCAGGACACATTTGCCAAAAACTTTTATAAAATTATTTTACATTAGCGTATGCTTAATTTTTATTGTTGCCAAACTTTTCACAGACGTAGATTTTTTGTTAGTTAAAGCTTCAGCTTTAACACAGTTTGTGAATAACACACACAAATCATTCACTAACATCCACAAATCCTCGCCTAATCATCGGAGGCGCTCATTGTAAACTTAAGTCACCCAGGCTAGATTTATTCTCTGTCCGAACAAAAAACAGAAACACCCCACTTAGTCTTCATTTTTTAATCCAAATCAATGTGTGTTAACATGTGTGCTGATGACAGACATTCCGCATTCTACATTCTAAGATGATAGATAAAGATACAGAGAGAGTTGGAAATCTTACCATGTCGTTTACCACCTGGATGAAGTAATGCACCACCACCTTGAATATTTGCTATCTTCACTCACTTTATTTTTATGGAGTTTACATAATGTCAATATTTTCTTTGGCAATCATTGGGGTATGGATGAGGAGATTCATTAAACAAAAAGTATCACTTTTGCTACCTCACTGCACAATATATCTGAATTCAAAATATTGTCCAAATGGGACAAAGTCCCCCATTTCTAATGCCATGCTTTGCCCTTATGTATAAGACAGGGAAAGACACAAAGCTTTGGAACTCATGTTGTCTTTCTTAATATTTTCAGTTGCCCCTTGATGCCAAGGAGGTTTTTATACTTGGCCCAATTCAACTTCAGGAAAGGGTCGAAATGAAATTAAGGATCTGGAAATTAATTCCCTTAAATCAACTCATGACTGAATATCCCTTGGAAAGTCCTCCTGTCTCCTCAGGCACATTCAACACCAACTCCAATTGGTAAATTCTTATTTTCCCTTCTTGCCACCCACACACGGAAGCAGGTGTATGGAGACCTAGAATGTTATCTGAACTTAAAGAACTTCTTGCCCATCATTTCAGGATTGTTTGGCCTCTAACCAATGAATATATCTAGTTGGGTAACCAGCTCTGAATTTATACTTAGTGCAATGGTGAGGTCTGAAGGAAGATAAGCCAAATGTCTTCAGGAAGCAATAGTCCATGACAAAAGGCCAGAGAGATGTGCATGAAGTAAACACATGAAAGATGCATAAGAATATGGCAAAAATATTTACACATCTTATTGAAATTGAGGTAGGAGACTGCTAGAGGGGTTGAAGGAACTGGAAATAAGGGATCTTGAAGATTGGGGAGATATCAGGAGAAGTTGCTTTTGTTTCAGAGATTCAGAAATTGGCACACATGAATTTTGATAGGGTAAGTAAGGCCAGTGGACTAATACCTTTTAAAAATGTTCACAGCTATCTCTTGGTAAATAAAAATGTTTGTCATTCTTTTTATTCATAGGTAATATTTTGTTTTTGAGCAAGACTTCTAAATTCAGTGACAGGACAAAGAGAGGGAGAGATACAGAGATAGAAGGAAGGATAGAAGGAGAGAGAGAAGAAAAAAGAAAAGAAAAGAGGCATGGAGGAATGAATGAAGGAAAGAAGGAAGGAAGACAACCAATTCGTCATCTCCTTAGAATTTTAGCTCAATTTCTAGACTGGTGGTAGTCAGATGTATTAATTTATACTAAAGTGTTAATGGCTTACACCAGGTATACCCTTCAGCTCAAAGATCCCTTCCAGTTCAAAGGTTGTGTGAAATGTTATATACATTAAGGAATCAAAGTTAAAGAAAAAAAAAAGAGTCATAAAAAAAAGGAAGATTAGAGTAAAGGAATGGGGGAGACTACCGTTCCTCCTCACTCAGGCAATCCAATCAGGAAACTCTATGCAGTAGCAGTAACTAAGAACACCAATGGGTCCATTAGATACCATCTGCCAGTAGATGGCGGTCTTCATATTAACTGACTTCACTGGACAGGCCCTCCTTTCTACAAGATTATATTTGTAGGGTTGGTTAGCTTGATGCCTAGGTCCAGTAGGAAGCTACATGCATACTGTGAATTGGAAAGCCCTGGGTTATATCTCCATCTGCTCAAAATTAACTTCCTCACCGACCCTGCCATTTATGTCTAACATTCAAATTTATCCAACCCTTGGGGTCAGGGGGCGGGCATGGCAGACAGGAAGGGGAACTGAGGTTAGTCATTAACACTTTAGCAGGAATTAATATGGTATCTTAACTCAGGAGAGAAAAGACCTTGAAAAAGTATTTTACAAGACTGCTAAGTTCTACTAAGAGGATGCGCACAGCTTCGGTGGTTGTTTGGTTAGGATATTCTATAGTGTAAGCTGGAGAAGCATGTAGACATGTGAGTTACAGCCTTAGAAAAAAGAAAGGTAGGAAGAAAATAAATGGTAGATTGGAGCAGATCAATTTTGCCTGAGATCAGACCTGGTCTCCCCACATTGTTTCCTTCAGCTCCCATCTCACAATGGTAGACTGAGACCCCGAAGGTTTGCTGAAAAGTCCACAAAGCTTCTCACACCTTGGCTGTGTCTAGAGACTAGATAATTCCTTGTCACTCTCTACTCTGTTGCCCACGTTCCTGGATCTGTTTGGACCAGCACTTTTTCATCTCTAGGATGGCCTGAGAAGTGAGGGGACATAGACAAAGAGGGATTATTCAAAGAGGGGCCAAGACAGCAAACGCTTGAAACTGGTACAGTTTCAAGGTGCCCAGCCCCTTGGCACCCTGGAGAAGATGAGACTAGTCAACAAGATACTGTCTTCAAAGACATCAGTGGCTGTCGTGTGAAATGTGTCCGACACAATCTGTGCAAGCCCGCAAGTAGAACCGGATGGATAAAGAAATCGATCCCAATGCGATGTAAGGAAAAGTTCACCTTCTGTGATGATTATATAATGATAGTAGTCATAATCATAACTCCCAAGTATTGAACCATCACGGCAAGAAACTCATTGTGTTTCACATCCCTCATCTCATGTAATAATTACAGAACTTAGGTGAAGTGAGGGTTATTATGATCACCATTTATGGATGAAGAAACAAAGGTAGGGAGGAGTTAAGTAACATACTAAAGGTGAGGGGCACCTGGGTGGCTCAGTGGTTAAAGCCTCTGCCTTCAGCTCAGGTCATGATCTCAGGGTCCTGGGATCGAGCCCCACATCAGGCTCTCTGCTCAGCGGAGAGCCTGCTTCCCCCTATCCCTCTGCCTGCCTCTCTGCCTACTTGTGATCTCTCTCCCCCTCTCTCTCTCTGTCAAATAAATAAATAAAATAATAAAATATTAAAAAAAAAAGATTTGCAAAAAAAAAAAAAAATACTAAAGGTGAACATTTAACCACTGGCGAGGTCCCTCCTTCCCGAGATGGATCGGGCTGCCCTGAGAGGCAGGGAGCGGCCCCTACAGCCGCATTGGAGCAGAGGTGGGGGACATTGGGCAGGAATGCTGTCAAGGAGACTCTGGATTCAAGGATCTTAGAGGCTGTCCCAACCCTTAGGGCATATGGGCTGTTCAGTCGTTCACCAGACGGGCTCAGAGTGCCAGGCATTTTGCTAGGCACTCTGAGCGGTCATGCTACCAAAAGGAAGAAGGGGGAGAAGGGAGTGAGGAAAGGGAGGGGGTAGCAGAGAACCTTCTAAGCAGTTAAACGATTCCCCTCCTTTTTTTTTTTTAATTTTATTTATTTATTAGAGAGATGACAAGTAGGCAGAGAGGCAGGCAGAGAGAGAGGGGGAAGCAGGCTCCCCGCTGAGCAGAGAGCCCGATGGGGGCTGAGATCATGACCTGAGCCTAAGGCAGAGGCTTTAACCCACTGAGCCACCCAGGCGCCCCTCCTTTTTTTTTTTTTTTTTTTTTTTTTAGTCCCGTTGTGATAGCTACTGTCTCACAGAAGTGGAGAAGCACTCTATAATGGAGGATATGATCTAGTCCAAGGAATCAAGGGAGGTGGCATTTCAGCTCTGACCTAAAAGCTGAGTAAAAGGTACTCAGCAAACAAGCAGGGAACAAGGAAGGGAGAAAGTTCCAGGCAGAGGGAACAGCCTATACCAAGGTCCCAAGGCAGAAAGACCTTGGTTCCTTTGAGGCTCACGAAGGCTGGAGTGGCCGGAGTCACAGAGGGAAAGGGGAGCGGGTGTGAAGTCACGTGGTGAAGGAAGCAGGAGGGACCCTATCGTGCAAGCAGTTAGGATACATGCTGAGACTTCATCCTTAGATGAGGGGGCCAGGAACGGGGTGGAGGAGTTACAGGGTTTTGAACAGGAGAGAAAAATGAAGAGTTCTGTGTTTTCAAAGCCTCCTGGAATCGTTTTGTGGACTGGAATGGAGGGGATGGGGAGAAGGTGGTAGGAGACCAGTGAGGCAGTTGGCATAGGAATAGAAAACGGCCCTCTTCCTCAATGGTTCACAAGGCACCGCCCACCCACAGCCCCTGGTGTGCATCTTCCCGAAGGGCAAGGAAACCCAGGAGGGGAAGATGAAAGATAGGCTTGGGACCTACTGTACGTCTCCACCAGCCCAACCCACCAGCAGCTGTCCCGGCTGGTCAACACGCTTGGTGAGGTTTTCAAATCTGCATTCAGCAATTCCCAGTGTTGAGCAGGGCGTGCCTGGGGGGCCCTCGTGCACCCTTCCATAATTCAGGACAGCTTTCCTGAGCTGTAGCCCCAAGGGTCCACCTCCCACGCTGCCCATCACCATTGGTTCCTTCCCCACCATCCAGAGGAAGGTGTGGGAAGTTGGGGCTAAAGATTAAGAATTCCGGGCAGCAGCAAGGGAGTCCAAGAGAAGGAAAATGTATTCTGTGAATTGAAGTCCCAAGTCAAATCAGATAATTATTCTAAGTGCACAGAAGAGTTAAGAACGGATGCCTATTTCATGCAGATTTGGCAAGTGAGGGAACCAACAAGCCACGTGGTGGATAGAACAAAGGGCTCTGAATGAGGGCTATTGCTGATTTCTCTCCCCAACTTACTGGGTGGCCTTGGATAAGACTTTCGACCTTTCTCACGCTGTTTCCTCACTCTCAAGCAGAGATAATAGTATTTGCCACTTTTATCTTTCAAGGATGCCGTAAACCTCAAGCTCACGAGAAAAGTGTTCTGAAAGTTAAAATCTTGATACAAAAGGGAGGCAGCAGTTTCTTCAGGACCAAAAATCAGATGGCAGGCTTGGGAAAGAGCCAGGCTTCGCTCCAGCTGCCCATGACGTCATCGAGTGCTTTTCACTGGAAATCAAGACTTCGTGTTCTAGTATATCTTAGGGTCTACAGTGCCCCCGCCAGATGCGCTTTTCCACCGCTTGCCCCACACTTGTCCCTGCTCCCGCGAGCCCCCCGATTCTTCAGACTGTTAGCTGAGACCCTGCCGAAGTGTCTTCAATCAAGTTACAGGGCAGCCTTCCCTCTCCTCTGCTGAAGTCAGTGAAGAAATGCTTCAAACCCAGTCGGGGGCCACCATAAGCCAGGGTTCTGGCGATGTCTAAAGCAGGAGAGGTCTCAAACAATAGGACGGTGAGTGCAGTACAGGTTTTCATCTTGATTTGACTTCTAGGAAGGATAGAAAACTGACTTCCTTGCTGAACGCATCAGCCCGTCTCCCCCTGCCCCTTCACTATGGAAACAAGCCCTCTGTTGCATTTCTTCAAACGTGTACCATATCTAAACTGTTTCATTCGTCTGCTCATCGTCTGCCTCTCCACCAAAAAGAAAGCTCCCTAGGTTGAGAAGTCAAGTCTGTCTTATTCAATACTGTAGCTCCGATACCTAAAACTATGTCCAGCACATAGTAACTGCTCAGTAAAAAAATAATAATAATAATAATAATTTTTTTTTCTTTGACAGAGAGAGACACAGTGAGAGAGGGAACACAAGCAGGGGGAGTGGGAGAGGGAGAAGCAGGGAGCCCGATGCGGGGCTCGATCCCAGGACCCTTGGATCATGACCTGAGCCAAAGGCAGACGCCTAACGACTGAGCCACCCAGGCTCAGTAAATTTTTGATTGACTGAATGAATGGATGCTGATTTTTTTTAATCTGTATATTACCTGTTATCGGTCTTCACCAACCAGAATAGGTCTTCACCCACCAATACCTAGAACCCCCAGCACTTGAAAAGCATTCGCTGAATGAAGGAAGGAAGGAAGGAATGTCCGAGATGAATATAGGCTGAGGAATTCCTGGAGGAAAAGGAATCTGAGCTGGCCTTACAAGGGTTAGTCAAGTTTGGATATATCCTCGTATTAATCTCGTTATTCTGTGAGATCTGATATTAACAACGAGTTAACATTATCAGAGGGCTTGTATGTGAGGCACTAGGTGGGGCACTTTATCACCATGTTTTATATTCCAGAGAACATATTTGGACCAGCTTATAAGCCAACCTGAAATAATTTTCTGCATTAAAAAAAAATTGGGTTTGACACATTCTTGTCGTGGAAGTCAACCATTGTTCCAGTGATGCTCCAAACAGCTGCAGACCAGAGGAAGCCAGAGGCCTCTCCTCCCGCCTGCTGTTGAAGCAGCTGGTGGGTTAACAAAGACCACCCCAGCCCTTGTAGCTATCAGCAGCTGCTTGAGCGGATGGAAATTCTGCTACCCATCGAGCCCAACGGATGAGCGCAGAGGGAGTAGACTTGGCCATCGGTATGACCAGTGTGTGCCAGCCCTAACGTGGAGGAAGTTTTTGAGCCCCTAAAGGTCAACTAGTTAGCACGATTCAGACAAGAACTCTCCGGAGTTGCAGCAAGAGCTTCTGTGTATGCCCGCCGCCAGGTACGAGGATGGCCACCCGCCACCTGCTGGCCTGGGGGCCTGGGGGCCTGGGGAGGTCTATTGGTGAGGCTCGCTGTAAACCTGTTTCCGTACTTGCCTCAGCCCCATGCAAGGCTGCAAAGCCAGACTTCTAGATTTGTCGAGTATTGGAGGTGAAGGGAGTCAGAGAGATTATTTGGACTAAACCCCATGTCCAAGGGATGAGCCACGCATCTGATGGAGTCTGGAGGGTCATCGTCGTGCCCCAGGTCCAAAGCCAGCTGACGGCAGTTGAAGGGTCAAGACTCTTAACCCAAGGGCAGTGCTCTTGGGTCATTTTTGGACTAAAGAGGTTTCTGCAGTATTATTATTACGTGGTTCTGTTGCTTTCTCTTTTTTCAAACAGCAGTCATTAATATGTTATTAACAACACTTAAGAACAATATTATCAAGCAAGTCAATGTCAAACTTAATGCTAAGGGTTTTATTTAAAGTTAACCTTAACACTCATGATAGGGGTGCCTGAGTGGCTCAGTGGGTTAAAGCCTCTGCCTTCGGCTCGAGTCATGATCTCAGGGTCCTGGGATCGAGCCCCGCATCAGGCTCTCTGCTCAGGGGGGAGCCTGCTTCCTCTCTCTCTGCCTTCCTCTCTGCCTACTTGTGATCTCTCTCTCTGTGTCTAAATAAATAAATAAAATCTTTTAGAAAAAATAAAACACTCATGATACTCTGCTTTCGTTTATTCAGAATTAAGGAAGTTTCCGGGTAAGAGAATATCTGAGTGATCCATCTTGTAGAAATTATAATCTTGCCATAATTTACAGTGTAATTAATGACTCTCAACAAAAAAAAAACAAACCAGACACAATTGAGGTTTTCTTGGGCGATAGAATAGAAGATTCTCGGGCTTCGGAAGCAGACGGCTGGGGTTCTAGTCTAGGTTCTAGACTCCACAGTCCTCTAAATGTGTGACCTCAGCCAGGTTGCTTAACCTCTCTGAGCTTTGGGCCCCTCGTCTTTCAATCGAGGATAATCAAACAGCTGCCATTTGCTTCTCACCACGTGACCCTGCCGCCCTGGCCGCGACAACTTCCGTCAGCGATGGCCTCTTGCGGTCCTCCGTGGAAGGCCAGCTGCCTGAAAGCAGGCCTTGAGCTGCACCAACAGGGATGGCCCATTGGGACAGTCGCTGAGCCATCAGAGCTCCTGACCGGACATTTGAATGGGACGTACTCTGAGAGGATCCAGAGAGTGACATGATCCAGAAGCCTGGAGACAGAGAGGAGGAGGCACCGAAGCCATTAGTGAACAGAAACAGCACAGCACAGGAAAGAGGAAGGGAAAGAGCATCAGTCACGTGGTGGCAGGGCTGAGATAACTAGTTAAGCAGGTCCAGAGGCTTTTGCAAAGTGAAGGCAGTAATGGAGGCAGGAAAAGCCACCGATAGGCAGGCCAGGAGGAAGATGGGTAGGGAACTGGCGCGCCTGGGTGGCTCCCTCAGTTAAGCGTCTGCCTTCGGCTCAGGTCATGATCCCAGGGTCCTGGGATGGAGTCCCTTCTCCTTCTCCCTCTCCCTCTCCCCCTGCTTGTGTTCATTCTCTCTCTCTGTCAAATAAATAAAATCTTAAAAAAAAAAAAAGATGGGAAGGGAATGAATCGCAGCCGTGCCCAGCAGCGGGAGAGGCGGGCCAGCATGCGTGGAAGAGGGACCTCCACGGAGGGACGAGTTCCCGAGTCGCTCCAGGGTCCCTTCAGCTACTGGGGCCTCACCATCCTCGGCATAGTCCGGCGGCTGCTCTCTAAAACGAGTTCTGGGTATCTTGCAGAGACAGAGAAGAAAATATCAAACGTGGTCTTTCCTCTCAGGGAGTGCTTCTGTCTCCTTCCCAGAAAAGTAGAGTGAAGAGGGAACACGCAAAATCAAGGCTGGTCGCTAACCCCGCAGGCTTCCTGAGCAGAGGTGGGCCTCATTCCCAGCTCTGCCACGTGCCGTGTCGACGGGGCAAGCTGAGAATTGCGTGATCCCCGTGGGGCTCCCCGGGTTCCCCTGGGGCAGCTTCAGACAATGGGTATTTCCTCCTTGAGCGCCCCATCTCCACTGTCCTAATTCCCGGGCCTCCGGCCCGCTGTCTTGCTGGGATGCAGCCCGCCTCTGCTCTGGGAGACGTGGAGAAAGCCAGGGGAGAGGAGATCAGAAAAATGGGTCAGGAAAGGCTGCCCCCAGTTATCACAGGGGAGGAGGACCCAGAGCCCAGCTTCATGCACGGAGGCTCACACCAGGCCCTCCCAGGGCCCGCTGGCTTCGGGCCACTGTAAGCTGTGCCTTCCCCTCTCCGGCCCGGGCCTCTGCGAGCAGCCTCTCTGTGCTAGAGAGGGACCGAGGGACAGCGACGCTCCAGCTGCACAGAAGTTCCTAGAAAGTCCAATGAAATGGATGTCATTCCTTTGCTGTGAGTAATCAGCCCAACAAAGCCCACTGGTATTTCCGAGTCCATTCCCAGTGCCCAGAGCCCAGCCCAGCGGCACAGCAGCTGCAGGGACTGCAATGCAGCTCGCCAGCACTTTGTCCGGGATTCTGCCTTCGGGAAAGTCTCTCGGCCCGGAAGTGGAGAGGCACCCTGAAGGTCACTCCCATCCATGCCCAGCCTCTGGGCCTAAGTATTTGAAGACATGGGTGTTTGGAGACCGCCTTTAACTCATCCGAGTATGGGGACCACGGGAGCGAGGGTGGGGACAGGAAAATGACGGTCTTCATCTCCTTGATCTTCCCCTGGAAGGGGCTGCAGGAGAGAGCAAGGCAGAGAAAGGGCAGCTCGGCCTCCCAGTGGGGTCTCTGCTCCCTTGCCCAACCCCCATCTTTCTCCTTCCTCTTCTGTCTTTGGTAAGCGGACAGGCCTTCCCTGCCTTCCTCCCCTTCCAGGCCACTCATCAGAAGTCCGTGGCAGCCACCAGCCCTGGCTGTGTCTGGGTGCAGAGCTGCCCCTAATTCTCTGAGGAGTGGCAGGTGGGGCTTCCCTAACTGAGAGCCCATGGGCGGGGGGCTGGGGGGGTGGGGGGGGTCCTTTCTTTTACGTTAGCTTATTCAGTAGTCACAGCAACCCCCCCGCTCCCCAGAGGTGTTATTACCCATCTTTACCACCGAGGAAACTGAGGCACAGCAAAATTAAATGGCTTGCTTTCCACTGCCTGGACAAACCTCCTGCGATCTCCAGGCTCGATTTTAAAAAGACAGCAGCTCTGAGGGCTCCCTGTCCCTCAACCAACCCCCATCCAAAACGAAAGAATGGCACCCACACAGGCCACAAGCCACAGCTCCCTGCCTGCAGCCCCAGCAGGAAAACTCTCAAGCGTCCCCTCCCAGATGGGGCCGCTTGTCTCTCAGCAGAATTTTCAGGCAGGCATTAACGTTCCCTG
>CM052807.1:32926084-33035894 GCA_028533885.1 Nasua narica
CCCCCAGGCTGGAGAAGGAGAGGCTCCCAACTAAGGGCTCTCTCTCAGCTCCTTCATTTCCTTCCCCCTCCCCTCCCCTCCCCTGTGTCCCCAGGCCAACCATTGATAGTGAAAGAGAGGAAACATCTGCTCCGGGTTCAGCTCTTCTGCCCTCCGGTCAGGGCGACATATAGGAAGAGAGGGTTGGAGGGACTGCAACCTTGAAATAAACCAACGGTTCAGCTGCAGCGCACCCTTACCCTGTGTCCTTCTCCCCAACCCCGTCACCCTCCCAGCAACAACGCCCCCCGCCGGTCCCCACCCCTGCCGCCACCCGGCACACAGCTGCGGCCACCACTTCCAGAAACCAGAGCGATCCACTGGCCAGAGCGGGGGTTCCGGGACGTCCCTGGCAAGACAACGAAGACACTGATGGTCCCAGGGCCAGGGTGGGCCGTCACTAGACAGTCTCCCAAAACTCCCGAAATGTGGTCTTCCTCCAAGTCTTCTCCGTTCCCCTCTCCCTCTCTGATCACACTGAACGATCTTCTGTGGGTCATTCACTCCGTGCTGGGAACGGACACAGATTATTTTATTTCATCATCGTAATGGCCCTTCTTACAGATGACAGAGTGAAAGCGCAGGAAGGTGCAGTCACTCGGCTAACGTCACACAGCTGTGAAGTGGGGAGAGTTCAGACGCAAAGCCTACTGGACTCCAAAGCTTATGTTTTCAGCCTCTACACCAAGCAGTCCCAAGAGTGCCCCCAAATCCTTTGTTCCCTCCCACCAGACCCCCCGGTATTCAGGCACCAAGCGCCATCTTGGAACAACTGGCCCTAGGCTGCCGGCCTCCGCCTATCCGTCAGGAATGTTCCGCTCGCTCGTTTCATTCATGTTCCAAGTGAGGACTCGAAATCTACCATGTGGTCAGCATGTGCTCCTTACTGAGGAAGAACCAAATACTTTAAACACCATTCCTAACTTCCACAAGCTATGGGGCTGTTGGGGGGCAATGATAAATGGGATGGCGCGGAGACTAAATGTTCCCAGACCTTCGTGAAGGGGGGGCTACCTGGTTAGCTCAGGCCTGTTCTCTGCCTCCTGTCTCCCAGTTCTCTTTGTAGCTTTGAAAAATAAATCCATGCTGAGCACCCAGAGTGAGGGGAGACAATGAGGTCCCAGTCGCTGTTTGGTGAGGAACATCCTGGGCGCGGTGTGGACCGTTCCCAGCAACCCCCACCACCACCCTGGGGATCCCAGCTGGTGACCATCTCGAGCCCAAAGGAGGACGGGAGCAAATATCTGGTGCCAGTTAAGGAGGCCATAAATCCACTGGGGAAGGCAAGCAGTATGTCACAGAAGTTGCAGTTTATGAGCAGAGGGGAGATTACAAGGGGATGTTGGGTCTTGTTGGGGGAGGGGACCTGAGTGACTGATGAGGGACCAGGCTTGATCCTGCAGGCCACGGGGAGGTCACGACTCGCACCATGCATCGTGGGGCGGTGTCTGGAAAAGCAGAGGGAGGAGAGGGTGGTCTTCAGGGCTATCCTGTGGCCGCAGCGTTCCTGACAGCCGGCCCAGGGCTTCCAGGCCCGATGCAAAGCAACCATGATGAGCTTTGGAGCTGGGCAGACCTGGGTGGGAAGCCCAGCGTCGTTGTTACTAGCGGTGTGAGCCTACACAAGTCATCTCAGCCCTCTGAACCGTGGTTGTTATCTCTACGATGGGCATCATAATGCCGACACCACAGTGTCGTGGTGAGAAGTCAATGAAACGCGTGCGTGAAGAATTTCACGTGGTACTTGACATATGCAGACCCCTCCAGATGGGCAGCTCTTATTTCCTCCTGTCTCCGCGTCTGGGTGATGGTGCCAGTTCATTCATCGGTTGGAAAGCATGAAAACGCGATTGAGAGTTTATAGACTCTCTCTCTGTTCTTAAGACTCCCTGGGAAAAATGTCCCCATCTTCAGCAAAATCATGCTGGTGGTGAGGTGCTCTCACTCCAACAGAGAAGTCTCCAGCGGCTCGATCAATAGCCAGCATTGTGCCAGAAACCTGCGCAATGCTGGACACACACACACATACACACACACTCAATAAATGACTTATGTGATGAATGAATGAGTCCCTTACATACGTGGAAAGAGAACATCGTTCAGGAGCATACTGAGTAGATGGTACATACAGCGAACACACATGCAACCTTTCCCCACCTACTCTGCCCCCCAGGAATTTGGAAATGTGGGGACTGAAAGTCTCAGGGAAGAAAGTCATGTTGGGAACCTACACTGCGTCAGAGCAAAGTCTGTGATTACCTTCAAGACAGAATGATTCCCTGGGCATCCCGCCTTCACTGGAACGTATCTGGAGGGCTAGCTACTGAAAAGAAGGTTAGTCCTAAGGGGGAGGAAAAGGCAAAGGGGCGCTAGAGAAAATCCAGAGACCCGGCCTGGGAGAGAGAGCATCCTGGTCCTAAAGGCAGCTCTGTCTTTCTTGGAGGGGGGGACACATCAAATTATCGTCACGTGATATCCTTAAGCATTTTAACCTTAAACTAACCTCTGTGGTTTCATTTTATGCTCCCATATGATGGGAACCTGACTTCCAGCGAGCTCTACCCTCGAGAAGAGGAGGGATGGTAGCCCACGGGCAGTTCCAGGGAGATGGCCTCAGCTCTCCCTGTCAGGCTGAGTCAGCCGCGTCACACCGGGGCCCTGCGAGACCCAGTGTTGGGGCGGGAGGCTGGAGAGCCTGATGGCCGGCAGCGTCACGCCACCACTGGCCTGTCGCCCCAGGAAGCCCCGCCTTCCCTGCCCCTTCCTATGGAGCTTTCAGACTACACATCCCTACTTCAACATACATCAGGGTCCACGAAAACCCTGCAAGTTAGGGAGGTGTTTGTATACCCATCTTTGTAAACAAGGAAATAGAGACTCTAAAGAGTTCATTAACTTGTCCAAAGACCCCCAACTTTGTAAACCAGTTTGGATTCCAAATTGGCTCTGACTCTAAAGTCCGTGTTCTTTCCATTACTCCATGCCATTCCAGGATGTCTTTAAGGAAGAAATCGTGGGGGCATCTGGCCGGCTCAGTCATTAAAGCATATGACTCTTGATCTTGGGGTCGTGAGTTCAAGTCCCGCATTGGGTGTGGAGCTCACTTAAAATAATTTTTTAAAAAGTAATTTTTAAGGAGCGCCTGGGTGGCTCAGTTGCTGTTAAGCGTCTGCCCTCGGCTCAGGTCGTGATCAAGCCCCGCATTGGGCTCCCTGCTCAAGGGGGTGGGATGGGAATCTTCTTGTGATCCTCTCCCTCTCACTCTATGCCCCTCCCCCTCTAAGATAAATATGTCTTTAAAAAACAACAACTACAAAGTGATTGGACCAGTTTTCACCTTCAACAGCAGTGCTTGAGAGTTTCCATTGTCCCACATCTACAACACATGGTATCATCAGACCTTTTAACTTAAAATTGTACCTCACTATTAGTGAGAATATTTGTGAGACTAAACATTCTTTCTTGTGCTTTTGACCACTTGGCTTTCCTTTTTCTATAAAATGTCTGTTTGTGTCTTTTGCTCATTTCTCTAAGTTGTGCTTTTCTGAATGATTAGATGAATGCTTGATATATTCTGAACACTAATCCTTTTTGTTGTATAGGTATCATTTCCTATAGTGTGTACATATTTTTTTAATGATGATTTTTGAGAATCAGAAGTTCTTCATTTTGACACAGTCAAAATTATTGCTCTATTCTTTTTTGTTATTTTGCTTATTGTGCTTTGTTTATAAAATATATCGATATCCTAAATTCATAAAGACACTCACCAGCATTTTCTTGTAAAAGGTTTAACATTTTGATTTGCACATTTAAACTTTTAATTCATCTGAAATGTACGCGCATGTACAGTGTAAAGTACAGAAACAATTTCATATGGATAACTGATTATCCTAATACCATTTATTGGATAATCTTACTTTCCCACGGACGTTCAATGGCAGTTCTGTGACATATTGGGTTTCTTAATATGTATGAACTGGTTTCTGGGCTTTGTCTTGTTCCATTGCCCTAATTATCTGTCCCTTCATCAGTACCCAACCAATCGTCAGTATCCACTTCTTATAAGTCTTTTTTCTTTTAGATTTTATTTATTTATTTGACAGAGAGAGAGAGATCACAAGTAGGCAGAGAGGCAGGCAGAGATGGGGAAGCAGGTTCCCCGCTGAGCGGAGAGTCCGATGCGGGGCTCGATCCCAGGACCCCGAGATCATGACCTGAGCCGAAGGCAGAGGCTTAACCCACTGAGCCACCCAGGCGCCCCTTCTTACAAGTCTTGATATCTAAAAGGATAAGTTCCTCACTTTCACTTCTTCAGGAGTTTCTCAGCTATTGTTAGTCTCTTGTGCTTCAAATAAGTTTTAGAATCAGGTGGCCACATCCCACGAGAAAGAAAAAATCTCCACCTATTGGGATTTTTATTGCAATTTCATTGAATCTAAAAATAGATCAAAATGCGGAGAATCTACGCTGTACACTAGTGCATCTTTCTACCCAGAGCTATGGCTTTTCTCTTCATATTACTCAGGCATTCTAAATAAGACTTGATGACTTTTCGCATTTTTCCTCATAAAAGTCTTGCACATCTTAAAATGTGTTTCTGAGTACCTTGTTTTTTGTTGCCCTGTGTTATTGTCTTTAAATTAAATTTCTTGGGTTTTGATGGTGCATAAACATCAACTCTTGCATAGTGATCTTTTATCTGGCAACTTTGATAAACTTTATTCATTCTAGTAATTTGTCTTTATTCATCCTAGTAATATTGTTCCATCCTAGTAATTTGTTTAGGTTTTCTACACGAACAGTCACATAATCTGCAAATATGACAGTTTTGTTTCTTTCTTTTCTATTCTTTATAACTTTCATTTCTTTTTCTTTCATACTGTACTGGCTAGGATTCATAACAACATTGAATAAAAGTAATGAGAAAATAGCCTTGGCTTTTTGCTGAACCCAAAGGGAAATTTTTAAATATTTTATTATCATGTGATTTCTTTGACTGTGGTGTGTGCACACAAGTACACACACCCTTGAGCGTGCTAAAAAAAAAACAACCCACCTCATCGGGTTAAGGAAGTCACCTTTGATTCCTAGTTAGGCAAAGACTCGGACTTTTATCATAAAGCAAATATTGGATGTTATCAAGCACTTTCTGTCTCTATTGAGATGCTCATATGGTTTTCTTCTCTTAATGAGCTGTTAGGTAGCAAACTAAATCTAGTGATTTTCTAAATCTAGAGAACTAAATTAAATTTCCATTCTGGAAATGAATCCAACTTGATCATAACTTATTTTCTGTTTTCTGTGGGGTTCATGTCAATATGATAATGTTGTTTAGGATTTTTACTTCTATGTTCATAGTGAAGTGGTTCTGTGACTTTTTTTTCTCTGACAACTGTGTTTCATTTGGGTATCAAGATTATATTGGCCTCATAGAATATCTTAAGAAATAAATGTTTTCTTTTACTCTATAGAAGGATTAAAATAATATTGGAATTATCTTTTTCTCTATTGCTTGACACGCTCATAAAAAATCATCTGGGAAGGGGCACATGCACCCAGATATTTATAGCAGCAATGGCCACAATAGCCAAACTATGGAAAGAACCTAGATGTCCATCAACAGATGAATGGATAAAGATGTGGTACATATATACAATGGAATACTATGCAGCCATCAAGAGAAACGAAATCTTGCCATTTGCAACAACATGGATGGAACTAAAGGGTATTATGCCAAGCAAAATAAGTCAATCAGAGAAAGACAATTATCACATGATCTCTCTGATGTGAAAAATTTGAGAGGCAAGGCAGGGGGGTTGGGGGGGTGGGGGAGGGAAATGAAACAAGATGGGATCAAGAGGGAGACAAACCATAAGAAACTCCTAAACTCACGAAACAAACTGAAGGTTGCCAGGGGGTAGGAGAGGTAGGGATAGGGTGGCTGGGTTATGGACATTGGGGAGGGTATGTGCTATGGTAAGTGCCGTGAAATGTGTAAGCCTGATGACTCACAGACATGTACCCTGGGACAAATAATGCATTATATGTTAATAAAATAAAAAATAAATAAAAACAAAAAAAATCATCTGGGATTGATATTTTCTATGTAAAGATGTTGTTAACTACTCATTACCCAAATTTAATGGTTTTCCACTTTCTCTTGAGTCCATTTTGGCAATTAATATTTTGCCAGTAATTTGTCTTTTTCACTTAAGTTTTCAAATTTATTGCCAATAAATGACTTAGAATAGTTTCTCATGTTTTCATTCATAATACATCAGGAGTATACTAGATTCCAAGGGCTGCTATAACAAAATACCTGAAACTGGGTGGCTTAAAACAATAGAAACTTATTAATTAATTAATTAATTTATTTATACAACAGAAACTTATTATTTCAAAGTTCTGAAGGCTAGAAACCTGAAATCAAGGGGTTACCAGAATTGACATCTTCAGAGGGATCTGAGGGAGAATCTGTTTTGTGCCTCTCTTCTAGTTTCTTTTTTTTCTTTTTTTTTGTTTTTGTTCTCTTCTAGTTTCTAATGATGGTTAGGAATTTGGGGCATTCCTTCGCTTGTAGACACATCATTTCAATCTCTGCCTTTACCTTTACATGGGCTCTCCCTGTGTCTATGTCTGCGTCTCCTCCCTTCTTGTAAGGGCACCAGTCACAGGGGATTAGAGCCCACTCTAATGACTGCGTCTTAACTTAATTAGAACTATAAAGACCCTATTTCCTAACAAAGTTACATTCATAAGTACTGGAGGTTAAACATCTTTTGGGAGTACACAGTTCAACCCATAGGAAGTAGTCAAATCTTCTTTCTCGTTTCTAATGTTGCTGTTTGTGCTTCTCTTTATTTCTTAGTCATTCTTGCTGGTAGTTCTGGATTTTATCCATCTTTTTAAAGAAGCATCTTTTTTTTAAAAAAAGGTTTTATTTATTTATTTGACAGAGAGAGAGATCGCAAGTAGGCAGAGAGGCAGGCAGAGAGAGAGGGGGAAGCAGGCTCCCCACTGAGCAGAGAGCCCGATGTGGGGCTCGATCCCAGGACCCCGAGACCATGACCTGAGCTGAAGGCAGAGGCTTGAACCCACTGAGCCACCCAGGCCCCCTTAAAGAAGCATCTTTAACCTTTGTTAATCTTATTTTATCTTTTTGTTTCTTTCGTTAATTCTGTTCTTTATTAATCATCCCTTCTACTTTTTAAAAGATTATTCTTTTATTCTATATTTTTTATTTATTTTATTTACTTATTTGAGAGAGAGAGAGAGCAGGAGAGACAGAGCGTGAGCAGAGGGGAAGGGGCAAAGCAAGAGGGAGAAGCAGGCTCCCCACTGAACAGGGAACCCTATGTGGGGCTCAATCCCAGGACTCTGAGATCACGACGTGAGCCAAAGGCAGACGTTTAAACTACTGAGCCACACATGCACCCCTATTCTAATTTTTTTAAATTTGGATGTTTACCGTGTTGCTATTCAGATTTTCTTCTTTGCTAGTATATAAGCATACGAGCTATATATTTTCTTCTAACCAATTTCTAACCACCTTTAACCATTGTTTTAAGTTTATTCCCTACATTTTAATATGTAATATTAAACATTTTCTAATTTCCATTATGATTTATTCTTTGACACTAGAGTTCTTCAGAAGCGTGTCTTTAAATTTCCAAGCATAGAACTATTTTTTTGTTTTCATTTGGTTTTTGATTACTTACTTAATTTATTTGTAGTCATGTATGCAATCTATAAGATACTGAAACTTCCCGAGACTTGCTTTACGCCATAGAATGTAGACAACTTTCTTAAATGTTCCAAATACGCTTGAAAGAAATGTCTCTTTTCCATTTTGTAGGTATAATAGAATTCTGTATACCTCCATAAGATCAAAGTTGTTAATTGTATTATCCAAATCTATATTTTTTTACTTTCTTGTTTCTTTTTTTTTTTAAAGATTTTATTTATCTATTTATTAGGAAAGAGAGAGAGTGAGAGAGAGCATGAGAAGGGAGAAGGTCAGAGTGAGACGCGGACTCCCCATGGAGCTGGGAGCCCGATGTGGGACTCGATCCCGGGACTCCGGGATCATGACCTGAGCCGAAGGCAGTTGCTTAACCAACTGCGCCACCCAGGCGCCCCTACTTTCTTGTTTCTTGATCTATCAAATATTGAGAGGGAATTTTATTTTAGTTAAAATTTTATTTATTTATTTGACAGAGAAAGAGACAAAGAGAGAGAGAACACAAGCTGAAAGAGTGGAAGAGGGAGAAGCAGGCTTCCCGCAAGCAGGGAGCCCAATGTGGGGCTCGATCGCAGGACTCTGGGATCATGACCTGAGCTGAAGGTAGTGACCCAGTGACTAAGCCACCCAGGCGCCCCGAGAGGGAATTTTAAATCTTCCCACACTGATGGAGATTTGTCAGTTTCTCATTGTGGTTCTTACAATTTTGTTTTATATATTTTGAAGCTATGTTACTGGTTACATACAAGTTGAAGCCTGATAAATCTTTTCTATAAATTGAACTTCTTAAAAAAAGATTTATTTAGGGGCACCTAGGTGGCTCAGTGGGTTAAAGCCTCTGTCTTTGGCTCGGGTCATGATCTCAGGGTCCTGGGATCGAGCCCTGGATCGGGCTCTCCGCTCAGCAGGAAGCCTGCTTCCGCCTCTCTCTCTGCCTGCTTGTGATCTCTCTCTGTCAAATAAATAAATAAAATTTTTAAAAAATGTGAAAGTGAATCACAGCAAAGTGAAGGGACTTGCTTACATCATACTATCTTCCAACTATATAGTAAGCCCTTTCCTAACAATCAAATAAAAATTAAAATAAACAAAAGTCATCTCACTAGTATCACTGTGCCCGTGTGGATTTTAGGGTGTTGTGCTCAGACCTGAGACAATCCGAACAAAATCTAGATCAATATTCCCATGGTCCCAACCTGTCCCCAGACCTCTTCTCTCCTGCCGTACGTCCCATTATTCGATCTTACAGAAACTCTCTTCCAAGTGATACGCCTTTCTAGACTCCAAATCCTTAAAGCCGCCACATCTGGGAAAAAAAAAAAAGAAGAAGAAGAAAAGAAAACTTCTGTCAATGGAGAAACTTAAAATCATGAAGGGAAAGAAGGAACAGGGAGTAAAAACGAGCTGCAGTCCACTATCCTCATTCTCAAAAGGCCACGCGAAGGGTCAAGGGCTGAGGTCACCACATCCAAAAATGGGAGTCACACCCAGGCCTGCTGTACATAAATAGTCAACTTCCTTCCATGGTAAAACCACTGAAGGAGGACTCCTGGAGCTAGAAAATTGCCCTCGGGTGTGTGCACAGGCTGAGACCCTGTCACCAAGGGTGATCTAGGGGGACCATGGTCTAGGGCAGTGCTCCTTAAATGGTGGTGAGCATCCGGATCCTGGAGGTAAGTGGGGGGGAGGGGGCACTGATCCCAGAGCTGCTGGTTCAGCCAGTCTGGGGTGGGCCCTGAGAATTTGCATTTCTAAGATCCTAAGTACTTACTTAGTGCTTTCTGAATGGTGAGGAAGCTGCTTGTTTTACTCTTCTAAACTGTCCCTTCCTTTGGGTAAGAGCCCACCACTTAAAGGAAATATTAAAGGAAAGAAGACTGAAGGGGCTCAGGCCAAGACGTGTGCCCAGAGGGCTGTCACCCTGTCTCCGGGCTACCAGCCCCTTGTCCCCCTGCTTTTTGAGACTCTCCAGCCCCGGACAAAAGGAGAAGTAAGCGAAGGAGAAGTGAAGAAGACACAGGAGGGCAACGGGAAGTGGCAAGCCACGGGGCCTGAGAAGCTTTAGAGAGAAAAAAGGAGAACCACGCAGGGAAATGGAGCTCGGGTCAGAGCCGCAGAGCCCAGGCAGAGGGGCAAAGCTGGGTCACGCCTAAGGAGGGGAGCGGGGCCGGAGACTTGGGACCCAGACTTCGAGACCAGGAGGGAGCTGGGAGGCTGGCCAGCGCTGCCCCCGACCTGCAGGGCCCGGCCACACGGTAGTGTGGCTCGCCCACCCCACGCCGCAGCTGGCTGCAACCTTGTCATCGGCCCTCCCGCCTTGTCGCTGCCCCTTGACACCTCTCGGGACAACAGCTGCCGCCTTGCCCTTCCTGCATCGAACTGCTTAAACGTCCCACTGCCCTGTCCAGTCCCGTTGAGAGGTGAGACACGCGCGAGCGCTCGCACACACACACACTCCACGTGGGGGGGAAGATTGGAGGAGGGGATGACAACTCTGGGGACTGCAGTTGATTTGCTGCTCCTTAGAGGACCCAAAACTTTTCCTTAAAGGAAAAAAATGCAGAGAGGCCCCAACTCCTGATTGGCCAGCGGCTAGCCTCTGGAATGTCTCACGTACCGTATATGCTCTCATAGAGGATGCCGCTGCGGAAGAAATGTGTCCTCTTTGCCAAGCCGGGGGCGGGGGGGGGGGGGCGGGATACAATGGCAGCAACGGCACACTGATTTCCCCACTAAAGCCTTGTCTCCCCCCCCAGTCTGTGACGATTGCTCTAGCAATCCAGTTTTGCAGGGGCCCCCTCTTGGCTGGAAACGAAGGCAAAAGTATGTCATTGACAAGAGGGAGAACAAGGACTTCTCTGATTCTTTTCCTCGAGGCTCATCGTCGAAACACACACTACTGTTTTCCCCGGGGCTTCTCATAGGCAAGTATATACGGTACTTCATGTGAGGAATGTTCTATTCACAATCTCCAACCTTTTTGAATAGGGGAAGGGATTAGAATGATCTTATAGCTGATCAATTCTCCGGTGCCTGGAGCACTCCTCCCCCATGACCTCGTGCCCCCAGGCAGAGCCCTTCCTCTCCCACATCCACCACCTTCCCCCCCCAGCCAACAGTACATTCTTGCACCGCCCCCCCACCAGGGCCAGGAGGGCTAAACAGAGGAGCGAAGAGGGGGGCCAGGCAAGGAGACGAAGTTTCTGTCTGAACGTGTGCTGCAGTTACATTCCAGAGGCAAACAGAAAATAAAATAGAAAGAATTAGGGTTCGGTCACCACTGTTTTGTATTATCCACGGCTCTGCAACTCTTCATTCATGCAGATAACCGCCAGTGGACAAGATTCCCATCGAAGGTCAGAAATGGAGAGCCTCAGAGACTGTCTTGTCTGCCCGGCTCTGTTTTTCAGTAGCCGCGCTACGGATCAGAGAGGTTCAGTGACCCGACTAAGGTCACACAGCCAGTTCCGACAGAGCCAGGATGAGCCCTCCAGTCTCCTAAAACGTGGGTCAGGGCTCATTCCATACTCACACTTGCCTTTTTTTCACATACATGGAAGTATTTATTGACTGTCTCTTCCTTCCCACAGACCCGTGGGTGAAGGCAGAGGTCAGAGTGGAAGACCCGGGACTTTTGATGGGTGGGCTGTCCTTGAGGATAGGCAGGCCCCCTTGAGGGCTGAGAAGGTCTCCCAACGATCCTCTCACAATGACCGTCAGCTGGTTGCACAAACTCAGGGCAATTGAGGGGAACTGAAATCTGATCTTTCTCTTTCTTCTCCTCCCCCCCTCCGCCCCCAACAGGGTCTGCGAGCCAGTGAAAACCCCAGCCAGACATACTAAGCACTAAGGGGCCTCTGAATCCCTGAGACACACAGAAAAGCCCTGCCTGCTGATCTGGGGAGCTGCAGGGCACGTCCGCTTTGCCTCCTTGCTGCAGCTGTCACCGTAGCCAACGCAGGCAAGGCTTTCCCTGTCCCTGTCTGTGTCCACGCCGGGGCGAGTGTGCGTGTGCGTGCACGCACAGACGTGGGAGCCCTGGCCTGCGTCCGTGTGTTCTTTCGCACGCAGCCGCTTCCTCTTCTGCGCTCACTGCCACGATCCTCTGAGAGGTCAGCACAAGGTTTCCATTAGTGAAGCACATTTTTGTGCTATGGATATTAAAGCAGGGGGGAAAGAAAGCAGACTGTTGTCCATGATGGATGGCTTTTCTAGAGGACTTCCCAGGGTGGTCCTTAAGGGGGCCGCGATGGAGCCACGAGGGACCCGCCGCCTCACAACATTCCCTTGTTTGAGTTAGACATCTGTGTCGGGGTCTGTCTACTCCGCTGCCGGCCTCTCCCACCTCCATTCATCCCTGCGCTGTCCCCTCCCCCTGCCCCCCCAACACCCCCAACTTCAGTTCACCTGAGCACAAAAAGTACTTCTTTCTAGTTCTCCTTTTCCAGCAAAAAGCCAAGTGTCCCGGGGGCCCGCTCTTGATCCTGGATATGGCTGCCCCTAAGAGGAAGGGATCGCTTGGGGACCAGAGCTCACGAAACCGCACCCATTGTCCCTGCCTTTTCAATATCTCTATTGCCTCATTCGCAACGCCGAGGTTTTCTTAAGCTTTGTACGCGTGATTTTCCACCACCATTGCTTATCAAGTCTACAGCCTGAACGCGAGGAGGTGGACAAAGCAGCAGCTCATCTCTGGGATTTGCAACGGCTTGCACAGTGCCTCAAACACAGTTAGCATGAGTCGGATAAAGGTTTAATATAAAAATAACTAGGAGTCTATGGAAACTTCGTTTATAAATGCACTTTCCCTCAGCGCAGTTAACACCATTTGGTCGTAGAAGCAGGAATGAGCCTCCCGGAGCTTAAGGGCGCAGAGTGGGGAAGCAAATCCAGTCCCCTGACTTGAGGTCCCTGGTATTCCGTCTTGTCACCCTGTTGGAGGGACCTAGAACCACTATTGTGAGAAGGGCCTCTGCCCTCAGGGTGCTTGCAACCTAGCTGGGGGCTCAGAACCTATAGAGGAAATAATAAAGGACAATTCAGGGAAGTAGATGCTAATCACACAACACAAAAATGCTTTGGGGACAGATTGCCCCTAAAGACAGGAATGAATTGCAGACCATTATCCCGATTCAATGCGGAGAAAATGGAAGGGCCATAAAGGATCGGAGCAGTTCACCCAAGGTCAAATCACTGAGAACAAAGGCAAGTTCATCAAATCTTTAATCTAGTTGAAGGGTTTTCAAAGAGCTTTTGGGGACAGGTGGAACTGCGGACCAGAGGCTCAGACCTCCCGGGAGATCAGTGTTGCCCATCCATAGCTTTTTTCCTTCTTTTTTTTTTTTTTTCCCTTCTTCAAGATAGGAATGTTCTCTCCACCACCACAGCAGAACTCAAAGTAAGCCGCAAGATCTATTGCAGCCTCCCAAAAAGCTCATACTCTCCAAGCCTTAGACATTTACATATTAAAGGCTCTGAGAAGTCTTCGGGTCAAAACCAAAAGCAAACTAACAACAAAACCCAAAATAAGGGGGGGAAAATGGGGGGAGGATCTTTGTTCAACTTAATGTGATTTGGGGTTCCCATCTGACCTGCAGAGCCCACGGCTCCTCTCCTTTCTGTTCCTGCCCTTTCCCAGGATAAGCAAGACGACTTCTCTTCCAGGGCCCTGCCAGCGCAGAAGAAGAAAGCCTGGGTCCGGCTAGTTTGGGGAGCCACCCCCCAAGCTGACTTTGCAACACTCAGACCCTGTGGCTCACACATAGAAATCATGCATATTTGCCTCTTTTTTGGGGTGGGCTCTCAGGACCCCGAGCCCATCCCTCCTAGGCACCCTCGTCCACCCCCTGAGCACACAACAGGTGCCCCTCAGACTGTGCCTCATCACCCCTCTTGTGCCCAGTGCATCAAATGACACAGAGCTTGGCATATAAAAGAGACGTGCATAGAAAGTGCAAGCTGAGCTGAATGCCTGTGAGTTACTCTGACACTTTGCTCTTTTATCCCCGCCCCTTTCTCTCCGTAGAGCCAGTCCAGGGTCCCAGGAAGCTAAGTTCAAGAGACTTTGAGATTCTACCTTGAGAGTCCAATGTGCCCAAACCATAGTTCACTGTTCCCTTCCTCCCCAACCTTCCCTCCCCACCAACCCTTGGATGGCCTACAGCCCCAAGATGGCCCTACACCCTAAACCTCCCCCTGCCCCCTCTCCACATCCACTCCCCGCTGCTGCCTCTCGCTTCTCTCTCCTCATTTTCACCCGCTCTGCTCTGAGCGCTCCTTCCTTCTCTCCCTCGCTCTCTTACCCTCTCCCCCGAATCCCCCCCCCCCCCAGCTAGGCTTTCTTCCCATCTGTTGAGGGGTCACTTTTGTTCCAGCCAAGCGGCTGGCTCCAAGGAACCTCTGCTTCGCTGGGCCCTGGACCAATGCCTTCCTCCAGCTGCCCAGCTCGGGATGATCTAAATAAGAAATGTATGTGTCGGCCTGGTGCCTTCAAGGGATGGCCTTCATTGGTCTTCCGGGTTAAAAAGCGCACTTCGGGAATATCCGCATTGGGCTGGGGCAGCACATCTGGTTTGGGCGTGGACATGTGACCATGGCCTCTGGCTCTGTTGCCCAGAGACAATGCAGGTCTGCAAGGGTAGGTATGGGGAGTGTCTTGCTTGGCTCCCTGCCTTGGGTCCTGCTCCCCGTCTCTGGAAGAGTTGGGTACCCAGAAAGACCCAGGCTTTTCCTGGAAAATCCAGATGCATGTTGGAGATGAAGCCGAGCCAAGGGAGGGGGACCCAGGTCCCGTACCCACACTCAAGCTCCTTCTATGGATAGAATGCAAGGGAGATCCAGGTAAAGACAGTGCGGAGGGGCCTGCTGGTGGGGGACATCGAAACCTTCGCTACAGAGGAGGCTGAGAGGCCCCGGGGGAAAGGGCATGACCCACTAAATACACAGGCAAAGGTGCCCCACAGCCCCGGGTCCCAGGTGAAGGCGCAGGAAGCCGGAATGTCTCCGGGTCCTGACATGTGGTTGCAATGATCACAGACCCCTTGGGCTCCAGGGGACCTCAGAGGTCATCTCCTCCATCGTCCTGCTTCCGGGCAAGGCTGGATCTAAGCTAGTCAAGATGTGCAGGCAGCTCTGTTCTTAAAGGTCCCCAGAGAAGGGGAAATGAGCTCTTTTTCACCAAGTGTTAGACTCGGAATCCTGGTGTTGACTTTTTCCATCATCCAGAAAGGTCACGGTTGACAGGGGCTGCGTCGGGAACCGCTTTGTGACTAAGCTGGATGTCTGGACTCCTGGGTCCTCGGTTCAGTCGTGCCCTGTGAGCCCGAGTCTCCCAGGCAGGAAAGTTCAAGTTTCCCAGCGTCACCCCTCGAGCTGCTCTTCAGGCTCTGGTCTCAACTCCATGATACAGGCAAAGGGGTTGGGACGGCGCTCGGCACTAGTGAGCAGCACGTAAGTGCTCATTGGTATTACAGTCGCTGCTGCGGTGGCGGCTTTCAGGGGATGGAAATCAGTTGCTTATCAATTTCCTTCTTTAGGGGCACCTGGGTGGCTCAGTTGGTTGAGCAACTGCGTTCGGCTCAGGTCATGATCCTTGAGTTCCAGGATCGAGTCCCACATCGGGCTCCCAGCTCCACGGGGAGTCTGCTTCTTCCTCTGACCTTCTCTCCTCTCATGCTCTCTCTCACTTTCTCTGTCTCTCAAATAAATAAATAAAATCTTTAAAAAAAAATACTTATCGTCAATTTCCTTCTTTAAAATCACCACCGTCTACTCCACCGTCCTAAAGGCAAGGAGGGGATTTGGGGATCACAGCTGAGATGTCTTCTCTGACCCTCCTCTCCCTCCACCTCCCCCCTGCCTCCCCAGCCAGGTTATCCCCCCTCCACCTTCTGCGTGTTCCCATAACCACGTGACCTGACCTTTGCGAAAAGGCAGTGGCACGAGACAGCGCAATGACCAAAGTCTCCCACTAGGGTAGCCCTGTAATTTATTAGCCAACGCAGGACGCTTTTGAGAGTGAAAAGGGCTGCTGCTAATTGTGTGGGACAACACGCATCAAGCAGAATTTTCCCAGGCCCACGGGGACAACGGTCACCTGAGCTCTGGATTCGAATCAATCCTCTACAACACGCACCTCGGTGGGTCCAGGGCAATTTAATGATTTTCAGCTTAGGTTCTTCTCGGTAAAAACCTATTCAAGTAAAATATCTACCATCTACAGCGGGAGACCTTGGGCTTTAGGGTATATGAGTCATTCAAGATGTTGGTTCAAAATGAAGGTGCCTAACCCAACCGCCGTAATTCTGACCCCATGGCTCAAGGGATGTGTCCTAGGACTCTGCATTCTGATAGGTGGTCCCTGGCCCAAACTCCAAGAAAAAATGTCTTTGAGCCACACTAAGGACTATGAACATGAGTAAAGTCCCTGGGTGGAGGGGACCCCTATGAATGGCAATTCCCATCACGCCGTTCTTCTTTGTTTCCTCCTTCTCTCTCTCTATGTTGTGAGCCAATCGGGGGTCAAGGGTTGTGTCTTATTCATCTTTGAAGACACAGTGCCAGCCTGGTACACACTGGGTGCTAAGCGATGTTCCAGACATCCTTTTTGGGATGTCCATTTGTGACGTAGAGAGGTCAAATGACTTGACACCATCATCCAAATGTGGTGGTAGCATCAGTACCGAGCGCCCCAGCGGAGACGGTTTGCTGAAATGCAGAATCCTGGCCACCGCCTTGCAAGAAACCTCGTTCCTACTGCTCCCCTTCCCCAGCTCGAGCTAAACAGCCTGGGCCGGGGTGGAGCACAGGTTTGCTGAGAAATCTGGCTGAGAGATCGGACCGTTATACGGCTTTCATCCTGAAATGACTTTGATTGAAAACTGAAAGCAAAACTCAAGCCGCCCACTTCCCCCCAACAAGTGCTGAGTTCAGCTAAGCCACTCCTGTCTTAAGAGGCCTTGCTCCCTTCCTGGTCCCAACCCCAAACCCCACTGAATACCGTGCCTCCATGACCACTTGCGGCCAACTGCCCCAAAGACTTTGTTCCTCCCCTCCCTCACCACCCCTGCAGAAGCCAGAGGTGGGGTGGGGTGCGGGAGATGCCCTCTTCATGCAAAGTGGGCACCCAACCCCCTTACCAACCCGGACTCCTTTTTATGCTCTGACTCCATGACTAAATAAGAACCAATTCCTCCACGTAAAAAAATGCATCAGACATACGTAATGGGCCAAAGCTCCTGCCACCCATCTCACGCTGTTTCCACACCGAGTGGGCACCATTCAAGTCAAAAACTGAAACGTAACATTCAAAATACAAAACATAAGTATACATGTATGCAAAAGCGATATACATTCTCACAGCAAAAACCCAAACACGGCAGAAATAACACATAGTTCCTGTACCGCCGTCCTCCAAAAACCATCTCCTTTCACAGTTCAGGGGTTTTTTCATGCTATAGTGGGGTCTGTGTCTTCGATAGGAATGCCATCGAAAGCACACTGTTACCCGAGGCTCCGGGTCGCCCAGCTCAGAGCTGGCAGATCCATTCTCCGCGGTGTGGCAAGAGGGAAACACAGAGCAAACTTCCTGCTCCAGGGAGGGGGCAGCGGGAGCCTAGATCACTTGGGAGAAGTGGGGCTCACTGGCCTATTCGATGCTTCTCTAGGAATAGGAGTCGCTTCCATAAATGCGCAAACCCTCCAGTGGTCCGATCTAACGGTGGGAATTAAGTATTTAAAGCCGAAATGTCATTCGGGGATCACCAAGTCACACCTCTTGATTTTGTGGAGATGAGATCAGACCCAGAGGACCAGCGGGAAGTAGACCAGCAGTCTTCTAGCTAGGCTCAAGAACACTTCCCACAGGACCCAATTTCCTGCCCCTCTATTTCCACGTGCTCATTCCCGTCTGGCTCGACCTGCAATGTCCTTCGACAATCACCCTTCTCTCGCTTCTTACTTACCCATCTTACTGGGTTCCAGGTACCGACACGCCCGGGCAGCAAAGGAGGGACCGAGCACAACCTTGGCATCAGGAGAAACCTTCTTACCCCGGGCTCACGGCTTCTGCATCAATTTAAAATCAAAGTTCCCTGTTAGAAATGGGGGTGCTTTTATCCGGCATGGGATACATTAAATTCAGATATATTATAGAGCAGCGGCGGGAGTGATGGCAATTCTTATTTGGCAACCTTTCCTCTTATTTCTTCCTACGACAATCAAAAAAAAAAAAGAAAGGAAAAGAAAAGAAGGAAAGGAAAGGAAAGGAAAGGGAAGGAAGGAAAGGAAAGGAAAAAGAAAAGGGAAGGGAAGGAACAAAGGGAAGGGGAGAGAAGGGAAGGGAAGGGAAGGGTAGGGAAGGGAAGGGAAGGGAAGGGAAGGGAAGGGAAGAGAAGAGAAGGGAAGGGAAGGGAAGGGAAAAAGCTCCCTGGAAAGAAGCCTGGAAGAGCAAAGCTGACAGGTATCAGTACAAACTATTAAAGAGATTGTCAGCTTACATCATCCAAGAGATAAACTCATAGCAAGTGCACGCTTCTTCTAACAATCTGTCTTGAGATCGGAACTCAGGAAAGAGAAGATTGTTGCCAGGGACGTGTACTAACACCTGCCCGCCTGGTTCCCGCCCTGTCAATTTCTCCATGACCTTAGCTCCCAGCACGCGGCCATCCTCTGCCATGGTTATTCCTGTCTTCTGAGTCATGGGGACTTTCATACACGCTACACATGCTTCCGCGCACACCTCTTTTCTAATGATCTCGTCCTCTACCCTATCCCAGCCACCTACTAGAGCTGTCATTACCAATAATTGCCATCCCACCGTAATTGTAACTTCTTGCAGTCCACGCCAATCCCAGCTCCTATCTTTCCAGCTCACTCCTTCTAGAGCCTCAGTTTCAACAATCCTGGATCTCATAGAGCCTCCTATCCATTGACCTTACCTCCTTTCCGCTGACCTCACTGCCTCTTTCCTTCTTTTGGTTTTTTTTAAAAAGATTTTATTTATTTATTTATTTGACAGAGAGCGAGAGAGGGAACACAAGCAGGGGGAGTGGGAGAGGGAGAAGCAGGCTTCCCGCTGAGCAGCCCCAATGCAGGGCTCGATCCCAGGACCCCGAGATCATGACTTGAGCCGAAAGCAGAGGCTTTCGGCTACCCAGGCACCCCTGCCTCTTTCCTTCCAACCTGGCTTAGAATCCCCAGCCAATCACTAGGTTCACTCCCTCGTGGATGTCCTCAATGAATGCCTGGCCTTTCAATTGCTTGGTCACAGCAAGATGTGTGCTGAGACGCATAAGGCAAATGGCCGAGCTATCAAGAGACCCTTGGGATGGGTTCATGGGAAGTGTAAGCATTCCTGATGCTTCTCAGAAACACCGGGGCTCTCCGCAGCTACGGGGAAGAGGGGACTTCAGCTGGTGTCACTGGAACCCAAGAGGAAAGGGTGCTTCTTGAAAACCGAAGAATGTGGGGAGCCTTGAGTTATATGAGGATTTATGCTCCTGGCTACTCACTTCTCGCTTGTCACACTTTCCAAGAGAACGGATCCACCTGGGTTGCGCAGTCGCCATCCCATACAGAAGACCCCTATGGCACAGAGGTTTTGCCAAGCCACCTGGAAGGAGCCCGGCCACTCGCTTGGGCACCGACCCACTGGCTAGTCCTTCTGTGACCGGGACAGCAGAATTCACGGCGCAGAGTGTGGCCACTGGCTTCGGAAGAGCGGACGGTGACAAGCGTGCAGAGGTCCTTCAGGGCGTCAGAGATCACATCAGCTCACGTGCGAGTCTGAGAACCAGTTCTTCATTTCACGTTTCACCGACCCAGGAACCCCAGACATCCACCTTCGAAGGGGATTTCACCGGCAGTCCCCAGGCTTTCAGAGACTGACTTGCCATATGTCTGGCCAGGCACAAAAAAAAAAAAAAAAAAATCCACCGACTCCATTGTAATAACCACATTCTGATTTCCTCTGCAAAGCCTGCGAGGAGACTTTCGTGGAAAACGTGCCCTGTTTCTAACTTTGAACTTCATTGTAGTAGAAAGCACGTTATGCTTCAAAGCAGGTGAATGTGGGCTTGAATCCTGATTCTGTCTCTTACTGGGTGTGAGACCTTGGGAGCCTGACTTACGCTCTCTAAATCTCAGTTTTCTCATCTCTACAATGGGGATGGCCATGTTTACCTCTGAACCTTAGTGACGTTTAATGACTTGTATTTAACACCCTGCCTGGCAAGTTAGTACCAGCCCATGTTTGCTCATCCCAACGCCCCCCCTCCACCCCCGGAACCTCGGCAGAGACACATGAACCCTCCAAAAACGTTCCAGAGCTGTTTTCTGCAGCTAGGAAGCTTGAGAACCTCTCCTGCCACTTATCCTGGAGTCAGAAGATCTGGGTTCAAGTCTCAACATATATCTGATAATATCATACTCACCCTCCGGACCCCCACGTCCTTGTCTGTAATCCTGGGGGACTTAGTGACTAAATGCCTCCCCTGCCCCGCAGACTAGTGTCCTGGGATTCAAATATTCTAATTAACCCAACACTCTTCCTTTAATGTTGAGAAAACGCCCTGTGTAGCTCCCAGAGTGGATTCACCCAGAGCGGAAAGGGGAATTTGGAGGGGCCACATGAAGGAGCGGACAGGAAGCCAGAGAGGGGGTCCCCGAGCTGTTTTCAAGCCATGATGCCATTCAGAATGGCTCCCCGACCCGGGGCTGGGCATCCAGCCACCAGCCCTAAACCAGATACCTGCCAACAAGCGGGAAAGGACAGGGCGGGAGGACCAGGGCATTCCAAGCCTCTCTCCTAACCCGGCCCCACCCACCAACACAGAATGGCCTTCACTCCAGGGAAATAGGACCCAAAGAAGTCAAAACAGAAGGTTGTAAGACCTGAATGCGAGATCCTGCCCCGCCATCCAGGGGAGCAGCGACCTTCAACCTGGCTCCCATTTCCGGTGCCATTAGGAGGGATTGCGGTGAGATGGAGGGTACCCACTGCAGAGGTCAAGGGCTGCGTGCTGAGGCTCGTCTGGAAGCTCCCTGGGAAACCGGAGCTGAGCTCCTCTGTCCGATAAGGCTTTGGTTACTCCTCGGGGAAGCCTTACTACATGCCAGGCACTGGGATTGGCTCTCTATGTGTCAATTTCTCATTCAACTCTCCAGTCGTAACATTAAGGGGTGATCGTCTTCATTTTCTCAATGAGAAACTAAAACTGGAAGTCAGGTCCCTCACCCAAAGACCAGTAGTTACTACATGGCTGAGCCAGGATGTTTTGGTGAGATCATTTGGAAGATTTGATTAGTTCAAAATTCGTGTTACACAAGTGTATGCGACATAAAGTGTATGTGACATTCCTGTGTCCCAGCCCTGCCCCCTCCCGTAAGGCTGCCAGATGGGTCTATTTCTTAGATATCTGTCATTTTAGAGCTATTCTCTGCCTAGACATTTTAATAGGTATAAATATTCTTTTTTTTAAAGATTTTATTTATTTATTTGACAGAGAGAGAGAGAGAGAGATCACAAGTAGGCAGAGAGGCAGGCAGAGAGGAGAAGCAGGCTCCCTGCTGAGCAGAGAGCCCGATGCGGGGCTCGATTCCAGGACCCTGAGATCATGACCAGAGCTGAAGGCAGAGGCTTTAACCTACTGAGCCACTCAGGCGCTCCCCCAAAAAACTGTTGTTTCCCAAAGAAAGGATTTTTTAAAAACAAAGAGTAAGACAAGTGCAGGGTAAAGACCCTCCTTCAAGAAATGTATTATACACATGCACAGTCTGTATTTTCCCTCAGACCAGGCAAAGTTTCTTCAAGGACCTTCAGACATCCAGCGTGGACCCTCATTTAGGACCCTCGTGTCGGACCACCGATGAAGCAGGTGGTAAGTGGGCTCTCTCAACCAAAGTTGTTCTCTGTCTGTTTCCTTAAATTACTCTTCAGTCCTTCCCCCTTCCCGCCCTCCTTCTTCCTTTCTCCCTCCTCCTTCTCTCCTTCCCTCTTCACCCGCCGCCCCCCCCCCCCGCTTTAACTAATATTTACGAGCATGTACAATATCATCATCACTTTTATACTGTCTTTTCTTCTATAACACACTTATCTGTAACAGTGTGGAACCCATCCACAGCTGATGAGCAGGGAAGCCATGTGTCTATAAAGCGCAAGTTGGGTTGGTTCAAAGGGAATTCTCCCGAGCGATCGATCGAGCAAAGGGAACTAGAGTAGCAAGAAGAAATCGGTACCCTGCAGCAAGAAAGGGAAAAGCCCTCTGGTCGGCTTCTGCGGAGGCGAGGGCCCCTTCAGCTCTATTTTAAGAAAATTTAAAATGCATGCCTGCACCTGGGGTCTGGTCCCCAGAGAGATTCATCCCAGGAAGTGGGTTGCACTTCCTCTTGTGCCCACCTGGCTCACAGTTCCCTTCCATCTGCCCTACCCTACCCCGTAAACGACCCTGTCACCTGCGAGCAGCAAGGTGACTGTGGGCCCCCTGGCTGGCTGGCGGCCGAGAGCCCCAGTGCCGGAGCCGCCCGAATTTTCTCCCCAGCCCTCCATTATCGCCTTGGGTCAGGTTCTATTACCAAGATGCCTACACTTTGAAAGGTCTGTCCAACCCCATTGTTTTCAGCCTGTTATTTTTAGCATGCGAGTTTTCAGAATGCGAGGATTTTCAGGAATTCCTGTATTTTGTTATAGCACGCACACACACACACACACACACACAAACTGCGCTCAAAAAAATACTACTTCTCTTTAACTAAACTATAATATAATCATACCTACAGGATACTGAGCCACGGTTTAAAAAAAAAAACAAAAACGTAGAGCTGTGTGGAAAAATCCTCACTGCAGAGTAAGTGAAAAACACAAGTTGCAGAACAATCTATACGGTGTGATATTATTCATGGTGGGGGGGAGGGGAATAACCTTCAAAACAGCACCTTTTATTTCTTACGGGTGTATATAGTCCATATGCCGGTAAGTTAAAGGCGGGGGGTCGACTAAGCACTTTTGTCTCCTAGTGGGATGGGGAGGAAGGCACCAAGACATTGCCCTGACAGCCGGGCCAGACCCTCCCCTCAGTCCCCGGAGTCCTCGGCTTCCCCGCGTTCTCCAGTCCAGACCACACTCAAACTCGAGACCCCCGAATTCTCTTCCTGGAAGTCCTGAGCCCGCTTCCAGACCTTCGTGATTCCTCTTCTGGGTCCATTCCCTGGGCACCTGCTGCCTGTGAGCACATCCTTGGCCCACAGGAGCCAGGGCTGGGAAGAGAAACGAAGGCCACGGGCCCCCAGGGCAGTCCTGGTGCTCACCTACGTTGGAGGCAGGCCCTGGCACCAGGAGAAGGCGCGGGTGCTGTCTGATTCTACAGGGTTTTATCTGTAAGCTTCACGTTTTACAGGGAGAGTTACTTTTGCATTGCGTGTGTCCTTAACAGTTAATTAAAACATAAGACAAATAATTTAAAGATTCCTTATGCGTCCGGAGATTGGAACTAACAGAGTCTTTAGTGATAAATATCGACAGTGGCTCCTGGGGCCTGGGGGAGGGGGAGCGGATTGGGGGTTAGGGAAGGAAGACGTAAGGGGAACAGAGCTCTGATTACTTTAAGTGACAGGTGTCAATGAGTTCCTAATTTTAAAGAGAGCGAGCATATGTTGATGGCTGTCAAGGGCCATGGGGGTGGGAGGGTGGAATTCCCCAGAAGCAAAGGCCATAGCAGTTAGTGGACTTTCCACGCCACGACCACCCACGGCCTCGCGTCCAGGGCATGGCCGAGCCTCCAGGAAGTAGTCCCTTCCGGGCCCTGGATCACAGGGCACGGGGCAGATGGTCAAAACTGGCTGCCTGTCCGAGGGGCCACAGACCAGGGGATTTCCTAGGGGTGGAGTCCTGGGCAAGGCCCCTGGGCTATTCTGAGGTGTCCCCCACCATGCCAGTTCCAGGAAGCCTGCCTGGGATTATCAGAAAATTGCTATCTGGTCTTCAGCTGCACTCAACAAAACTGGGGTATGGGGTGGGGTGCTGGGGGCAGGCCACCTGGTAATGAACTGAAAGAGCCCAGAACCAGTAAGCAGGAAGCTGGCCATCTAGGGGTGTGTGTGTGTGTGTGTGACTTTGGGCAATCCGCTGAACCCTGGGCACGGCTGGTCCCCCTCCCATGTGTAAATTGGAATTATATTTTATCTCAGGGAGAGATCAAAAGGTCGTGAAGAAAATGATGTACGATAATGAATGTGAAAGCAATCCATGAGCCAGAATGTGCCTTGGAAATATGAGAACTCATTCCAGTGGTTCGGCTCAGATGTCACCTCCTCCAGGAAGTCTTCCCTGGCTCCCAGGCTGTACCTGTCATCCCCGTGACACAGAGGTTTCTACTCCTGACCCTCAACAGGTCACTGTGTAAACTTCAGCTTTAATAGTTCACCCATCCCATTATGTTGCTGCACTTGAAACTCAAAATCTTGTTTTTCCATCCCCAGCTCCTATGACTGTTGAACACGTGGTAGGCACTCCATAGTCACCTTACAAAAAATGTGTAAGTAGACGAATGATTACTGTCCTAAGCTTCCAACCTTTTCAGGGATATGGGGTGCCCGTGGCCTTATCTTTGCCCAGGGCTCTTCTGACAATTACGTGATGCTTAATTTGCACTCATTGTGTTTCTGCCTGTCTCCCTCAAATATGCTCTCATGTGTATCCCCAAGTCCTTGGACACTGACCCCACCAATCAAGGTCACGGGTCTTGTCTAGAAATAGTTAAAAATAGATGATAATGTTAATTGAAATCTAATAATAAAAAAAAGCATTCAGTAGGGGAAAGTAAGTCCCTTTGAACTCACACCACACACACACACACACACTCAGAGCCGGGCAGGGCCCCGGAAAGCAGGGCACAAGATCCGATGCTCCAGGCCCAGAGTCCAGGCTGCCCTCTCCTTCTAGGATCCCGTGGCACGCCTGCCCTCCTGCTGAGTCCCTACCAGGGGGCGGGAGCACTTCCAGCCTCTGGGGAAAGGATCAGCCCCATGTGTTCAGATCCCTCATCAGACTCAAGGTGGAAAATCTGCCAGCTCCAGGCTGGGCACAGCCATCAGCAGTAAGAGGCCACTAAAGAGGAAGGTTATGAGGCTGGAGGAGAAGGCTCTGTGGGGGAAGGTGGCTTGGGGGACACGGGAGCACGGGGGCGGGGGGGGGGGAGACAGGAGATTGCCCAGCGCTTATCGAGGAAGAGGGGTACAGCAGAGAAGGCAGGCAAGACCGAGGAAAGTAGGGCCAGGGGGAACCTGGGAGCCCTTTGGGGGTGATTCTCCTTCAAAAGAGCGTGTGGAGGTCTGGGGCAGGGCAACTGCAGAGGGAGGGTGGTGTTGCAGGTGAGGAATGGGCAGGGAGTAGAATGGAAGAATGGATTCTTGGAGGTGAGACGGAGACAATGCGCTGCATCTTCAGGCAGGAAGGGGCTCCTTAAACAGGAAGAGAGCCTTGAGGGGGCAGACATTTGCCTCGAGGTCCTGGCCAGCTGGGAGCAGTTTCTTTGCGATCCCCCTTCTCTCAGACACCCATGTTGATAAGGGGACTCACATACCTTTTTGCCTGCATTACTCAGCACCTTGAGAGGCAATTCTTGGACGCGCCGTAGACAAGACAGGACGGCGCTGGAGCCGGCCTCCTCCCACAAGGTGCTTTTGGTTTTTTCCCTGCAGAAGTGGCTGACGCAGTCCTGCCTATTCCCAGGACTATCTTGAAAATTAAACAGAGTTGGTAAGCTTTGGCTCAGGAGTCCATGGGAGTCTGGGTGGTTGGAGGCACCCGCAGCAGCCCAGGCTTGGTGGCGCTGGTGTCGAGGTCTCTTTCCCCCAACCCCCAGCCCACCCATCGGGCTGGAGAGAGGTACTCCAGCTACGTGCACATCTGAATCCCGCCCCAAATCCTGCCCTCCGTCTCTCCCAGCATTCTGCAGTCAAGAAAGGACTGGGGTGGGGGGCGCCTGGGTGGCTCAGTCCGTTAAGCGTCTGCCTTTGGCTCGGGTCGTGATCCCACGGTCCTGGGATGGAGCCCCAGGTCCAGCTCTCTGCTCAGCAAGGAGTCTGCTTCCCTCTGCTCCTGCCCTTCTGACCCCCCTGCTCATGCTCTCTCTCGATCTCTTTCTCAAATAAATAAATAAAATCTTTTTAAAAAAGAGAAGAGAAGAGAAGAAGAAGGGAAGGGGAGGGGAGGGGAGGGGAGGGAAGGACTCGGGTGAGTAGACAGTTGTACCTGCTTTCAAATCCTGGCTCTCCTACTTACCAGCTGTGTGATCTGGACAGATTACATCATCTCTCTGCACCTCAATTTTCTCGGTGTTAAGTGGAGGGAAATAGTACCTGGTTCCTAGAGTTGAAGACAGAATTAAAACAGCCAGTGGGTATAAACAGTCCATGACCCAGAGGAACCTAAAATGTCGAGTGAATCTCCCGCGTCTGAGAGAGACAGAGAGCCACAAACAGGGGAAAGCAATACGTGGAACAAAACAAAAGGATCTGAACACGCCTACACGGACAGACATGCACACGTGTGTGTGCACACGCACGAAAACACCCATCGCTTGTTGACTTCTATAATATATAACTTAAAAGCAGAATGGAAGAAGGATTGCATCAACGTGATGAGTCTCAGACTCTTGAGCCAGGGAAGTCAGATACAAAAGGCAGTATATTCTATATATTTCAATTTGTGGCTGAATTTAAAACAGGCAACGTGAATCTATGTTGTTTGAGGTCAGGATAGTTGTCACCCGTGCTTCCAATAGTGACGGGAAGGGGACACAGAGATGACGTTAGGGGTTGCTGGCAGTATTATGCCTTTGATCTGAGTGCTGGTTACCTGGAGGCATGTCCTTTGTAAAATTAAGTACATTTACAATCTGTACACTTATTATGCACTTATATTAAGTATATATATCAAGACATGTATTATATTTAGAGCTCTGCACTTAGGATTTGGACACACACACACACGTAAATACATAACGTATGTGTGTGTGTATTTATATATATATTATACTTCTGCAGAAAATAGTTGTATTAAGAGAATGGAAAGATAAGCCACTACACACCGGAAGAAAATTTTTGCAGAACACATGTCTGATTAAGGACTGGTATCTAAAAATATACCAAGAACTACTGGGACTCCTGGCTGGCTCAGTCGGTAGAGCATACAACTCTTAATCTCCGGGTCATAAATTCGAGGCCCACCTTGGGTGCAGAGATTACTTAACAATAAAATCTTTAAAAAAAAATAAAACGTACAAAGAACTCTTAAAACTCAACAATAAGAAAGCAAACTGCCCAATTAAAAACTGGGCAAAGGATCTGAACAGATACTTCTCAAAGAAAATATACGGACGGCCAATTCAGAGAGTTCCGAGTTAAGACAACGTGATACCACTGCGCACTTATCAGAATGGCTAAAAATCCAAGGCCCTAACAACATCAAATGCCAGAGATGGATGTAAAGCAACAGGAACTCTCATTCATCACTGGTGGGAACGCAAAATGGTACAGCCACTTGAAAAGATAGTTGGACAACATCTTACAGAACATAATACTCAATACCTTACGATCCAGCAACCACACTTCTTGATATCTACCCAGATGAAAACTATGTCCGCATACACACACACACACACAATCCCTGCACAGATATTTAGAACAGCTCTATTCATAATTGCCAAAACAGGAAGGCAATCAAGATGTCTTTCAATGGATGAATGGATAAATGGATAGCGACACATTCCATACAGTGGAATACCATTAGGCACTGAAAAGAAAAGAGTTATCAAGACAGGAAAAGGCATGGAGGAAACTTGAAAGTGTATTGCTAAATAAAAGGAGCCAACCCCCGAAAATGCTATATACTGTAGGACTCTAACCATACGACGTTCTAGAAAAGGCAGTGATTAGGAGAGGGTTCAATAGACGGCACAGGGCTCTGTTGGGGCAGGGAAGCTACTCTGTGTGACACTGTAACTGTGGATACACGTACCAGAAACCCACAGAATGAACCAAAGGAAGAATGAACCCTAGTGTAGACTATGAACTTGAATTACTAAGGTATCGACGTTGGCTCATTTATAAGAAATGTACCACACCGATCAAGATGTTAGCAACCGGGGAAACTGGAGGTGGGGATGAGGCATATATGGGAACTTTCTGACTTTCCCCTCAGTTTTCCTAAACATGAAATTGCTCCCCGAAAAGTCTATCACTTAAAAAAAAAAGTAGTTGTATTGCCTTGAGTAATGCTTGAGCTCCCTAGACCTTCATTTCAGTTTCTTTTTTTTTTTAAGGTTTTATTTATTTATTTGACGCAGAGAGAGGGATCACAAGCAGGCAGAGAGGCAGGCAGAGAGAGGGGGGAAGCAGGCTCCCTGCTGAGCAGAGAGCCCGATGGGGGGCTCGATCCCAGGACCCCGAGATCATGACCTGAGCCGAAGGCAGAGGCTTTAACCCACTGAACCACCCAGGCGCCCCTCGTTTCAGTTTCTTCATCTGTGAAATGAAAGAGTTAAACAGGTGACTCTAATGTCCCTGGGGAAGGAAGCTGTCTAGGCAAATCAACGGACTTCCCCTTCCCCCTCAGCCACCCCCCCCACATCAATCCCCCAAAGGCATTAGCAAAGCAATGCCCGTCTTGCGCTCACAATCACTCAGGCGGTCTTAGCATTGTAGCGGGCGTGAGACAGGCTTCCCAGGACCGGGGGAAGCTGGGTGCTCAAAAGGAGAGGACCCAGGTCACTGTGCTGGTTGGAGATAGAAAGGTCACAGTCCCGTCCCCTGCCCCATGTCAGAAGACAAGACTTAAAGTCAGTGCTACAACCTCAGTACCTAGTGCTGAGAAGCTTCGATGAAGAGGAAGAGTTTTCCCAGGGAGAGGGCCTCTGAACTAAGCCTTCGGATTACTCTGTCAGCCGACGGGAGGGAAGCAAGAGGGGACAGAGGCTCCACACCAGGGGGACAACTTGTGCAGATGTCATAATTCCTAGGAGCCACGAGGGCTGGGCCAGTGTGCCCACGCCCACCCACCCACAGCAGCTCCCCACCTTCTGTTCCTTCCGCCGGGCCGCTGAACCCCCCTGAAGCAAACCACACAGCACAGAAACTCGTGTTTCACATTCAGGATCTCCAGCCTCAGCCGGGCCCTCACAGGCTACTCGCAAATTAGTTTTCGTTTCTTGGTTTTCTTTACCCCTTTCTCCACACCAGCTTTTTCTAACTTTTGCGAATCCCCCCCAAATCTCTCTCACGACCTCTCCACACATCCTTAGCAAGTGGCAATCTTCCCGCAACTCATCCGTTGCCCCGCCCCCAGCTCCCTCCTTCTATCCCTTCGCACTGGAAGCTGGGACCTCACTTCTGACCCCCAGGTTCCTCCGTTGGGGCCCTGGCTCCATTGCTTCCAGCATTTTCAGCACAATGGACGCCTCCTGCCTTTCTTGGCGGCTGAGACAACAATCCCTCCCTTTTCCATGCCCCCTTTGCTGGCTCCCTTTCCTCACCCCTCCCTCAAATGTGTCTATTCCCGGGGCTTCTGTCCTCTCCTCGGTTATACCTCTCCCAACACCCTTCATCTAGATGGTGTCACCAGTTTCTCTGGCTTCACCTACCTACTGAAGCTGAAGACTCCCAAATATTTTTTTAAAAAGATTTATTTATTGGGGCGCCTGGGTGGCTCAGTGGGTTAAAGCCTCTGCCTTCGGCTCAGGTCATGATCTCAGGGTCCTGGGATCGAGCCCCGCATCGGGCTCTCTGCTTGGCAGGGAGCCTGCTTCCCCCCTCTCTCTGCCTGCCTCTCTGCCTACTTGTGATCTCTTTCTCTGTCAAATAATAAATAAAATCTTTTTTAAAAATATTTATTTATTTGAGAGAGAGAGAGAGTTCACATAAGCATGAGAGGCAGAGGGAGAAGGAGAGAGAATCTCAAGCAGACTCCACGCTGAACTCGGAACCCGACTCGGGGCTGGATCTCAACCCTGAGCCGAAACTGAGAGTTGGACGCTTAACGGACTCTGCCACCCAGGCACCCAGGCACCCCTGAAGATTCCCGAATATAGACATCTAGAGCTCACATGCCTCCTCCGAGCATCGAATGGGACGATCCGATTTCCACCTTTCCTACCTCCACCCCCATTTCTGAGAATCCAGTCACACCTCCGCCATGGGAGGGACACATCCAGGCAAACTTCTTTGTACCAAAGAATCCCGACACTTTCTTCCTTAAGCCTGTCGTACCTCTGTCCCGAGGCACAGTGGTGAGAACACCAACATCACAGCTGCTTGGAGCAGACACAGACCTCTCTTTGGAAAATTGAGTGTAGAGATGGAATGCCTGAAATGGGAAGGTGGGAAACACTTGTTCTTACCCTAGCGGCTGGCATGGCGCGAGAACTCAGGAACCGCTAGCCATCACTGTGCCGTCTTCTCGCCCCGCTGAGTGTCGCCATCTGCCTTCTACAGTTGATTTAGCACCATACTTGGAAAAGGTTTACCAGGAAAAGGTTTACCCACAAAGAAAAAAGAAATCTTTGAAGAAAGAGACAAACAAACACAGACAGACCTTGGCTAGAAAAGTGATGACCATGGGGCGTCTGGGTGGCTGAGTCGTTAAGCATCTGCCTTCGGGTCAGGTCATGGTCCCAGGGTCCTGGGGTCAAGCCCCACATCGGGCTCCCTGCTCGGCGGGAGTCCTGCCTCTCCCACTCCCCCTGCTTCTGTTCCCTCTCTCGCTGTGTCTCTCTCTGCCAAATAAATAAATAAAATCTAAAAAAAAAAAAAAGAAAGAGAGACTGTTTTCTTTCTCTTTTTTAACTTTTCAGTTTGAAATAATTTCAGACTCACAGAAGTGGCAAAAAAAAAGTACGGAGTTGCCTTCTACCCTTCACCTAGAGTTCCCAACTGTTAATAACTTAAATAACTGCAGTCCAATGGTCAGAACCAGAAAATGTACATTGATACAACTCTATCATCTAATCACGGACCTATTCAGACTTCACCAGTTTGTTTCACTAAAGTCCTGCTTTGGCTCTAGGATCCAATCTGAGATCCTACATTGCATTTATTTGCATTTAGTTGTCATGTCTCCATAATCTCCTTTCTTTTCTTTTTTTTTTTTTAAAGATTTTATTTATTTATCCAACACAGAGAGAGAGAGATCACAAGTAGGCAGAGAGGCAGGCAGAGAGAGAGAGGGGGAAGCAGGCTCCCCGCCAAGCAGAGAACCCGATGTGGGGCTCGATCCCAGGACCCTGAGATCATGACCCGAGCCCAAGTCAGAGGCTTTAACCCACTGAGCCACCCAGGGGCCCCTATACTGTATTCTTCTTAATGCATCATGTCAGGAGTCCATAATGTCAATATTTCTTATAACTGGTGATTTCAACTTTGACCATTTGGTTAAGGTGGGATCTGCTAGGTTTCTCCACTGTAAATTTATTGTTTTTCCTTCATAATTCATAAACATCTTGTGAGGAGATGCTTTGAGACTCTGCGAATATCCTGTTTTCCATCATATTTGCTCCTTGCTTTTCTAGTGCCCATTGATGATTAATATCCGCCACAGTTTTTAATGTGATGTTGCCAAGTTGTGATTTCCTACTTCTCTCATTCCTTCTACAGTTGCTAATAAGAAGTCTACTGAGAAAGAGCTGTTATTTTTTTTCTATTGATGTATATGTTTATTCAATTATTTATTTATATCGGCATGGACCCATGAACATCGAGTAATGAAATAAATAATGATAGATATAGATTATAACCAGTAGAATTGAGTAGGATAAATGTTCATGGGTTCATACAGAACTAAATAAATAATGAATAAATAAGCACATAAATTTATTCCCATCGTGAATTTCTCTGGGACACATTAAAGTCCAACGGTCAGATCTTTTTACTGAATGAAGTTCAAAAAAGTTAAAATCTAAAACCACATAAAATGTATGTAATATGTCAGATATTTTAAAAAAAATAATAGAATAAGTACCCAGTTCATGAAATAAATATTTCATTATAATTTCACTGTCTACCTTAATATCCTGAATTAGTGTACTAGTAGTTTTTTGCAAGTTTTTGAACTGGATTTAAATTAATCGTGCTGTGGGAACACCTGGCTGGCTCGGTCGAGAGAGCATGTGATTCTTGATCTTGGGGTCGTGGTTCAAGCCCCACATTGGGTGTAGGGATTACTTAAATAAAAAATGAAAATAAATTAAAAAATGAAATGAGATAAAAAATTTTAAAAATCCACATAGAGTCCCAAGTCTGAAGTTTTAAAGTTTGGATGAATTGAAGCCTCTCCCAGTTTCCGATCCTGCTCTGCTGAGGAAGGTCTGAGTATGTAGGTGAGTTAGGATTCCTTCAGCAGCCACAGCCTGGGCTACCTCTGGTGGGAATGAGTGGAGTTTCCTCAGCACCTTAGAAATGGTGGTGACCAACTCTCTCATGAGCCTCATCTTAAAGGCATCCAAAGAGCTAACATGGTGAACCCAACAGATGAATGGTATGCCAGCCACACAATGAACTCCCGCCTCCTGAAACAGTTACCACAGGCAAAATTATATTCCCTGGATCCTGCAAGACCATGGAAGGGGCCCAGAGGATGTGAGGAAAAGAAGACACAGAGCAAGAACATCTTCCATTCTGCCCGGATACCCATCTGGCAATGTTAGCCTGGAATCTGGGGTCCACCTAAACTCAGTGGGGTCAAATCTCCCCTTGGAAGGCTCCCTTTGCCACTATGCAGGTGCCATATGGAGTAGGGGACACCATGCATGATGTCTCTTCTCTGAGATGATGGATTTGAGACTTCATCGCTTTCACACTAAGTTCTAGAATTTGCAATCATGGTGGCTCCAGTCACCAGGTCTTCTGACCGGAAGTTCCTTCCTTTCCCAGCTAGAATGGTCAAAACCTCTTACTATCTGTTTCTTTGGGGGCTCCAGCACCTCCTTGAGCATAAGCGCCTCCTCCCCTGTTGTGGGCAGACATTCGGGGGAACATCCCACCCTGGGTGTCCATTACCTCCTGCTGTGGAGGTGCTAAGACCCGGGACCTGTCTGCTCAGGAAGACTGTCCCCCCATTCCCCATTTGTTCCAAATGGGGATCGCTTTGGCTGAATCCCAAACCAAAGTTGGGGTGACGATTGTGGCTCTGCAGGCACTTCTTAAGACACTCTTCCTAGATTTTTAAAAAATTGTTGAGCCCTTTAGACGTCATGTCTTTTCATTCTATCTTTTTCGGCTGTGCTGAGACAATGCCCTAGGGGGCTCTCCCTCTGGACCACATCACACTTCTTTCATCATTGTATCAGTTTAACCTGTTTTTGAAGTTGGTCACTTTATTTCAAAACAAAAACAAAAACAAAACCAACCAATGGGAAGGTGGGAAACACTTGAAAAGTGATGACCATGGGGCGTCTGGGTGGCTATTTTCTTTCGTTTTCCAACCCTGTCTGTCGTTTTCCAATGACTGTTTTCTGAACATTATCCCCCAACTGTTTTTTCTTACGGGATTTCCCGTAACGGTATGAAGTCCTTAATTCTGGGTCTGTCCAAAGCAAGCACTGCTTGGACAAATCTTGCACACCCTCACCTTACTGTGTTGGAAAATCCCACCCAGAGGTCTCCTCCCACCAACCCAGGATTCACTGCAGCCTGGGCTGCTCTCTCTGTCCTGCCCGGCTACACGTTACAACAACTCATGTTTCCCGGGCTGCCTTTGAGAAACCAGATTTCATAAATTTTGCAGATAGTCCTCTAGTCTTAAGGGTTTCTTGGGTCATGCAATCAAGTTCATAGAATGATTTCTTTTTCGGACTTGAAGCTGGTATTTCTGGTTTTTCATTGTAAATTTGGCTGCATGTTGGTCACCATTTTGAATATCGGTCCCATTTTTCAAGGAGCGGTTGTCCATCATTTTTATAATGCACTCTTGCTCTGCTGTCCTCCCGGTAGATCTAAGACAGACACTTCTCAAATTTTCCTGGATCCTGGCTCCCCCTGCAAAAGTCATTCCAGTCTGCTTTTCGTAAAAATTTACTTCTACTTCTTCTGTTGGACTTCACCGGAATCCAAACACTGTTTCTGTTATAGGCATATCTAAAATATGCCCATCGTTTTAATTTCCCCCTTGAAGAACAATTAACCTTGTATTTTCAATAATATAGATCTGTTTCTCTACCACGAATTTAGAAGATAGCATTCTTTTTGTGATAAAGGACCTTATTTCTTTTCTCTCTCCCTTTTTCTTTTTGTTTTTTTAAAAAGATTTTTATTTATTTATTTGACAGAGAGAGACACAGTGAGAGAGGGAACACAAGCAGAGGGAGTGGAAGAGGGAGAAGCAGGCTTCCCGCCGAGCAGGGAGCCCAATGCGGGGCTCGATCCCAGGGCTCTGGGACCATGACCTGAGCTGAAAGCAGACGCTTAACAACTGAGCCACCCAGCCCACCCCACTTAATAAAATCGACTATCTTCCTGTAAGGGAAGTCACAATTTGGGTCCCTGACATTTAGAGCCACAGTCAGAGTATTTATAAGTAACAAATCTGGAACCACCTTGAGATCACAGAATGGGGGTTTCCCTTGAACTTGTGGGCAAGTTACAGGAATTTAAAGTTAGTTCCTCTGCAGTCCTCTGTCTTGGTCCTAAAGAACATTCAAAACAGTATAAGAAATAGAACAGAGTTTGGGGTAGTTAATCTCATTTTGCCTAAAGATACCTGTGACTAACATTCTAAAATGCAAAATTCACTGCTAGTCTGCAAAATCTGTAGAATGTCCATTTAAGGTCCTGGATTCTTGGCTTGAAGATCTTGCTGAGGAGCAAAGGAAAATTGTCCTGCTCCCTAACACCTAAAAAAAAAAAAAACCCTCATTTCTCTTTCATCAAATCCTTTCTTCTTTCTTAATCCTCCTTAATGCCTCCTCTTAACCAAATCCTTGCCATTTGTGGTTGCAAAGTCCACCAAGAAGTCACCCCACTTGCTAGGGTCCAGTCTGCCTCTCTATTCTTCTATTAAAGGGACTTGCTGGTGACCCACAAAGGTGAGGTCCTCCATGGCCCATTCTCAGTACAGCCTGATGCCACCCGCCAAGACCAGGTCTGTTCAGAGTCAACTGTGTTACAAAGCAACGAGAATGAGTGACATACAACTACGCACGACAATATGAGCGTTGAGTGACAGAAGATGGACGCAGAGAAGCTTGTAAAATTCATCACACTGCCCACCTATGATGGGTGGACTTCAATAACAAGTTCATTTTTTAAGAAAGCCCGTAGCACAGCCATCAAAAACAGCCCCGTGACATCACGGAAGCACTACTACCAATTGCCGAGGTCAAAACCCTGACTGTCCCCGTTGCACAAGCCTTGCCTCCTAGACACGCTTACAGTCCCCATCCGCACATGCCCTGTGGGCCAGACATGACAGCTGTTATCCGCTTTTCAATGTTCTCTACTCCTTAATGAGATGTTAGGTTTGGAGGAGGAGAGTGGGTTGAATTGTGTCCCCTAAGATGACATGTCCAAGTCTTAACCTCTGATATTTATGAATATGACCTTATTTGGAAATGCGGTCTTTGTCGATATAATGAAGTTAAAGATCCTGAGATGAGATCATCCCCAATTTAGAGTACTCCCTAAACCCAGTGACAGGCATCCTTCTACGAAAAAGAAGAGGAAGGTTTGAGACACAGACACAGAGCAAGAGCTACAGGAAGGAAGGCCATGGAAAGATGGAGGCAGAGGGATGATGCCACGAACCAAGCAACACCAGAAGAGACTAGAAGACGCAAGGAAAGATTCTCCCCTCGTGCCTTCAGAGGGAGTGTGGTCCTGCCAGTGTTTTGATTTCAGCCTTGTGACCTCCAGAACTGTGAGAGAATACATTTCTATTGGCTTAAACCTATCAGCTTGTAGTAATTTGTTGTGGTAGGTTTAGGAAAATAATAATTATTATATTATTAATAATAATATCTAACACTCCCTTTTTCCTGCCCTAGCTCTAAACTCAGAGATTAAATATTACACTAAATAAATAAATAAATAAATATTACACTCAAACAAAAGGATATCAAAATTCTGTCTTGAGTGCTAATAAAGCCGTCTTGGATGATGTGATTTAAATCATGCTAAATTAGCCTACTAATAACTGCCTGGGAAGTGAATTTACTCCACTACACCACAAGCCTCCCTGGCAGGGGCAGAATCTGCCCTAAAATGCTTACTGTTGAGCCCAGAACAGGAAAGATCACATTTATCCCAAAGATGCTCAATATTTGTTTAGAGGGGCTAGGTGCTTCCTGGCAGAATGCAGTTAAGATACTGTCTATCAGAGAAAGACAAACATGTATGATCTTACTTATATCTGGAATCTGAAAAAGCCAGACTTACAGAAATAGAGTAGAGTGGTGATTACCAGCAACTGGTGGGTGAGGGAAGTGGGGAGATGTTGGTAAAGCCTACAAATTTTCCAACTACGAGAAAAATAATTTCTAAGAATCTAATGTACAGCACGGTGATAATAGTTAATAATACTGTACTATATACTTGAAAGTTGCTAAGAGAGTACATCTTAAAAGTTCTCAGCATGCGCACACGCACTTACGCACACACACACAGCAATTCTGCAACATCGGTAAAAAGCGTAGCAAATGCTATGGTGGTAATTTTTTGTAACATATAAGTGTATCAAATCACTATGTATATCTGAGACTTCCACAATGTTATATGTCAATTAAATCTCAATAAAGCTGGTGGTGGGGGGAGATGCTCAGATTACACTCTGAGTAATTCAGCTTTGGCCCCATACCTGCACACCTCCAATCAGGAAGGAGCTGAGTACAAGAGTCCTCTCTTATCCACGGGGGATACATTCCAAGCCTCCCAGTGGGTGCCTGAAAACGCAGATAATACCAGAGTCCTCTATATATTACGTTTTTTTTTTCCTATATACACATATCTATGATAAAGTTTAATTTATAAATTAGGCACCGTAAGAGATACCAATAACTAATAATAAAGTAGAACAATTACAACAATATACTGCAATAAAGGTGATAGGAGTGTGGCCCCTCTCTCTCTGTGTCCAAGTATCTTACTGAACGGTACTTACTCGCCCTTCTTCCTCTTGTGACGATGCGCGAGGAGACAACAGCGACCTGGTGGGACAAGAGAGGTGAATGGCCACAGCGTGAGGCTGTGTCGGAAGGAGGATCATCTGCTTCCAGACAGGAGTTGACCAGAGCTGCATGAAGCACCACCGTGAACAACAGGGAGACTATTGTCATCAACGACCCCTTCCTTGAAGGCAGATGAGAACCTATCAGTTGTTACTTGGGCTTTGGTTATGTCCCTTCGGACAAATATCCACAAGTGGTTTATCAAAGTTTTCCCGCCACATACACTACTGTGCCTATCAGGTGCCATTGCTTAAACACAAAAACCAAAACCAAAAAAAAAAAAAAAAACGTATTTTGTTGTGTCACCAATGTTGTAATACCCGTCACAGAATGTCGTCCCTTACCGAGGCTTGCCTGGCCCGCCTCCACTCGGGCTCTGCTGTGGAAACCTGTGGAAAGATATTCTCTGTAAGGCGATACAATCTCCGTACAATCATGGTCGCTCTGTAGGACGGAGAAGAGGCTGGACATAACTTCCTGTCTGAAGACTTAGCATGACAACGAATTTCCACTCCTAATGGTATCAAGGTAACCAGACCCAAAACACAGATGTGGCAAATAGCAGGTAAAGGTCCCCTTTGGCAAAGGCCCTCCCAAGGGTCTATCACTCTCCCCAGCGGCTGTTCTTGGGGCCAGTCTTGATGCGCCACCCATCCCAGACAGGACTCCATGTTCCAAAACTGTGTTCCTCTCTTTTGACTACACCCTACTTCTTCTCCCAGCTAATTGTCTGAACAAAGTCTGGATGACAGCTCGTCGCCTCTGAGGGGCAATGTTAATGGCAAGCCAGCATTTCTCTCTCTCAGGGATGTGTGTATTTTGAAAGAAGGAAACTGACCATAGCAAAGCCCGAAGTCAAAGGAATGAAAGTGTAATGTTGCAATTTTAGCCAGCGAGAGTGAATAGAAAGATCATCTTACAACCCTCAAATAATGTTGGGTAGGGGGCAGCAGCTCTGTCATGCCTAACACAGGGGCTGTTCGATGCGTATGTCACTCACTGTAAGATGTGGAGGTCCCCGTGGGAAGTCCTACTTTCCATCCCTAGGACACACGATGGGATGCAGGAAAGAGAAGACACTGCCCTAGAAAGGCAGGTGGGGTCGCAGGGCGCCATAGGAGGGAATTTTCACTCTCTTCTTTGGGTGTAAGGGAGTAGCCTGGTCAGATCGGTATTTTAGCCAAACTTCTCCCCAGAATGGGAATGGCCAAGCCAGCGAGCTCAGTTGGAAAGTCGTGGTGGGGATAATGTGAGAGATAATGAGGCTTGGAACTAAGGCAAAGCTGGTGTAGAAGGAGAGGACGAGAAGGGTTTAAGAAAATCAGGGAGATCAAATAAGCAGCCTCAGGGACTGTGGCTGGGCGTCCCACCTGTCCCTCTTCCTTTGACCTTCTCCCCACCCACAAAGAAAGGCACTCCTATGCATTAAAACCCATCAAAAAGGGATACAGTTTGAAACATTGGTGTCCGTGAAGCCTTTAGTCAAAGCACCAGGATGGGCCCCCCCTTTCTGTCTCATACATGTTTCTGTTAAGGACAAAACTTGGTCTTAAAAATGGGATATTTTGGCCAATGTTGGGATATTCTCAATTCAAATGTACTGCAGAATGGGACTGGATGGATAGTGGTTTTCACTGAATGACCTCTTTCGTCCCACTATTGCCAAAGGCTGCCAAAGTCTCTTCTGAGGGCAGTCCTGTGAGAGCAAACCCCAGAGATCCTCAGTGGGGGATGTGAAAGGTGCCACCTTTATCTTTCATCCACATGACACGCTCATGGCAGGTCCCCTTGTCATTTCTTCTGCTCTATCTATCTAGAATTCAGAAGTGACAATATTGTCAAAAGGGTCCCTCAAATGGAGAAATGACAGCGAGCTTTTTCCTGACAGAAAGCTGTCTAGTTTGGCTAACTGGTGAGCTATTAAACATTTTCCACAAATTGAGCGAGATAAGTTTGTGCTACCAAGGTAAATCTGATGAAAACAGCTTTAAAGCAAGTGACAAAATAAAAGCATTTTAACCCTGAGACGTATTGGCAAAGATACATGGAAGTTAACAAACAATTCTATTTCCTGAAGCTCTTTGAGTTTATCTGTTTGAGTAAGTTGCCTTTAAGTGAAAGAGTCACAGGTATAATTTATAGTCATGTAATATGTCAGGGTAAAGCTTTCTTAGCTGAATGCCTAAAAATCGAAAGCAATGACATTAGTATCTGAATAACAAATCCACTCATAAGTCAGATGGCTTTTATTTCTTTGTTTTCAACAAATTGGTGGGGGACATAAATTATCAGTTGATAAATCATAAACCGGCAAAACAGTTTTGATGACACAACGCTATGTGATGTTTTGGCAAATAACTTGGAACACGTTTGAAGAACTGAGTGACTCTGTCATATTGAAACTTCTTCCCTTGTCATTTACTTTTTATGTGAACAAAATGTTCATGGAAGTGAAACATCAGAATGGAATTGATATTGAATCACGTAAGTAATATTCATCCATGGATACATGGGCCAATTGAGAAGAAAAATTTCCGATTAATTGCCAATAAAAGTTTACCTTTTATGTAATAATATAAAAATATGTGTTATATATTATACTTGTATATTGTGTTAAGTCTGTAAGAAAATTTCATTTCAACCTATATACATACTTTTGTGGTGGAGAAACATAACTGGATGATCAATAAAACATTTTCAGCCATAAAAATAGTCCTGTCCAGATAAAATCCTGTGGGGTTCAAGGAGAAAAGAGAACTAGGTAAAGCTTTTGCCCTTTAAGAGCTTAGAAATTTATTTTTCAAATGAATGATGATCTGGGTCAAGGAGCTGGATTCTCTGTGCTACGTTTTAAAGTGATAGGACCAGGTATATTTTTAAATGTCAATGAAATGTCAATAGGGCAAGAGTTACAACGCTGACAACTCTTTAAAGTTATGATGAGAAATTCTGGGTGCTTAAAATGGGTGGTTTTCAAATTTAGGTTGGAAATGATTTTAGGGGGTTGTAAAGGGTGCCGGCTGCTGTCTCTCCAAGGCGGCGCGTCCCTAGGGCTGTCTTGCTCAGTCCCCGTTGGGCGAAGTCCCTGCTCCTTGCTGGAGTCCCAAGGCTGTCCCCAGGTGCGAGGCAGACCAGCGCCACCCCCCCCCACCCCCCCCCCCCGACTCCCCTCACTTTCACACCCTTTTCAAGGGAATGTTTTCCTCTGCGACGCCCCAGCCAGCTGATTTGTCACCACTTTCCTGGCCGGGCTAAGGGACCGCAAAGAAGGCTCCAAGCGCTTGGGCGGGGGCGCCCCCTTCCCCGCAGGCGCACCCCCAGCCCGGCCCCCCGCGCGCCCAGCCCCGGCGCCAGGCCCTCTGAAGGCGGCCAGCCCCACTCTATTATGTAATCCAGCCCCGCCACGCCAAGCCCGGCCTTCCCGCGCCGCGTGCATTTCCGTCCGCTCTCGCCTTTCATCCGCCGAGGGGCCGGGAGGGAGAGGATGTGACCTCATCCGCGTGGCATCTGAGCCCAGGGGTGCCCCCCGTGCTCCCACCCAGCCCCTGTCTGCGTGCGGGAGGGGCGCGCCCACCCGGGGGGCTCGGCTTCGAGGGAGGGGGCGCAGCAGTGGTGAGCAAGGGCAGACGGGAGCGGAAATGGACTTGGCTAGACGTTCGCTCTCTGTAGAACGTTCCCCAAACCGGGATGCCGCGCGCAGAGCTGCACACACACGCTCACACCCGCACAGCTCCTCCCCCGCCCCAAACACACACACACACACACACACACACACACACACACACACCCTAACTCATCGAGGCCCAGACACAATCAGGAGGCCCAAATGAAGGCGAAAGTGATCTGGAAGAAAGACAGACGGAAACCCTCGTCCCGGGGTCGCCCCACGAAGATGGAATCAACAGGGTTAGGAGCCCCATCTTGAGAGCTCCCATGGCCGCCCGTGGCTGTACCGCTCTCTTTTCTCCTGCCCCCAAAGAAAACATGCTCTCCCCTTCAGATGGTGCCTGGATTTTCTATATACATTGGAGCTTAATTCCTTTGGGGTCTGCAGGGTTTCCAATCTTCCGGAATTCTTGGCTTGAATATAAGTACCTTGTGGAAGAGTAACACACACAGACACACACACACACACACACGCACACACACACTTCTGAGGAAACAGGACGGGAGCAAATGGATGAAGGGGCAAAGCTTAGAAGGAGCAAGGGGGAAATGCCCCTCTCCCTCTCCAAATCATTCCACAACCCTAGGCATGGTTTGTGGGGATGGCTAGATGTGCTCCTGCCTCCCTACTCCTCCTTAAACCCTACCAAAGGTGGGGCTCCCATCTGGGCCACTGAGAGAATGCCCCTGCCTTGTGGATGCCCACCACCCCCGCCCCGCCCCACCCCTCCCACCACGGCCAACTTTGCAGCGACAGCTTTAGTCCTAGGTAGGCTTCCTGTAAGTTAGTCACCCAACCACAGTTCATACAAAATAGTGAATACAGCCAAAGCTGCTGATCTCCATCTCGAATGCTTTCCACATGTCTTCCCAGCATACACACATGCCCACCACGCTCGCCAGCATTCACCGCATGGACTCTTACACCCTTCAGGTCTTTATCAAGGAAGTCCCTTCCAACCACACCTTCTAGAGTTCCCCACCCTCCGCCTCCTGTCTCCTATATTGCCATGCTTGTTTTCTTTCAAAAACTTGTCTTTACTGGATCTTATGGACTTATTTACTCATTTATTTTCTGAGCAGTATCATCACCTTTGCCATTCCATCCCCAAATGAAGGGATCTTGACAGCCTCGCTTAGCATTGGTATAGCCCCAGAATGGGCCTGGCACCCGAATAGGTACAGATCGGTTGAATCAGCGAAGGAAGGGAGAAATGTCAGGTGTTGGTGATGCCTGGTGCCCTCTGAACTCCTCTATGTGAAAGCATTTCGCATTAAATTATTATGTAGAATGCCTAAACATATATATTAACATGTAACATACATATCATATAAAGTATATATAATTACATATACATATACTATACAAATATACAACATATAATTACCAGCGTCTGCCTTCCGTACCAGACTGTGAGCTACTCGAGGGTATTCACATTGTCTGAGCCCTCCCTAGAGCTCAGCACCTAGGCGAGTGCCCGACAGAACAGAAAGTAAGTACTCGGGGCGCCCGGGGGGCTCAGTGGGTTAAAGCCTCTGCCTTTGGCTCAGGTCATGATCCCAGGGTCCTGGGATCGAGCCCCGCATTGGGACTCAGCAGGGAGTCTGCTTCCCCCTCTCTCTCTGCCTGCCTCTCTGCCTCCTTGTGATCTCTCTCTCTCTCTGTCAAATAAATAAAATCCTAAAGAAAAGAAAAGAAAAGAAAAGAGAAAAGAAAAGAAAGTAAGTACTCAAGAGTCTAGTGGCCTGTGTTGGTTCTTGTGTGACGACAAGCAAAACACTGTGTTTTACCCACGAGGAAAGTGATCAGTCTTACCTGGGTAAAGCTTTTGAGAGCCTGCTGAGCCCTTCCGTGTCTATTTCATTCCCACAGCTCCAAAAATTAAGCGCGGACTAGCACTGTCTCGCTTCACAGATGACCAGACTAAGTCCCCAAAGGCTGAATGGCTCGTCCAGGGCAAGCATCGGTAAGAAAGGAGCATGGACATCTCCATGCCTACTTCTTCTTCCAGCGCTCTCAGATTTGCTTTACGTATTCGGAAATTCTGTTACCGTACATCCTTTAAACCTGTAGAATTAGGGTGGACTCATGCTACCTCCCCTCATGGCTGTCCTTCCAAGCTTTCTATTGCGGTGGGTTTGTTTGCCTAACCCACAAAACACAGGGCAGATAGTCATTTCCTCTTACTATTTCTTGAGCAGAAATCAGCACTTCCGCAACTGTATCCCTGCTGTATCCGACACGCACATTTATCATAGGTCTTAACGCTTTCCCTCCAGTTAGTTGCGTTTGTGCATGTTAACCTAGTACGCAGCCTTATCATCATGCAGGTAAGACAGAGCAGAAGAGCTCATGCCCCATCGAAAGGAACAGTCCATATTCAGCCCTAGTAGATTGTAGCCATGCGAGAATGGTGGGAGGAGGGGTGCTAATGTATATTCCAATTTTTCAAAAGAATCTGGGAAACCTGGACTTTTATGAGAAATTCTCTGATTTTAAATGTTGGCTCAACTTAAAAAAAATACTGCATGGGCCAAATAAAACACACCTGTGGTTTTTAATGGGCCGATGGGTAGCCAGTCTGGGAGCACTGGGTTAGCATGTATATGAAGTGTGAGGCTAGATGGGGCTAGCAATGAGCACAAGTAGAGAGGGGTGCAAGAGGAAAGTTCCAAGGCTGGCCAAGGAGACCAAATGGGGAGGAAAGACCACTGAAGGGCTTTAATCGACAATCAGGTTTCTATGTTAGGAGGAACATAGAAACACAGAACACTCCGGCTGCAATATGGAGAATCAAGGGAAGGGAACTAGCAGTGTTAAGGAAGAAGACCAGTTTTTAAAAAAATGATCATGATAGGGGCGCCTGGGTGGCTCAGTGGGTTAAGCCTCTGCCTTTGGCTCAGGTCATGATCTCAGGGTCCTGGGATCGAGCCCCGCATCGGGCTCTCTGCTCAGCAGGGAGCCTGCTTCCCTCCCTCTGCCTACTTGTGATCTCTCTCTCTCTCTCTCTCTGTCAAATAAATAAATAAAATCTTTAATAAAAATAAAAATGATCATGATAACCCAGGTGAGCCACGTGGCTTGGTCTCAGGCGGCGGCACTGGAGAAGGACAGAAATGGAAGCATTTGGAAGATAGTCCGGATCTAGAATCCCAGGATTTTCTTCCTGATGGGCTGTGAGAGGGGAGGCAAAAAGAATGGGCAAGAGTCATGTGTAGGTTTCTGGCTCAGACCACCGAGCGGGTGTTAGTGTCACTTAGCAAGAGAGAAAGCACAAAAGGAAGAGCCGGTCTGGGGGAAAGGTGAGTTCTTCCATTTTGACCCTGCTGACTTTAAGGTTCCAGAGATAGCTCCAAATGAAAATTTTAGTGCACAGTTAGATTTCGATGAAAGAAATTTGTGTTCAAAAGACAGATTTTGGAGTTACTGACAGATCATCATAAAGCCATGAGGGAGAGTGGGCAGGGGACAGCAAAGAGCTTAAGACAGAGCCCATTCTGTGGGTGACTTTGAGGAATTGCATATAGATCAAAGAACAATCAAAAAAGAAGGGGAAAAGCAGTCGAGTGTTGGGGTGTGGTCTCATGGGAGCCAGGGAGAGAAGTGTTTCCAGCAGCAAGTGGACAGCTGTGTCAGATGTTGGGGAATATCAAATAAGAAGAGAACTGGAAAATGTCCATAGATTAGACTTACAGGTGCAGGGTGATCTTGGGGATGAGAGCTTCACTGCAGTGATTTGGATGAAACCCAGTGATTAGGGCGCTCAGGAGTAAACGAGACATGAGAAAAAGGGTCCAATGAGTTTAGGCATCTCTTTCAAAAATGTTGGCTGTGAAGGGAGAGAGAAAGATATGACCAGAGGAGGGCATGGGATCAAGGGAAGGTTTTTATATAGAGGAGCGAGTTGAATTTTTTTTTAAATTTACTAGAAGTCCTCAGAGGGGGAGGAAGAAGTTTAAGAAAAGTCATCAGTAGCCCCAAAGTGGCTAAGAAGGCAGGAAAGATAGACTCTTGAGCAAACGGGAAGAGGTCACTTTAGACCCAAGACTGAAAGACAGAGAGTGTTGAGGGCTCGGTGTCCATAGTGAGTTCCATTTGAGGGCTTCTCCTTTTTCCTTCTCAAGTCAGAGTAAGGGTGGAAGTGGAGGCATTCTGAGAGTTGAGGGAAAGTGAATAACCTTTGGGGACATCTGGAAAGAAAGCGAAAGACTGGTCCTAGTCCCCACATTTGGTAAGTTTGGGATTATCTGTGTGTTCTAATGATTCCTCTTTTGTCCAAAAGGCAATTGGATTTCTCACTGATAGTCCACAGTATCGGTGGGTGCTTCCCACACCTTGCAGAAAATGTTCTGGACTGGCCTTGGCAGCCTAAGAACATCCCAGCCCCACCACTCACTAATCTGGACTTAAGGTAAAAACACCTTAAGGGGCATGAAAGGAGAGGTCCTATTTGACTACTATGCGAATGCTTTATCCTGAGTACTTGGCCCCCAGCTCTTCCCCTTAGTCCCAGCTGCTAGCATTTTGGCCAGAACTTTAGTGTTCAATCTCCAGGTGGTGACCACTCCCATAGGCCCAGTAGAAGTACTTCCCCATTTTCAACATCCAAATCTTTCATTTTCAAGATTTGGCTTCATTCTGCCATTTCCTCTCAACAACTTTAGAAAGAGAATTAGACATTCTTCTCTGGCCTCCTCCTTGTAAACCCAGTCGGGCAGCAAGGTTGAGGGGACAGCATAAAAGTCGGGCAACATGAGGACCCAGGCCCAAGGCCATGTCGCATGACCAGTGGTTCCAGAGATTTCCTCTCTCCGATCTTCCACATTTGAACTTGGACTGATACTTTGCTCTTCAGAGGGCTGGTGAGAACCTGCCCCACAGGTCACATCATTCTCTGGCCTTCAAAAGAGCTACACCTAGAAGATTCTAGATAAATGAACAACTTAACCTGCAGCTCTCTGCTTTATAAGAAAGACATCTTGGCCACTCTATCTCTTGCTAAAGTGAAAACTCTATTTTTTTTTCCATCCTCTCTCTCTGAACAAAGAAGATTCCTTTTGGCCCTTACCTTGAGTTTAAAGACATGCCTCACACCTCAGCCTTCTGTTCTCCTGTCTATTTGCCCATGATCCCTTTGCATTTTGTTTCAGTCCACCGACAATAATACTACCATGTAACAAAATGGAAAAACCTGGATTTTCCAGAACTTCTCTTAGGAAGGAAAAGTATCTTTTGACAGGTCGTTGGGCCTGTGGATAGAACCATGGGTAGAATTCTTCGGCACGGTAAAGGAAGAATTTGCTACTGTCCATCATTCAGAGCAGATGAAGAGAAAGAAGGAGAGAAGAAATGAAGACCCCCCCAACCCCAAATCTTCATTAAAAATTCCTCACTCAAGGGACACCTGGGTGGCTCAGTCGGTTAAGCATCTCCCTTCAGCTTGGGTCGTGGTCCCCGGGTTCTGGGATCGAGTCCTGCCTGGGGTTCCCGCTCAGAGGGGACCCTGCTTCTTCCTTGTCCTCTGCTCTCCCACTCCTGCTCTCTCGATCACTGTATCTCTCTATCACAAGCAAATATCTTAAAAAAAAAAAAAAAACAACCCTCATTCAAAAAATATTTGGGTTGTACTGGATATTTTTACAGAAATACAGAGACACTAGGTTGCTAAAGCAGAGAAATATGACCAATATCAAGATTCTAGGGAAAGTCATTAGTCACCTAGTGCATCATAAGTTACCCTAAAATGTAGTGGCTTAAAACAGTACTTTGTCTTATTATCCCCTATTTTCTAGGAGTCAGAAGCCAGGCACGGTTCCACTGAGTCCTCTGTCTCAGGGTCTCTTACAGTCTAGCTGTGATCAAGGTGTCGTTCAAAGCTGCGGTGTCATCTGCAAGGTCCCCTGGAGAAAGATCCCCCTCCAAACTCGCACCATTGTTGCCAATCTTCAGCCCCTCTCTGGTTGTGGTCTAGAGGCTGCCCTCAGTTTCTGGCCACATGGGTCTGTCTGGCATGGTGACTCAAGGTGCGAACATGAACCACAAGGGCCGTGGAGTTTAACAGCAAGGCAAAAGTCACGATCTTCTGTAACCTAGTCAGAGAAGGGCCATCCCATCCATTCTGCCATACTCTGATCAATGAAAAGGCACATTACCAGGGCCAACCCAGGCTCAAGGGGAGGGTGTTCATCTAAGGGCACAACTACCAAGAGGCAGGGGCTATCTTTAGAAGTCCACCTCCCACAAATAGGCTGTGGATTTTCACAGGGCTGTGGACTGGGGTTCAGGGCCAGGTCTAATCACATCTTGTAGAGGCAGCGTGGCCCTGGCCAACATTTGGCTTTTAAAGAGCACCGCTAATTCACACAGCGATGTACCAGTCTCTATGCCAAGCTCTAGCACCATATTTCTTTGTGAATGTGCAAAATAATGTTACAGATTAAGGGTTTCCACTGTCCACATTTAAGAAACAAAGTGAGGTTAAGTCACTTGTGTGGGGTCACAGACCAGCAAGTGGCGGAGCTGGGGTACAAGCCTAGGGCCGTTTGCCTCAGACTGATGCCCTTCAAGTGGAGTGTGCCCGCTCTCCTCAGCCAGCTCCACACTGTAGACTCAGTTGACCTCTGGACATCAAAATCAGGATCAGCGAAGAATGGGTTTGCGTAAAGTACCCTCCGAAAACCAGGGCTTAAGTAAGAAAGGCTTAAATACAAGCTCTTCGGATGGGCCATCCAGGGCCATGGTAGTGAACCTCCAGGTTCATCCAAGCCCCAGGCTCTTTTAGTTCTACCAACTTCCCCCTGGAGTCCCATCTGTAGTCCAAGCGGGAAAAAATAGGGCCAAAGTCTTCTCCTTTTGTGACTTTTTCTCTTTATTTAGGAAATAAATCCTCTCCGAGCAGATTTGCCCGTTCAGTTCTTTGATTAGAAATGGTGTTAGCCTGTTCTCGCTAGTGGCAAGGGGTATAGGAAGAGCTAGAATTTTAGCTTTCCAACGTCTATAAAAGAAGGAAAACAGGGACGCCCGGGTAACTCAGTCGGTTAAGCGTCTGCCTTCGGCTCAGGTCATGATCCCCAGAGTTCTGGGATCAAGTCCCACATTGGGCTCCCTACTCAGCGGGGGGTGTGCTTCTCCCTCTCCCTCTGCTGCTCTCCCTGCTTGTGCTTTCTCTCTCTCTGCCGAATAGATGAATAAAATCTTAAAAAGAAGAAGAAGAAGAAGAAGAAGAAGAAGAAGAAGAAGAAGAAGAAGAAGAAGAAGAAGAAGGGAAAAGAAAACAGGATGACAAACAGGTTGGAACTAGCCAGTTCATACCCTGTTTCCAGCTTTATAAACATTCAATTTGTTCCAGATCTCCCTGTCCCCACATTAAGGGTGAAGAAATAAATGCAATTAAGCCTCTTCCCATCTCCTCTCCTTTCTCTATCTCAAGATTTTTATTACTTATATTATTATTCCTACATCACCAAATTGATAGTGTTTACACTCTCTTCTGATATTGTAAATCGCACACATTTTTTTAAAGATCTATTTATTTATTTTTAGAGAAAGAGAGAGAATGTGGCGAGGGGGTGGAGGGACAGAGGCAGAGGGAGAGAGGGAATCACAAGCAGACTCCCCGCTGAGCACAGAGCCTGACACAGGGCTCGATCCCATGATCCTGAGATCATGACCCGAGCCGAAACCAAGAGTCAGATACTCAACTGACTGAACCACCCAGATACCCCTGAAATTGTAATTCAAATACTTTTTGAACTGTCAGTCTATATTTAAATCTTTTTAACATGGCTTTTCCATTTATCTTTTTGTCGCAAAGTGTTAGGTTAAACTCTATGAAATTGCCAATATTGGACCATTTTTGCCTTAGAAAAACGTGAATTTAATATGCTCAATCTAATAGTCAAGAGGAATTTTAAAATATCTGTCAATGCCTTCAGATAAAATGAAAGTTTCTGTACGACATGTTTTCCTCGAGGGTTTGTAGAGTTTTCTTTGCTTTTTCTTAATATTAGGATGTTTTCGTTCAAACCTCAAACCAGCCTGATAGTATTTTCTTCAATATATGACTAAGATTCTTGTTTAGATGCCCACGGGATTATTTATTACTCTTATCTTTCTTCATTTAAAAAATTCTTTTTCTTTTTTTTTAGATTTTTTTATTTATTCATTTAACAGAGAGAGAACACAAGCAGGCAGAGAGGCAGGCAGAGGCAGAGAGAGGAGCAGGCTCCCCGAGGAGCAAGGAGCCTGATGCAGGACTCGATCCCAAGACGCTGGGATCATGACCTGAGCCAAAGGCAGTCGCCCAACCAACTGAGCCACCCAGGCATCCCTTAAAAAATTCTTAATCCTAGAATTCCAGTGGCTTTACTGAGATACACAATAGTTTTGACAGTTCATTATCAAAGATTTTCCTGGAACACAATTAAAAATCAACACATTCACGTCTTTTAAGAAATGTTTTCATCTATGCATCTATGACCTATTTACTATTTTTCCCTTTCATTTCCAACATTCTCTTCCTTAAAGAAACTGACTGGGCGCCTGGGTGGCTCAGCCATTGGGCATCTGCCTTTGGCTCGGGTCGTGGTCCCAAGGTCCCGGTCCCAGGGTCCTGGGATCGAGTCCCATGTCAGCGTTCCCTGCTCTGTGGGGAGTCTGCTTCTCCCTCTCCTTCTGCCTGCCACTCCCCCTGCTTGTGTTCTCTGTCTCTGTCAAATAAGTAAATAAAATCTTAGAAAAAAAAAAAAAGAATCTGACTCTTCATTTATTGGATTGTCCTTATCTTCCTTATCCGTCATTTTTCCTCATATCCTTAAACTTTTTAAATTTTAATTATGGGGGCACCTGGGTGGCTCAGTGGGTTAAAGCCTCTGCCTTCAGCTCAGATCATGGTCTCAGGGTCCTGGGATCAAATCCCCACATCGGGCTCTCTGTTCAGCAGGGAGCCTGCTTCCCCCTCTCTCTCTACCTGCCTCTCTGCCTACTTGTGATCTCTCTCCTCTCTGTCAAATAAATAAATAAAATCTTTAAAAAAAGTTTAAAAAAATAAATAAAATAAATTTTAATTATGTTTTAATGTTCATTTTCCATTTCACTAACTGTTTTCATCACTATTTTTTCTTCCTTCTGTAATTCTTCTAAGATAAATTTAATATAAGGACCATATAGGATATAAAATCTTCCAAGGCTCTTGGAACAAGAAAAGAATAAAAATATAAACTTGCCCAGATTTTTATAGACACAAATAGTAAAATGTCTAGAGTAATCATCTGGAATATAAGCATAGTATACAACTTCCAAAGAAATGGAAATAAATATATATATCTATGCAAAAGAAAGTAAGCAAAGTAAACACAGAAAATGCAGGAAAAGTGGAAAACATAAAAGATGTTTAGAGAGAAAAAATGGTAGAGAAAAAATATTAAGATCTATTCATATTTACAATGAATATATGTGACAAAATTGATTGCTGTAATGGGTAATAATTGACCCAAAAAATCCAGAAATGTGCTTATTACTAGATACAAACTAAAAGCATACAAATGAAAAATTAAATGTAAAGGAATACAAATAAAATTTAATAACAAAAACTAATCAATAAATCAAAAATAAAGTAAGAGAGGAGGAACAGAAAGCAAATGCGACAAATAAAAACAAAGAGCAAGAGAGTAGAATTAAATACAATCACATCAGTGGTTATATTAAGTATAAGTACACTGAAAACACCAATTGAAATGCAGATTTTCAAATAGACTAAAAAAAAGTAACACAACTGTGCTGTTTACAAGAGACATACTCTAAATATATGAACACAGATAGGTTGAGAATAAACAGATGGGAAAAGATATAGCATGTACAATTTAACCTAAAGAAAGCTGGTTATAATTTTATATATATACTAATATATATATATATAAATATATATGGCTGGGTTTGGTTATACTAGTATCAGAGAAAACTAAACTTTAAGACAAAAAATTATTTCCAGAGTTAAAGAAAGGCATTTAAGAATTATAAAAAAGATCAATTCATCAGGAGGACATATCAATCCAAAACACACATGGACCTAATAATAGAGCTCCAAAAAATGTGAAGCATAAGTGTACAGAACTGAAAGGGCTTGGGGGATAGAATCAACAGACGAAACTGGACAAATAAACAGTAAGGCTATAAAAGATGTGAACAACAGTTTTATTCAACTTAACCCGATTGACATGACATAGCATGGATGCTATATGCAACAACTTCAGAATATTCATTTTTCCAGACACACAAGGAATATTTACTAAAACACACTATTTGTTGAACTCTAAGACGAATATTATTAAAATCCAAAGAACTGAAATCATACGAGTATGATCTCAGGCCACGATAGGATTGAACTAAAAATCAAAAATTGATTACAAGAGAAAAATAATGGGAAAACTTTAAATGTTTGAAAATTAAACAATATATTTTTCAAAAATTCATGAGCCGAAGAAGAAATCAGAAATTGGAAAAGATTTCCATTTGAATAATAATGTAAATATAATGTAAAAATTTGGGAAACAACTAAGCTAACACTTAGAAATGTATAACTTCAAATGCATCCATTTCAAGGAACTAGAAAAAGAAATGTAAATCAAAGGCAATGGAAAGAAGGAAATAATATAGATAAGAACATGAGAAAACAGATACATAAAGATATAGAACAAAGATGAGTAAGTTTGATAAAGCCCCAGCAAGAATGATCAAGAAGAAAAATAACACAAATAACCAGTATCAGGAATGAAAAGGAGATATTATTTCAAACTATAGATATTAAAGAAAAATAGAAGGATATTATGCTGATAACTTTATGCCAATAAGTTGCACAACTTACATGAGTAGACAAATTTTTTTGAGAAACACAGCTCACTGAATCAGATACAAGAAGAAATAGAAAATGTGAATAGCTCTAGATGTGTTAAAGTATTATAAAGAGAAATCTTATAAAGAGAAAACTCCAGGTGCCAATAATTTTACAGTGAAATTCAAATTTTTTCAGTAAAAAGGTAATGCTTCTCAACTAATTTTCTGAAGCTAAAAATAGCCCTGCTACTAAAACCAGAGAAAGACATTACAAAAAAAGAAAATTCAAACCAATATCCTTCATGAACATAGATACACACATTAAAAAGTCCTCATAAAAGTATTAGCAAATCAAATTCATCAAGATGTGAAAAGAATATATGAGTGGGATTTATCACAGGAAGGAAAACTAGATTAACATTTGAAAAACAGCATATATCGCATTAATAGAATAAAGGAAAAAATAGTATGACCATCTTAACACAATTAAAAAATCAAAATATTTTATTAAAATTAATATCTATCCATAATCTCAGAAAATTGAGAATAAATAAGAACTTCTTCAATGATAAAATATCTCCTAAAAACCTATTAACATAAAACTTATTAGTCAAATATTGAATACTTTCCTCTAAGAACAGGCTAAGATATCCAATCTCACATTTCTATTTAACATTGTACTGGAGGTCATAGTCAGTGCAATGAGGAAGGAAAGAGAAATAAAATGCATAAATATTAGAAAAGAAAAAATAAAATTTTATCTATGAAAGCAGACATAGAGAAAATCTAAAGAAATCTGAAAACAGACTGCTTTAACTAGCAAGTGAATTTAGCAAGATCATTGCTTAATATACATGAATTAATCGTATTTATATGTATCTATATAAACTATACTTATATATAGTTACATACTTATATATTTTCTATATACTAGGAGTAAACAGTTGGAAAATAAAACTAAAAACTAGAATCATTTACCATAGCCTCCCAAAAAAATCAAATTATTAGGAACAAATATAACAAAATATGTGCAAGAGCTTTACACTTATAATTTTTAAATATTTTTGAGGACAAAAGAAAAGAAGACCTAAGTGAACGTAGGGATAAGCCACATTCATTGATTGGGATGCTCACTATTGTTAAGACATTAGTTTGTCCCAAATTGATCTATGCATCTCTAGATTCAGTGCAATCTCAGTCAAAATCCCAGTAGCCTTTTTGAAGAAATCAACATGCATATTCTAAAATGATCACTCATTGGCAAGACGATTTTGAAGGGGAAAGAAAAATCTGAGGACTTATACTGTCATATTTCAGGACAATATAAAGTTACAGAAGGAAGTTAAGACAGTGTAGTATTCATAATAAACAGTGGAATAGACTAGAGAAATCTAGAAATGAAACCATACGAATACAGTCGCTTGATTTTTGACAAAGGTGCCATTATGACTCACTGGGAAGAACCAGAACTTCTCAATTAGTGATGCTAGAACAACTGGATTTTCATATAGAAAAAAAAATTATGCATGACCCCCCTATTTCGTAGCATGCACAAAAGCTAAATTAAGATGAATCATAGGAGTACCTGGGTCGCTCGGTCAGTTGAGCACCAGTCTCTTGATTTCAGCTCAGGTCATGATTTCAGGGTCCCGGAATTGAGCCTCAGGATACCCACTGCGGGAGTCTGCTTGTCTCCCTCTCCCTCCGCCCCTACCCCTGCTTGAGCTCTCTCTATCAAATAAGAGTGAATAAAAGATGAATCATAAAATCATGCATGATAACTGGAACTATAAAGCTTCTAGGAGACGGCATAGGAAAATACCTTCATGACTTTGGAGTAGGAAAATATTTTTTAACAGGCTATGAAAAGTACTAACCATAAAATTTTTAAATGATAAATGGGATTCACCGAAATTCAAAACTTGTGCTCATCAAAAGACATCTAAAAAAGTGAAAAGGCAAGCCACAGACTGGGAGAAAATATTCACCATATATGTATGTGTGTGTGTGTGTGTGTGTGTGTGTGTGTATATATACACACACATATATATATATCCTTTCTCATATATATATGAGAAAAGACAAATATTCAAAATATATTAAAAATTCCTATAAAAGAACAGGGAAAAGACAAACAATAAATGTTTTTTAAATGAACAAAAGGCTTGGGGCGCCTGGGTGGCACAGTGGGTTAAAGCCTCTGCCTTCGGCTCAGGTCATGATTTCAGGGCCCTAGGATCGAGCCCCACATCGGGCTCTCTGCTCAGTGGAGAGTCTTTCTCTGCCTGCCTCTCTGCCTACTTGTGATCTCTTTCTCTGTCAAATAAATAAATAAAATCCTTTAAAAAAAATGGACAAAAGGCTTGAACAGAAACTTCATGAAAGATGATATCCAAGTAGCCAATAAGCCTTTGAAAGGGAGCTCAATAGGCCAAAAGGAAACTCATTATCTTCTTAAAATGAGGATCATAATTAAAGTTAAAGATCACATATTCATCAAAAGTCACTACCAAAAACTAGAGAATGGGAGAAGACATTTAAATAACAAGACCAAAAAAGATTAGTATCCAAAATACAAAAACTCATGCATATCAGTAGGGAGAAGAAAACCACCCTCCCCGCAAATATAGCAAAATTAATTCCTAAAATCCCACAGAAAATGAGGCACGCATTTTCCATACATATATAAAACTATCTTGGACCATTAGTAATCAGGCAAATGCAGATTTAAATTATAGCAGCATACTTTTTATACCTACCAGAGTAGCAAACCTTAAATATCCTACCGATCCCAAGGGTTGGTGAGAATGTAGAGCAATGGAACTCTCACCTAATTGCTGATGGGAACTCGAAGTCTCCTCGTCACTGGGAGAAACTATTTGTCACTTTCACACACGCACCAGAAGACTTTTACAAAATGTAAGCAAACCAAATGTCCTTCAACGGTAGAGCAAATAGGTTCCTTGATCCATAGACTATCATCCATAGGGGTAGTCTATGAGAGTAGAAACTCTATGTGCAAGAGCTATGTGTACCAGCATAGGGAAAACCTTAAAAATAAGACATTGGGCCAAAGAAGCAAGCCAAGGAAAAGTGCATACAGTAGAATTCTACTCACGTTTAGTAAATAAATAGATAATTTAAAGGATTGATAGCTCTACGTAGGAAGTAAAATCGCTAACGAAAAGAAAGAAAATAATTAGCACAAAATTTGCTGTGAGTGAGGAAAGAGGAGAGAAAATGCAATTGGTCAAGGAACAGGTGTGTTCTCTTCCTCGCAGCAAATCTTGTAAAGCTTTGCTTCGCTAAATCATTTGCACCTATAGCTTTGACTTTTAGAAAGGAAAGCTGTCGAATTGTAGTTATAGATCGGATAAACCTAACAAAGTTTATATAAGAATAAATAAACCACCCTCACTTATAAGTACCAAAGCAGAAGGTTGATTCTAGAACTGTAAAAATGGTTTGATATTGAAAACTCTTTGTATGGTTCTCCACTTTAATAGAGAAAAAAGATGACCTTCTCCGTAGATGCTGAAAAATAAAATTAAACATATTTTAGTGTCTGTAAAATGCTTAAGAAAGTAAGAATAGATAGGTACTTTCTTCACATGATAGCACATACCTATCATAACCTAAAAGCCAGTATCCTCCTCAATGCACAAATATGAAAAGGAATTCCATTACATTCAGTAACAGGACCCAGATGTCCACAATCATCAGGCCCCAGAAAAGGTAATTAAAGAAGAAATAGAAACCAGGCATATAAAAATTAGAAAGGTAGAGATCAATTATCATTAAAGGCAAGTGAAAAAGTATTGTATTCTTCAATGGTCACTAAACTCGTACTTTTTTTTAAGATTTTATTGACTTATTTGACACAGAGAGAGAGCTCGCAAGTAGGCAGAGAGGCAGGCAGAGAGAGAGGGGGAAGCAGGCTCCCCGCTGAGCAGAGAGCCCGATGTGGGGCTTGATCCCAAGACTCAAGGGATCATGACCTCAGCTGAAGGCAGAGGCTTAACCCACTGAGCCACCCAGGTGCCCCATGAACTTGTACTTTAAAGGACCAGATAGTAGGGGCGCCTACTGAGGGTGGCTCAGTCATGATCCCAGGGTACTGGGATCGAGCCCTGTGTCAGGCTCTCTGCTCGGCGGGAAGCCTGCCTCACTCTCTCCCACTCTGCCTGGTTGTGTTCCCTCTCTTGCTGTCTCTCTCTGTCAAATAAATATATAAAATCTTCAAAATTAATAATAATAAAGGGCCAGATAGTAAATGATCTCTATCACATTTCTTCCCGTCTTCCTTTTTCTTTAAAGCAGTTCTTTCAAAATTTAAAAGAAGAAAAAGTCCAGGTACCTGGATGGCCACGTCAGTTGAGCATCAGACTCATCGTTTATGCTCCAGTGATGACCTCAGGGTCGTGAGATCGAGCCCTGAGTCAGGCTCATACTCCGCTCGGTGCTCAGCTCCATGCTCCCTGCAGGATTTCCTTGGGATTCTCTCTCTCTCTCCCTTTGCCCCTCTCCGCCTCCCCTCCCCCCGCCAATTTTTTTTGTTCTCAGTGGTACAAAAACAGTCCATGGCTGGCTTTGTCCCAGAGGACATAGTTTGCAGATCCCTCGTATACCTGGAAAAAAGGAGAATCGAAGGAAAATATAACACACTCAAATAGAATTCAATAAATTCCACTTGTATATATATATGGAAATCAAGCAGGACTCATAGCTACAAAAATAGCCTGTTACAAAATACAAAGAAAGCAAAGACCCTATTTAGAATAGAAAAAAATTTTTTTTCTCATTTTTAAATCCGGGGAATAAACTTAACAAGCAATCCAGGCTCTATAATTTACAATTTTAATGCTACTGAAGGGCACAACAGGAGATTTAACAATGCAGAGACACCCTGTGTCCCTGGATTCTCAACACCATAAAGCTGTCAAAGATAGTTCATCTGTAAATTTAATGTCATCCCAATAAAAATACCAAAAGGGTGTTTTTTTGGAACTAGACTAGCTGGTTCTAAACCTCATATGGAAAAATGACCAAGAATAGCCAGGAAATATTTGTAAAAATTAAAGTAACAAGGAAGGTTAAAACTACCATATATCAAAAACTATTCCAAGTCCTTAAAACGTGAATAGAAACAAAGATCACTAACACCAAATAGAAAATTCAGAAATAGATTTAAGAGGAGGCACTGAGGTGGCTCAGATGGTTAAGAGGCTGCCTTCGGCTCAGGTTGTGACCTCCAGGTCCTGGGATCGAGCCCCACGTCGTCGGGCTCCCAGCTCCGTGGGGAGTCTGCTTCTGCCTCTCCCTCTGCTCATGCTCAGTCTCTAATGAATAAATAAAAAATCGATTTAAAAAAGAAAAAGAAAAATCGATTTAAGGGCATTCGTGATAATTTTGCATGTTAAATAAATGATCTTGGCTCAGTGGGATACTCATCGGAAGAAAAAGTAAAGATGATGCCTAGCTCACTATTAACCTCAAAATAGACTCTGACAGACAAAAGATTTCAATGAATTCATAAGTTACTAGACAGAAAGAGGAGAAGCATTTTATAACCTCATGTGAAAGAAAGTACGACACCAAATCTAGAAGCATAAATGTCATTTTTTTTTTTTAATGTAAGCTCTACACCCAATGTGGGGCTCGAACTCTCAACCCCAAGACTCAAGTACTTTACGGACTGAGCCAGCCAGCCAGGTCCCCGCCCCCCACCCGCCCCCCACCCGCCCCCGACAAGTGATGAATTTCAACTTGTAAAAACTTTTTACTGTTTTCTGTGAAACAAAGACAAAATTATATTGATAATGATAGTAATGCCTCAGTAAAAACAAAAGGTAGGCATCCAACTGGAGAAAACAATTTTTTGAGGGGGGAAATCAAACTATTTTATTGAGGGAGCTTCAAAGAAAGGCCAAAAGAGTAAAAGCATAATGAGATTCCATGTCCTCGACCCTGACAGAATCTCCCCAGCTCCACGATTGCCAAAAAAAGTGGGAAAAAAAATTTTTTTAATTTAAATAAAATTTTTTAAATTAACATATAATGTATTATTTGCCTCAGGATCTGTGAATCATCAGGCTTACACATTTCACAGCACTTACCATAGCACATACCTGGGAAAAATATTTTTAAGTCATATGATGAGTGCTGTTTTCTTAATATATAAAGAACTGAAAGTAAATAAAAGAAAACCCAACAACCTAATGGAAAAAGAGACAAGGACTAGAAACAACTCTATAGAAAAATAAACCCAAATAGCTCTTGAACATATGAAAAGATGTTTCAACCTAGTTCATCATAAGAGAAATGCAACTTTAAGTTACAGTGAAATACCATTTTTTCACCTGTAGGGTCGGTAAAGATTGTTGGTTTTTTTTTTTAGGTTTGATAGCCTACTGTGCTAATGAGAATGTAGGGAAACGGACATTCACATATTGTTGATGGGAATGCAAACTGAAGCATTTTCTATGCAGCAACATTTACTTTGCCTTCTAGCAAAATCACAAGATCACATACCCATATACTGCATCTCTAGGAATCTATCCTACAAATATGCCTGCGCATATGAAAAATTGCTGTCAGGAACATTCATTGTTTGTAACAACAAACCAATGACCCTACCTTGGAAACAACGTGTTTTGTTTTTGTTAAGTATAAATTTTGACACATCCGTATTAATTTGACACATTCCATATAATGAACTACGATGTATCATCTATTAAAAAGTGTATGGCAGTTATTTGTCCTGATAGACCAAGATTGCTAAGATATGGTGTCAAATGAAAAAAGCAAGGCATAGAACAATGCATATAATAGGCTACCACTGGTATACGAGATATATATATATAGTGTGTGTGTGTATGTATGCATGTGTTGTGTATGTACATAAATCAAGAAGCCAGCACTGGGGTTGCCTATGTTTTGATGTACCCTAAAAATATAGTACCTGTTTAACAATTTTTTTGGAGATTTTGGAGATTTTTTGGAGATTTGGAGATTTATTTATTTATTTGAGAGAGACAAAGCAGGAGCAGAAGGGGTGTGCAGAGGGAGAGGGAGAAACAGACTCCCAGATAAGCAGAGAGCCCGAAGCGGGGCTCAATCCCAGGACCCCGGGATCATGATCTGAGCTGGAGGCAGATGCTTAACCGACTGAGCCATCCAGGCGCCCCTAACAATTTTTTTTAAAGTAATCTCTAGATTTGGGGCTTGAACTCAGACCGAAAGGGCAAGAGTTGCATGCTCTACTGACTGAGCCAGCCAGGCGCCCCAAGCTGATTTAAAAAGTAAAGTAATATAGGGGCACCTGGCTGGCTCAGTCGATTAAGAATCTGATTCTTGGTTTCGGCTCAGTTCACGATCTCAGGGTCATGAGATCGAGTCCCCCCATGGGGCTCCATGCTCAGCAGGGAGTCTGCTCGAGATTCTCCCCCTCTCCCCCTGCTCCTCCACCTGTGCTCAAATGTGCTGTCTCTCTAAAAAAAAAATAAATAAGTCTTTTTAAAAAATTTAAAAAGAAAAGAAAATTTAACATTTTGGTGATTATGGCCAGCCTTGTCTTTTTCTGAGTTTATCGGGTTTTTTTAGCCGTAGGTAGGGTAAGATCACACCGTGTGTTATTTTTATCATTTCCTTTAATATTATCTAATGAACATTTCTCCGTTTTCCATTTCAATAATGGAAATTCTATACAGGTCTCTTAACTTTTTGCCGATTCAGGGCTCGGGTTGCGTGGATGGACACCTTTATTTCATTTTACATTGCGTAGGCAGCATCTCAGGAATTTCAGGAAGAAATATGCTCATGTAACACCACTGAGCGGCCCTCAGCGTCTTCTGATCCAAGTTTATGGAAGAAAAGACTGAATGATCTCAAGAGCCCTTCTTATAAAGTAGAATAACTTGGTAGGGACAGAGAAATAGAAGTAACCATACATTTCTTAGCAAAAGCCACCAAGTGGTGGAGAAGGAATACATTAGCAACCACTCAGGAGGGCACACAAACCTTCCAGAATCCTGCAGGGGCCTCGGCAAGGTCCCGAACGAGAGCCCAGGCCACCGGAGACAGCAACCCAGGTCCTTCATATTTGGGTCCTGGGGTCATATTTGCTATGAGCGAGGATCTTTTATAACTGAAGGAATAGACTTAATGTGCATTTTTGAGCACATGCTAGACACCAGGAATCAAAGATGAATAAGATACAGGCTCTTGCTTCGATGGGCTTCCATTCCGGGAGATGGGGGGGTTGGAGAAGGGTGGGTGAAGCTTCCCATGGGAGCAATTACAAAGTAGGGAGCTAAACACCCTACAAAAGTGTGCAGAGGGTGGTGGCACGTTGGAGGAACCGGTGATCCTCCGCCTTCCTGGGCTTCCTTCCATAGCCATTTGTCACCTAGCATTCTCCCCTGCGCGTCCTTCCTGTGAGGACATCACTTGCATTGGGTTAAGGGCCCAACCTCTTCCAGTATGACCTCATTTTAACCAGTTATGTCTGCAATGACCTTAATTTTCCAATAAGGTCACTTCCTGGAGTTTATGCGCACAATTCAACTTGCTTACTGGACTTTCGGGGGCGTGGCTTAACCGATGAACACAGAAACACCTGGGAATGGGGTCGCCTGACTAGAAATGGGAAGGGACACCAGTGAATCCCCCCTGGGGGCACAGAGCTCTCCCTCCACATGCAAATTCATCCCCTCTCTTCAATCTCTAAAAAGGAAATCCTTTCCATTTTTAACTGGTGAAGGAAGGCAGCCTTTCCCACCAGGCTTCAGACACACATTTGCACTGGTACTAATCTCCACTCCCACCCTGTGGATATGAAATCACAATATCCCCACTTCGTAGATAGGGAAACTGAGGCCCAGAAGGGCCACCGTGGCAAGCCCTGTCACCGAGTGACGGAATCAGGACTACAGCCTGGAACTTTGGGCCCACAGGCATTTTTTTCCTTATAAAAAAATCATCAGCTTCTCTTTGTCATTTCACATGTCCTACCTACATGAACAAATATTCCCCACAAAAAATTCAAATAATACAGAAGGGCACCAACCGCAATGTTAAAAAGGCCCTGTACCATCTCCACACTACTCCCAGGCCCAATCTCTTTCCCCGGTTTTGTTTTGTTTTGTTTTTCTCTCTCTCTGCATTTACTGTCCAATATGTATATTTACGCCTATTTTTAGCGCTTGTTTTTTATTTACATAAAGGGGATCACACTCTTCATGCTGTTCTGGTGCTACCGTTTTCCACTTGACGACACCCTGGAGATGTTTCTCCTGTGTCAGCAGAGCCGATCTGGCCCCCGAGTGGGGTGTGCGGGCGCAGCGACAGGGCGGCCTCCTGGACTCTGCCCGTCAGGCGTCTGTTCCCACTGGTCCGCTTCCCGGGCTCAAGCAGCGGCTGCCTCTTGTGAATATCGCCCCGCGCGTTAAAGCCTAGGGCTCCGTCTGCCTCCCTGGAACTGCGGTATGGCGCTCCTCCCGGCGGGGCTGCCATTTTTACGGGGTCGTCTCCGCATTTAGGTTTTCCCAGTTCTTCGGGATTTTAAACAATGTTCCTCCACCATCCTGTACCTGCCCTTCTGTGAGCAGCTGTGAAAATGTGAAGTATCCTCTCCTGAGCCACTTGCACGATAGAGACCTCTGTGATCTCCTCCTGCCTTGCGGTAGGGAAACCCCCCCACCCCGAAGGAGCACCGCTCTCCCTCCTCGCCCCCCAGCATCTGGCGCTCCCCTAGGCATGTTACCTAGAACAGGCTGGCCACCCGGGCTGCACTTAGGTTCAGATCACCTGGGGAGATTCTGAATCAACACCCTGTGCCTGGGCCTCACCCTAGGGAAATCCGATTTAACCAAACCAGGGTGACTCCCAGGCCCCCGGGTTTTTTTTTTTTTTTTTTAACTTCTGTAGGTGATTCGAATGTATAGTCAAGGTTAATAACCATTGAAAAAGGACCTCTAAGTCTTTTATAAAGGGCCTACGAAAAGATTTAAAACCTGAAAAGAAAAAGTATTAACAAAAGAAAGGCGGGGAGGACAGAAAAAGGAAAGGGGTGCTTTCCACCCAGGGTGCTGAGCCAGCCCCACCTCCAGCCCCTGGGGGGGGGGCGCACAAGTGGGGTTGGATCTTTCCCCTGGGGGACAGCATTCCCACCTGTGGATCTCTGGACCAGTGCACTCCCTCCAAAACAAGGCCCAACCCAATACCGGGGCTTTCCATCCTCCGGGACGATAACTGGACTCCTAACAGCAAGGGCACTTAGGGCAGTGGAATATTCTATAGGATGCCAGAGTGCTGGATTCCTGACATTGTACATCCAGCAAAACCCACAGATTGTACAACACAAGGAGCGGCCCCTCGTGAAGTTCATGAGCCACGAACCTCGGCTAATAATTGTGTATTCATCTTGGCTCATCAGTTAGAACAAAGGCATCGCACAGATGCATGATGTTAGTAACAGGAGAAACTGAGGGTTTGGAGGAGTCTAAGGGAACTCTGTACCTTCTGCTCAATTTTTCCATAAACCTACTCGGGAACGTAAATTCTATCAATTAAGGAAAAGGTCTCCCATCAGGAGTCCCTCCCTCCGCCTCTCCCCATCTCCCCGGAAGACTCGTTGAACCTTTTAAGATCTATTGATTGGGAAATCGTAGAATGACCCAGACCTCCACGAACTCCTTTGGGCTTTGTAAACAAATCGCTAGCTGATCATTCCAACAGCTAGGCCAGGAGTGAAAGAGAACGTTTGCTCAGTTTGGGGTGCACAGAAGCCTTGTTGCTTCCGTCCCCACTGTTTGGGGAGAGAAAGGGGGGATTGTACCTCCAGCTCCCCAGGCCTCCTTAGTCCCTGCTCTAAGTCCTACCAGGCCATCTAAGGGTTAAGGACCTCGAGATGGTGTGAACCCCTCACACTACCTTTTCCCTCACTCCGCATTTCTCTGGCCCAAGACTCTTATTTCAGCTGAGGTTAATCTGATTAGAGTTAAGGTGCTAATAACTTGAATGAATGCCATTAAACAGTACTAGATAAAATCTGCATTTCAACAGAGGTGCCCAAAGGGCCAGAGGCTGGAATGTCAAGCATCTGGGTAGGGCCATGGGAGTGAGGCTTGGGAGGGGTCCTTTCCCTGACCTCTGGGGAGCCTCCTACTAGGTATCTAGTAATCCCTTTCATGAGTGCCGAATTTTATAGTTTGTAAGGCAATTTGACGATGATTTTTCAAGGGCTTCTAAGGGGCTGCACTGTGCTAAGTCCTTATATACATTATCTCATCTTATTTTTGAAGCAACCCAATGGGATCAGTTGTAGGTTGAGGTATCATCATCTCCATTTGGCCAAAGAAGTGTTTGAGGTTGGGTGAGGTAAGAAACTGCCTGTGTGTGTGACAGAGGTGACATTCAAACCTAGTTTGAATTCTGCTTTAATCCCTTCCCTTCTAATCTATGGATCCCTACCTATTAGCGGAAGTTATGCGGAGCAGAATTTCTGTCACACCTGATGTGAGTGCACCTGGCCCTCTATCAGAACGTACCTTCCCCCACTCCTCACCTCCCCGATAGTCTAGTCGTCCCGGGCCTCTTGGCCCTGCATGGCTAGCTAATATCATCAGCTCTGTTGGAGAGATCCCCATTAACCTGACTCTGCCTTCGAGCCAGCTTCGAGACAGGCTGTGTCGGCCCTCGAGGACCTATAGATTGAGCTATAGTGAGCCAGGCCGTGGCCGCATATGGTAAAGAGACAGGAACCTGTAATTCACTAGTTCCTCCCCTGCTCATTGCGTGTCTGTGAAAGTATTGGGTGTGGGATACCATATATGGCTGAGGTGAGGTCCCCGCCCTCAGAAAACTGTCCACTAGAGGACAAAAGAAGGGTGGGAAAGAGAGGGGGAATTGAATGGACATGTAGTTGATTTGAAAAAAAAAACACAAAGGGTTTTGAAATTGCCTCTCCTCTATTGAGAACCACTCACAGACTTGTCAATTTTCAAGGGCTCCTCTAACTCAGTCAGCTTTTCCATTGTTGTGCTCATTAGGAGACAGGAAAAAGCAATGTACCCGGGGCTATTTCAAACCTTATTCGTTAATTTATTCAACGAATTGATACCCGGTGACCACTTTGTGCCCGGCGCCATTCCAAACCCTGGTGCATACAGGAGGGAAACAAGACAGACGAACCCCAAGCTTCTACTTGAACCACTGGGTCAGAATTAGGTAATTAAGTAGATGTATAGTACACCAGCCACTGATATTAAGGGCTAGGAAGAAAAAGAAGGCCACACAAGGTGAAGGGAAGAACATATTGCTGTGAATAACAATTCTAGGCACACGTTCCGTGTCTCGTGGGAGGGTGCCAGTGACATCAATCCTATCTGAAAAGCACAGCTCTGTCATCTGAAAATAAGTTAAACTGTAAATACAGATCACAGAAGAAATGAAGGTATCACACACAGAGACAAGATAGTACTTACCGGAAACAGGACCTGAGGCTCGGTCACAGTACTCTATAGGGTACTGTTGAAAAGTTTGGCACCTCTGGGACAACTCTTGAACCCAGAGAGGTTCAAGTCCTGCTTCTCTCATTTGCTAATTATGTGACTTTGGGAACTACTCCATCTTTTTCATTTGCAATTTTCTCAGTTGGGACATTGGGACAGTGATCTCTATCTCAAAGGTTGCGGTGAAGCTGAAAAATCGATAATATTTGTAAAGTACATGACGTCTTGACACAGTAAATGGTCACTACTGTTATTAATTTTTGCTACCAAGAGCTGAGATGGTCCAAATCGTCCTTCTTATTTTAATCATTGTCAGTAGAAAACATGATATTTATATTTGTAACACTTTATATTTTTAAGTACTTTTACATATACTGTCCTACTCACTCCCCAGCAAATCTCAGAGTTGGGTATTATTTGGGGACATTTTCCTGGGAACGACATTATCCATATTCCATATAAAAAAATTGAAATTATGTGAGATACTAAAGATCAGACATACTGAATGATAAAGCCAGAACTTAACCAAGACTGTTTGAGCTCAAATCCGTCTTCTCTCTCCCTCCTGCATTTTCAATTGACTTCCAAGGCCTATTATTAATTTTGCCTCCTATTAATTTAGCCTCTTTCAGAGCTGTTCACTTTCCTCAACTGTTACCATCTTCATCCAGACTACAATGCATCCCTCCCATCTAGCCCCTTCTGGGCTTCCAAGTGCAGAAATGGGATTCCTGGCATCCACTCTTTTCTACTCCTTGCTGCTAAGATGACCTCTCGAAAAGCGATCATACCCCCCACTCTCCACCCCCGCTTCTCACTCTTCATTGGTTTCCTGCTGCTCTCAGGGAAATGTCCAAAGGCTATTGTGGTATAGGTCCAATCCCCCTCCCTGACTCATTCCCCTGCACTGTCCAGATTCTGCATCCTACCTGCCCTGGCTTCTAGTTCCTGAACACAGTCTGCTTCCTGTCCCCGGGGGACCTCTTCCTGGGCTGATCCTTTCTCCAAACATAGCCATCCCCTCTCCAGCACCTCTTCCTGCTACTTCCTACTCCTCCTTGGTATGCGCCCCCCTCCCCTCACGCACCCTCCCAGCGTGGGTCAGGTTTCTATGTGAAATGCTCTATCAGCTAGGAATTTCATTCATGTCTAAGCAGCAAAGACACCCCCGCCCTGTCCCCCAAATAGTGGTTTAAACAAGATCGGTTGGGGGGGGAGACAATGATGGAGGGGGGTGTCTTTTCTCTCCTGAAACAAACAGCCCAGAGATAAGCAGCCAAGACTGGTGACAACACTATATCTGCTGGGACAGAGCCCCCTCCCTGAGGCTTGTCAAAGGGCTCCCCAGAGCTCTGGCCATCACCACACCTAGCCTGTGTTAGAGAGAATTCCCAGCCGCCCCACCCAAGAACTTCTACTCTACCCTATGGCACCCAAATTGACTCAACAGCCACACCTGTCTTCGGGAGAGACTAGGGACAGTAAAATTCCAGCTGGGCTCTCTATCCCCTCTAACCAAATAGGGATTCTGCAACTAAAGGAGGGACAGGGGCTTTGAAGAGGCCACCAGCAAGCGCTTGCCCGGAACGGTCCCCTTTCCTTCATAACACTTCACCGAGTTGGAAGTTACGCATGCATTGGTTTGAGGCTTGGGGTTTTGAGGGATATCGGCCTCCCCGCAGGGTTGTAAAGTCCTTGAGAGCAGAGGCCTTTTGGTGTTTGTTTCTGATTAAATTGTGAATGCCTGACGCAGCACCTGTCACAAGCAGATACTCTAGAGATATTTGTGAGGTGAATGAATGAAAGCAAACATTAAGCAGTATCTTCTTCCTGGAGACAGTTGGTAGAGTATGCGATTCCCAGTGACTCTGGGGGGATGAAGGTAAGGGAACAACTTGACTCCTACACGTTTGGGGATCTGCAGCAAGTGAAAAGAACCGTAGGACAAGAAGTGAATTATGGCTTCACCAGAAGAGACGAAACATTGGATGGTTCCAGACCACGATATGTTTAAGCAGGAAACTAACTCCTCCCTGGTCGGTCCTGGAGGCCATCCTAGTCGTGGGCTCACAGTGTAGTATTGAATGGTCTAACATAACAAGCTAGAGGCCCAAATTCCTGACCTCGTAATATCATTAACATCCAGGGCTTGACTTGAAAATGGCAGATTAGGGGCGCCTGGGTGGCTCAGTGGGTTAAAGCCTCTGCCTTCGGCTCAGGTCATGATCTCAGGTCCTGGGATGGAGCTCTGCATTGGGATCTCTGCTCAGCGGGGAGCCTGCTTCCCCTTCTCTCTCTTCCTGCCTCTCTGCCTACCTGTCATATCTCTGACTCTCTCTCTCTCTCTCTGTGTCAAATAAATAACTAAACAAAAAATCTTAAAAAAAAGAATCTATAGTAGAAAAAGTTAGTCAGTAACTCTCCGAAACTCCAACTCTTCATCAACATAAACCATGGGAAGTGAGTCATAGAACATTTGTCCGTGCAGTGGGGGCGCCTGGGTGGTTCAGTTGGCTAAGTGACTGCCTTTGGCTCAGGTCATGATCTCAGAGTCCCAAGATGGAGTCCCAAGATGGAGTCCCACATCGGGCTCCTTACTCAGCAGGGAGTCTGCTTCTTCCTCTCACCCTCTCCTCCTCTCACGAACTCTCCATCGCTCTCTCTTTCACTCTCTCTCTCTCAAATAAATAAATAAAATCTTTAAAAAAGAAATCTTAGCAAATCTCGGTGGTCCTGCACACCAGAACACTGAGGCTCAGATAGATGAACTATTTCACATGGGAAGTTAGAGACAGAATGAGACCGGCAACTCAGGACCCCACTCTTCACAATAAAGCGCTCAGGATCTTCAGAGGGCCAGAATGCAGAGGGCCCACAGTGAGAACTGAGCCTCCTTCCCCACATCCCTTGCTTCTTCTCTCTGACGATTTCAAAAACGAACAAACTAGAAGAAAAAGCTGTCCGTTCTCCCGTGGGCAGTTCCCTGGCAAACCTCAATGTTCATCCCCTTAAATTCTCTAATGAAGGCTCTGTCTCGATCAGCAGACCCAAACCCTTAGCCAACCATCCACAAGCAAAGCCGTCTCTCCAGCCAGCGGGTGGCCACCCAATTGTGAGCAGCGATTCCGTAGATCCTGCTCTCCAGAAACATGGATAGTAGAGCGCACAGGCTGCGTATCTGAAACAAATGACCAGCAGACCTAAGGTGCTGGACCGACCTTTGTCCGGAGAGGAGACCCAGCTGCCTCCTTCGCCCTTCACGGTTACCCCCACTTTCAGGCAAGATGCCCTGTCGTAGGAATCGGATGATTGCCCTTTCATGTTTTCACTCGAAATTTTAAGCTCTGGGTTTCTGACCTCGTTCATTACTTGCTAATCTCATTATTGTTCAATAATTTTTGTGTAAGTCAATATTTATGGATGAACATATGTATTAATAGCACATATGTAATAACGACCTGGGGAAAGAATGTGTTACGAATAACGCAACGAAGATTGCTGGAATTATCATTTATTTAGTACGAACTACGTTCCAGGCACTTTGTACACATGATCTTTAATCCTTACAACAAACAGGCAAGGGAAGTATTTAAAGAGGGCATCATTTGCCCAGAGGCACACAGCTTTTTAAGTAGGTGGAGATAGGATCTGAACTCAGACCTGGCTGACTCTTAAGTCTTTGGTCTTCCACTGCCGTGCTACTTTTCAACTTTGCAGAATGCGCTTGTCCATGCAAACATAGGTCGGCCCCGTCCTTTCTACTTTGGGGGTCAAATGAAATGTACAGTCGGTTTTTCAGTCCAGCATATGGCCCACTTTTCTGGGCCCGTAGATAAGCAACTACTTAGCAAGGGCCAGGTGGGATGTGGGAAGCATCCTTTCTTCTGCAAATGGATAGAAAACAGGCAGTGGGCATTCAGAATATTTTCACCAGAAAGGTATTTATTCTAAGAGTGGTAGAACAGCTTAAAAGAAACAAGCCAAGATAAAAGGGATTTCTCATCCCCTTTACAGATGATGTTCTGCTAGCACTCCCTAACACAGAGGACAGAGACCGATCTTTCCTGTGACATTGTTTAGACAATGCCTCGCCTCTCTGGTGGAAAGGGTCCTGGGGTTAAATTTCCTCTAAAGACTCTCCGACCCTCTCATACCCCTTGAATCACCAGAGGGAGGCATGTACATTGCCGCCGGTGTGAAACCAGCGATGCCCAGAAGGGGAGGAAAGGTGAGAGAAGGGGACAGGAGGGTTACAAGATACTACTCCAAACTTAATGCAGAGTTATCCATCAACCTCTGTCGTTTCTGACTCTGGGTTGTTTACGAAATCCTCACCCTTGTCTGCACTGGGCTGCCTTAAATAGCCCTTGCTCCTTCTTTAAGAAGGGGGCATTGATTTTATTATAGCAAAAGCAAAACCCTAACTTTCCCCCCAGGCAAGACACACCCAAAACCCAGCCTGGGGGATATGGGGCTGCTTCCCCTGTGAATTCAACACCCAAAGAGTATGAATGATTTCTCTTAATATCCTTAAGGCGTTCTTTATCCCATCTCTCTCCCCCTCCACTGTTTATGTGAGTTTATCTACTATAAGCACAGGGTGGGGGAATGGGAGAGTCAAGCAACCTCCCGGAGTGAGTGCCACTGAGTCAAAACATAAGGGGGTGAAGAAGGTAGACAAGAAAAGCAGATTCTCAGCCTAGGACCTGGTCAGGGAACTTCTTAGGGGAAAATGGGCTTCTCTTTTCCCCTATTCATTCCCCTGTCATTCATGAGTGACAGAAGATGGGGGAGCTTCATGGAGAGCAACTAAAACTAAGAGCCAAGCAATGCAGCACTGGGGACCCTCTCATAAAATCTACCCACTCACGCCGAGGTTCCAGGACGAGTAAGCCAACTGGTCAACCCTAAGTCAGAAGCTGGGCGTCTTGCCTGATCTGGCGGGTAAATGCTCTCCTCTGCCCTCAACACAGGCTTCTTGTCCACCCTTATCCCACCCCTCACAAAATAAATGTGTGCACAGGGAATGCAAATTCACTTTAACATGACCTTAGAGAAAGCGGCTCCATTGCCACCTTAGGAAACAATCAAAACTCATAAAAATCCTTAAGTTTCTATTATCCCTGTATCCGCTGATCAGGGACACTAGTACATCTCAACCGACCTGTGAACTCTGGGAAACTAGAGCATTTGACATATGTGTCTTTCTTCTCTTTTATTTTATTTTATTTTATTTTATTTTATTTTATTTATTTATTTGACAGAGAGCGAGCTTGCGCGTGCACAAGTCAGGGGAGTAGCAGAGGCTACTGCTGAGCCTCTGCTCTCTGCTGAGCAGGGAGCCCAATGCGGGGCTCGATCCCAGGATCCAGGGATCATGACTTGACCTGAAGGCAGATGTTTAACCAACTGAGCCGCCCAGGTGCCCCGGCGTGTGCATATTTCAAGGACTTGAGTTGTAAGCCCTTTTGTGCAGTGTGACTCTGTCTCCCCTAGCCTGGCTTGGTTCTGGATAGCCATGGCTGTAGGCAACTGAGAGATGGCGGTGGAGACCGTTCTGGGCTCTCCTCCTGTGGGCTGTCTGGCCAGCTGAGCTCCTGCGGTGGGTGGGGAAGGCAGCCAGGCTTGAGGTTCAGTCAAGCATCTTTCATGAATTTACTTTCCACAGGAGCTTGAGTTGGCAGAACCCAAAAAGCATTTTGTCCCCAGCATGTTCTCCCTTGATTTTCAGACCTTTCTGGATTTCAAGAGTAACCTAATTCAAGGGTGTCTGGTTTATGGAAAATAGCTCAGCAAAGTCTGGTTTGTGAAAGCTATTTGATAACTAAGATGTCTTTCTTTGCCTCTTGGTTTTCTGAGTCCATCTCCTCTAAACCCCAGCCCTGGCGAGGGCTGGAGAGGCCCAACCCAGATTATAGAGGGATAGCGGTGCTGGGGCGTGGTGCAGAAGTGTATTTAATCTTTCAAAATACTCCATGATTCCTATCCCTAATTCACAGACAAGAACACCGAGGCTCAGCGAGGGACATGACAGTCTGTAAATGAGCAGAGAGAGTTTTGAATAGGATTGCCTGAGTCCACATCCAGGCCCAAAGATGCCAGCCGATAGTTTAGGCTTCTAAGTTGGCTTTTTCTTCTGTTTCCGCATTCTGAAGCCCTCCACTAGTGGAAATCTAGAAGGATCGTCTCACAGTTGCCCAGCAAAACGGATCTCATTTCTACTACGTTCTCGCCATTGAAAGTCTGCCAGGTCCTTGGCCACTGATGCTGGTGCGGAACGTGGGAGGTACCCCAGCGCCATGATCACTTCTAATTGCAAGTGTGCCACTCAGGGGCCAAAACAGGAAGATGGAACTGCTTGTCTTCAGGACTCCTTCCTACTCTGACAATCTGCAAGCCTGAGTCAATGCGAACATCTTGGAGTGCCTGGGTGGCTCAGTCGGTTAAGTGTCTGCCTTCGGCTCAGGTCATGATCCCGGGGTCCTGGGATCGACTCCCGCATCGGGTTCCCCGCTCAGCAGGGAGTCTGCTTCTCACTCTGCCTTTCTCCCTGCTTGTGTGCTCACTCTCTCCCAAATAAATAAATAAAATCTAAAAAAAAAAAAAAAATTACAAACATCTCGGTGCCAGAAAATGATGCCGTTCCAGAGGTATTCGAAGACATAACTGAAGCTCAGAGGCTGTGGTTCCAGCCCCGGGGATTTAAATTAGAGCCAAGGGCTGCCTGACAAGCTTCGAAACATGGCAACACTTAAGGAGGGTTTACAGAATTTCTTTCCCAGAAAATATACACCCACCCTCCCTAGCTAGGATTAGTCTGTCTAATAAGACAAAGAACTGGGTGCCTGGGTGGCTCAGTCGGTTGGCTGACTGCCTTCGGCTCAGGTCATGGTCCTAGAGTCCCGAGATCGAGTCCCGCATTGGGGTCCCAACTCCGTGGGGAGTCTGCTTCTCCCTCTGACCTTCTCCCCTCTCATGCTCTCTCTTTCACTCTCTCTCTCTCAAATAAATTCTTTTTTAAAAAATTAAAAAAAAAAAGACAAAGACAAAGAACAAAACCTTTAGGACCAGTTAGCCTGGAAAGACACCGCCGAGAATGGCCAGGAGTCTCGGGAAGAAAGGCAGCGTGGAGGCGTACTTCCAGCAGAGGAAATCCAAACCTGACCTACCTCCTTTGCAGAGGTGCCAGCACCGAATAAGATAACATCTCCAAAACCGTTATGTCAGCTGTTCGGTGCCACGGCAAGGACAAAGGATTTGTACTGTGCACAGGAGCTCAGGGTTCCCGCTTGAGGCATTAAGGATAAACAAAGGCTGGACTGCCAGCCACCCACCTAACAGGAGTCCCGGCTGAGAAGTATAATGGATTCCAAACAAAGCTGGAAGATAACTCATGAAATCAAAGGATTCAAAGTTAAAATCAAGGCATCCCGCTGTGGCTTAACAGGACCAAAACCTCAGCATCATCCTCGCCGTTACCATCCATCACTCTTCCCATTTGCATTTGTCACGTTTCTCCTTTGGTTCTCACCACACCTTAGCGGAGCAGTTCAGGGAGCTCTTTATTACCCCATTCTGCAGATGACAACACTGACGTTCAAAGGGCTTCCGGGAATCAATTGTCCAGGGTCATACAGCCGGTTGAGGGGCACAGCGCCTCTTCCAGCTCCAGGTCGAGGTCACTGTCCTTTTGGCTCTCTTCTGTGTTTCCTTCCTTCATTCACAAGTTTGTTCTTTCAACAGATATTTAGGAAGCATCTTTGAAACACAGGGACAATTAACTGGAGTGAATTTTCTTTCCAATCTCATTGTGCAATTAGAATATTGCGGTGGAATAGTGGGGCACCCCAGTGGTTCAGTCGGTTAAGCATCCCGCTCTCGGTTTCTGTTCAGGTTGTAGTCTCAGGGTTGAGGGATCGAGCCCCGCTTTGGGTTCCTCCCTTAGCACACAGTCTGCTTGAGATTCTTCCCCATCTTCCTCCTCCATTCCTCCCCCCACTCGCCTCTCTTGCTCTCTCAGATAAGTAAAATCTTAAAAAAAAAAATTGGGGGCGCCTGGGTGGCTCAGTGGGTTAAAGCCTCTGGCTTCGGCTCAGGTCATGATCTCCAGGTCCTGGGGGATCGAGCCCCGCACCGGGCTCTCTGCTCAGCGGGGAGCCTCCTTCCCCCTCTCTCTCTTCCTGCCTCTCTGCCTACTTGTGATCTCTCTCTGTGTCAAATAAATAAATAAAATCTTTTTGAAAATAAAATAAAATTATTTAATTAAAAAAAATCTGGTGGCTTTCCGTGCCTCAGCTCTAAAACCAGTCGGTCATCTCCTGTCTTGAACACTTGTTCCTACGGTGATGAGGTCTGGAGGACCTGGCCCCCTTCTCCAACCTCATCTTTTGCTTCTCCCCATCTCTCTCTCTCTCTCTCTGTGATCTAAGCACATTGATCTTTCAAGTACTTAATGATTCCTGTCTCAGGGCCTTTGAACATCCCGTTTCCCTATATACACACATCCACACTATCCTCAGAATTCAGGTCAGACCTCAAACATCCTGTCCTCAAGAGAGGATTTTCCTGACCAACCCATCACATCGTCAACACACACCAGCCCTCTTATCACAAGACTCTGTTTTCTTGATGGCACTATCAAGATCCACAATTTTCTTATTTATTTTTACTTCTTTGCTGTCTTTCTCACCCCTCCCACCCTCAGGAATGCAAATCCCACCAGTGGGGGCTTTGCCTGTCTTGTTCACCAAACTAGCCTCCTATCCTATGTTTTACATGCAGCAAGCATGCAGGAAATATTTATTGCATTAGTTCCCGGATTACTGGTCAGAGTATTTACTGCGTGGCATTCAATTGCACCGTGTACTCTATGCAGCTGTAGATGGAACACAAGTCTTCTTCAAGTTCCACTGAAATCTAATCGCCTACAAGGAAAAAGTTGCAGTAGCAATAGTTAAAGGCAAAGGCACTGGAAACCTAGATCAGAATACTTCCTCCATCTTTTGTTTGGTTTGTTTGTTTGTTTGCATATGGCCTTAGTTTATGAATAGTTTCTTCAGCTTCCCGGCTTCCCTTGGAGCCCCCAGTCTCTGAGAAATGCTGCATACCAGAAAAGTATAACAAATTGTAAACAAGGGACAGCAATCTCTTCAGAGCGGCCATGAAATAAAAAATGCTGACGGGTCACGGGGGGGGGCTGTGTGTCCAGCCACAGAGAAGACTTTCACCCCTGGACTCAAAACCAGACTTACAAGAAATCAATCAAGCAGCTCCCAACTCGAATCTCTTTCAGTAGCTTTTCCCCTCACAGTTGGCACCTTTTCCTTATTTACTTCTCACTCTTATTTTCCCCTCCCCCTCTTCTCCCTTGCTTCTTATGAAAGGAGCTGGAAAAGTCATTCACATGAAGGGATAAATGACTGATAACCTCCTGCAGACTGAGAGAGAAGAGAGCCATGCCAAGGAATAAAGCTATAATGGAATTCTTAGCATCTCCAGCAGCTGGATAAGAATATTCTCCCAGCTCCTTCTTGCCCGTCTGGGGTGTCTGGGAAGAAACACCTCTCAGGCCATCTAATCCTGTTGATGGACATGGAGATCCTGAATTATAGGTAAAAGAACCCTCCTGCAAGGTTAAGAGCAGTATATAGTTACATGGCCTGAAGATAAATCTGGAGGGAATCGTCAAGAAATGGTGGGGCTTTGTCTACACCCACCATTTTTGTGAGAAATTTCCATTGGATATCTTAAAGGCATCTGGCTGTAGAAATATTAGCTCTTATCTTAACCCAGAAATATGGAATGTAATCAGAGAGATGAGTGTGGGCTTAAGGAACTCTGAGAAATATAATTGCTCATTTACAATGCACTTCTTCATAGCTGCAGGCATGGGGAGAAGACTTGCGCCAGCTTCCTTGCTAAGGTTTGAATCATGTAGCATCAATCTGACTCTGAGAAGAGTGTAATAAATACAGCTTCCATTTATTAAACAGCGCTTTGCCTAATGCTCATGAAACAGCCATGGTCATCCCCATTTTTTGAACAAGGAGAAAAGCAAGGGTCACAGCAGTAAACACACCTGCCCGAGCTTATATAGCTAGGTAATGGCCGAGACATGATTCTTTCTGAAGACCTTAATCTTTCCCTGAACTTCCTTCTTCACATTTGTAACTCATAGTGACCTACTGAAGAAGGAGCTTGTAATTCCCACTAAAATGTATACAATTATACATTTAACTTCCCAAACTGGAAGAGAATGTTCAAACTAAGTTTTCAGTCATTTGCTTGAGTTTTTTGGGGGGGTCGGGCTACTTTGATATTCATTTCTTCAAATAAACAAACATTTACTGAGCAGATACTAAGTGCCCAATAGATAGTATTGTTGGAGGGAAACAGAAATGCAGCGGCAAGCAAAATGGCCCAATAGCCTTGTCTTCAAGGAGCTTACATTCTAGTCAGGGTGCGGAGAATAAAGAGTAAGGAAAGTGTAGATGATGTCAAGTAGTGGAAAGTGCCACGGAGGGGGTAGAATATGGAAAGTGGGGTCGGGGGTTGCAATTTTAAGTAGTCTGATCAGAGGAGACCTCACAGAGAAGAAGGGGTTTGAGTAAAGACGTGATGGAGGTGGGGGACCAAAGCAGGTAAATATCTGGGGACAGCTCATTCCAGGAGTGGGGACAACAGGGACAAACATCTTAGGGTGGGGTATGTCACTTTTACTCAGTTAATTACAAAAATAATTAATTTTATGAAAACTATCAGCCTTGTAAGTTGCTTGGTATAGTAAATGTCAGGAAAAGAGAAAAAAATCTTTACTCTCTTGAGAGAGAATCAGAATGAGGGATTATCCCTGAAGAGTGTCAGGTCTCCTGGGAGGGTGAGGCCTCTTAGGGGGCTAGAAATGCATTCTAGCTCGATCTGGATGGTATTCAAAGCTTAGAGTCATCTACTGTACCCTTAGGTTTGTGTACTTCACTCCATCAGGTTATACCTCAATAAAAAATTAAAAAAAATTTTTTTTAAAGAGGCCTTAGTTTTTCACTTCTGGCCTCTGAAGTTCCATATTTACAAGCAATGTAATATCAAAATTTTTAGTGCATATTTCATGGTTCCTTCTTTGCCAGCTTTGTTCAAGGCCACCAGGGTCACTCCGAAAAACAAAAGCTTAAAGGGACCAGGGTTCAAGTGTGTGCTGGGAGACCTCTGGACAGGCGATCGTGCTCTCTGGTTCTGATTGTTTAAGCCATAATATAGGGCCAGTGGTGATTGTATCCACCTTACAAAGTTATTGGAAGACCAACACAAGGTAAAGTCTGTAAAAGTTCTTATTTTAACAGAATAGGGAAACAAAATTTGGCACTCCAAAATGTGTGTCAGTGGTTTATTTTAGGCTAAGTATTATTTTTTAATTTATTTTTAATTTTTTTAAAGATTTTATTTATTTATTTGACAGAGAGAGGGAGAGAGAGATCACCAGTAGGCAGAGAGGCAGGCGGAAAGAGAGGGGGAAGTAGGCTCCCTATTGAGCAGAGAGACCGATATGAGGCTTGATCCCAGGACCCTGAGATCATGACCTGAGCCAAAGGCAGAGGCTTTAACCCACTGAGCCACCTAGGCGCCCCTAGGCTAATTATTTTTAAGAAACAGAACACTCAAGAAAACACTTCGACCTTCCCCCTAACTGCCCCAAAAAACTTAGAGGACCTGCTCCAGGAAGGGAGCTATTACCACAAATAATGACAGTATAATACAAACTAGGTGTGGCAGACAGGAACTTAGCAAAGTCTGTTTATTAAAATTCCTCTATGCATCCCATTGTTTCTGTAGAGTCCCACAAACATTTGTTTACCAAACATTTAGTCTTTTCCATCTTCCTATGAATTGTCTTCCTTCCCTTTGAAGTCCCAAACTCTTACCCCCTTCTCCGTCTTTCTGGATGGCATGTAAGCCTCAACGGCCTGGCTGACTGTGGGCCTCATACTCTTATGGAGCCCTAGTAGATATATAATTAAATTTGATTTTCTCCTGCTAAAGTCTCAAGTCAAGTTAATTCTTAGACCAGCCAAAAGAATCTTGAATAGGAGAGGATAATGTTTCCTCCCCATCAACGGCAAGACCACAGAAATCTTACTTAACATTGTAATTAGGCATGGAGTCAATGTTCAGTGGTAGTGCCTGCCAGGTCACCACCGTGGTCAGCTGCCACCTGGGCTCTATGGCTATTTGCTCTTGAGCTTGTCACCCTCTGCTGGGCACTGTGTACTGCATAGCCCAGCAGGTCCTCAACCACGTGGCTTTCTATAGCAAGGGGCCAAAAGGTGTCCTGTTACTTTGAGGTAATACTCTGTGGAGAGGGACCCCTTAACTGAGTTAGCCATACCCTAAAATCTCACAGGGTTTAATCAGTGGCCCTTTCTGTTACCACCACCTCAACCCTGCTGGACTCAGATGTGAGCTCCCTCGGGAGGGACACCAGTGTGAGAAGCGGTAAGTTAATTGCTATCTCTGGACACATATCACATAATGGAGGCCACCGAAGTGGCCAGACCCAGGGCACAAATCTAAAGCTAAGTCAGCCTGTACTTTTGGGAAACACCTATGGGTGGGAGGAGGTGGAAAGGTAACATACCCCAAGCGTGGTCCTCCAGCTCTGCTTTAGTTAGTTCATCTTACCCTGCAAAATGGGACCTGCTAGTCAAACATGGCATTTCTGCATTGCTTCTTCTCAGGCTCTATAAAACTCAAACTTGTCCCAGATCCCTCAGGAAGTGTCCCCCTGTCTGTGAGGCTCTATGCTCCCCCCAGTCCATGGATTCCTTTCCCTTGAATGAAGACATCAGACTCACTACCAATCAGCTTTAGTTTTGTCATTTGGCAGAAGCGAAGGCCCTGCGGCACTGAGAAAAGCACTTTCCCTCTGCAGGCAGGCAGCTCGATCACGCGTGGCCTCCCTAGCCTAGCTCCTCTAGTAGGAGTTTCCTGAGGATGGACTGTTTGCAAGGAGACGGTAATGGGGAGCGTTTTCTGTAGAGAATTTAAAAACTGATGAAACTGAAGTCAGTGGACCTGAGATTCCACTGCAGTTCTGAACAAAGTCATTGAGAAAATGCTCCCTGCCCCACCAAACCTTGTATTGGTCTCAGTTCTAAATAGTCGCTATGATTACTGTTGAGTTTCTACACACAGGCACGCACTTATGTGATTCAAATTAGCCCCTTTTTTTTTTAAGGAACATTGTATTCTATATGGCAGTTAATTTTAAGAACTCCCAGCTATATAGTCCCGTTTCCCTGACCCACCCAACCCCTGAGGACTCAGCCAAAGGACTCTGTTTCCAAGGGCATGTTTGCAAGGGCTTGATGGTTCAGAATTGTTGGAACTCTCCTCCAGACACGCTTCATATCTTCACTCCCTGCGGTATCATATCTTCTCACATTTAAACAGCCGATTCGAAATAAGTGGTGTGATACATATACATTTTGGTCTTTGTTCACAGTGCCTGGCTCAGCTCCCCAACGTCTTGGAATTTCCTGAGTGATAAGAGCATGGGAGCATCTTTTGTTACAATATTTGGTCTTTTGTTCTCGGTTCCTGAAATCACTTCAGAGCCATAAAGGTGAAATGAGTGTCTTGTTATTCATAACAAGCTCCTTCCAACCACAACGGGGTTTATGTTAATGAGGTGACTTTTGGAAAGCCTCTAGGGCTGGGGGCTGGTTGTTGAGGGAACCAACAAGGCTCTGAGTGTTGGAACTTTCAGTCCCACCCTTTCCTCCTTAACCTCTAGGGAGTGAAGTTGGAGGTAGAAGAGATCACCCATGGCCAGTGATTTAATCAATCGTGCCTAAGTAATAGTGCCTCCATAAAAACCAAAAAGGAGGGTTTCAGAGCATTTCCAGGTTGGTGAACCAGAATGCATCCATGAGCTGGAAGGACGGCACTTCCCCAACTCCACTGGGACAGAAGTTCTGGTGTTCAAGACCCTTCTGGACCTCACCCGTTGTATTTCTTTATCTGTCTATTGACTTTAATATCCTTGGTAATAAACCACTATCTAGTAAGAAAACTGGTGTCCTGAGTTCTCTGAGTTCCTCTAGCAAATTAATCAAACCCAAGGAGAGGGTCAGAAGTACCTCTGATTTATAGTCAGTCGGTTAGAAGAACAAGCCTGGGCCTGAGATTCGTGTCCGAAATGTGGTGAGTCCTGTGGGCCTGAACCTTTACCTTTGGGATCTGACACTATTTCCAGGTAGCCAGCATCAGAATTGAGTTAAATTTGTGGAACACCCGGTCAGTGTCCGCTGAGAACCTGAGAATTGCTTGATGGTATTGGGGGGGGAAAAAAAAAAGCACTGGAAAAGATAATAGCACAGTGAGTGTAGAGGCAGTGAGGACTTAAGAGTCTTATTTGGGTTTAATTTCTAAAACACTAGAACGGAGTGTGAACCGCAAGGTATGATATTTTCTTTGGTAACAGTTCATTTTGGACCATGCATAAAGTATTTTACTAAATTTGGATATCTTTAATATTACTGTTTATCTTTTTCAATTTCTATTTTAAAACTGTTAGAACTAATCAAGAAAATGATTATTATGGAAAATTATTCTACGGAGTGGAGGACTGAATAAAAAAAATGACCTAGCCCAAGCATCAAATGCACTTGGCACACGGAAGACTGAATCCCAACTGTGGACATATTTGCTCTCAGGCTGTGTGCTCTCCTACATATTATCTCTTTTAAAGGATTTTCCTTTTGGAGTACCTGGATGGCTCAGTTGGTTGAGTGTCTGACTTGATTGCAGCTCCAGTCATGATCTCCGGGTTGTGAGATCAAGCCCAGCCTTGGGCTTCCACTTAAGATTCTCTCTCTCCCCCGCCTGTTCCCACCCACCCTGCACTAGTGCTCTCTCTTAAAAAAATAAATAAATAAATAAAGATTTTATTTTTGAGTAATCTCTACATCTTATGTGGGGTTTGAACTCACAACACTGAGGTCAAGAATCATATGCTCTATGGACTGAGTCAGTCAGGTTCTCCTCCCCTCCATCGTTATCGCTACCATTCTAGAATGGTTTCAGCTATAGCCCCATTAAGACGCAAGAGAGTGATATCCATGACCTACAAGATCTCTGTAGATTCACTCACTCAAAAAAAAAAAAAACAAACCTCACTTATTGGGCACCTTTATTGCATGCTTGGCATATTCAGAATACTGCCCTTGACCCTAGAGAAGGTTACTGAGCTAAGGAAACTAAGATTTCCCTCTTAATTCCAAGATTGAGAAAAAATAGCGACAGATCAAGGTTAAATATCTTAGACTTTAAATGCCAATTACGGTATCATTTCCAGAATACACTTATTAAAAAGGGGGGTTTATAGAAGGAAAACACACACTTGTAATAGTTGATAAACAGAAAGCCCGTTTACGTTATTATATATTTATAAGATGAGTCCTAACCTGCTGTTGAGAGACCAGTAATTGTAGAGAAACTCCCCCATAATGGTAAGCAACACATGCTTCAACACCATCCAGGCATTTAGAGAGCCTTTTGACGTGTCTCTGGAACATGTTGTAAAGTGCATTTTCCTGATTTATTTAATAAAAGCAATTCTTGCTCATTATTCCTCTTATTATCATTGGTAATAGTAATAACAGGGTGTTTGAACATGTTTCTTTAGCTCTGGGATTAGCCAGAAGGGAGGCTTATATCCTACTTTATTACTCATCTAATAGTGGAGACCTGTGAACCAAGTGGGATGCTCACGGGATAGAGAAGAGACACTGCCCTAAGGGCTGGGGGAAGGGTGGCTGGTGCCGCAGGTGTATCTGCGGCAAGACGAGCTCCTCCCATCCGGGTCATTCCTCAATAGCAGGATGCTGAGAAGACGCTGGTCCTGTCAGTCTCTCAGAACGTGTCTGAAGGATGTCCAACATCACAAGTGGAAATGCTCCAAAATTGAGGTAGTTATTGCTTTTTGAACCCGTCTCTTCCGTTGTGGTGCTGTGAGGTGACATCCTTTCTGTGACATGTGGGAGCCATGATGGCCTCTTTCTTTAGACCTTTGAAGGGACGGCTTAACAGAAACAGTCATAATATATAGGGAAGATGGAGTTTCTTATTTGGGACACTGGTCCAGAAAAGGCAAGGGTGGCAAAAACCAGCAGACGCTGAAGCCAATGCCTTCTGTCAGAGCATGCACGGAAACTTTCTCTCTGGTTTAAAAACAATAACTAGCAATTTCACAATGTACTGGAGTCAATATGAGACTTAGCCTCATACATCCTCACCTGTGACCAGCCTGACTCCCTGTAGAGTATTGGTTGAATCCTCTTTGCCCTGGACACAAAGGAGCTGAAAATCAACCAGGGAACACCAGGAAAGGGAGGCTCCAGCACTGACCTGTGTTTGAAGTACCCCTCCTTCATTTACAGGGGTTGGGAACTTAAGTCGTCTCTCAAATATTCCAAGCAAATATCTGTATAAGGCAAACCATAATGTCAAGCATTTGGACCCGTTAGGAGTCGGGGGGGAAATTGTATGTCCAGTAGCTAGCACTCAACCAAAGTCATTCCCATTACTGTCCGGCCCAAGGGGGGCTGTGGCCCTCAGTGCACCTTCTTGTTACTCCAAGTCTTGAGGTATTCTCCTTTCCATATTCTAGGAAAGGTCAGAATATGGAAAGTGAATTGGGTGGTTTTCATTTTATTTCCTCCCAAGGAACTTAAAGATAATCTGATCAAGATATTACCTCACTGGTGTTTAAGGGCAAAATATAATAACTCCCATGCTTTAGATAGAGAAACTAAGGCTTGGAGAAGTTAGGGAACTGTTTAAAATCATGTAAATAAGTTGGAGCTTTTATTCTGGGAATACTAGGGGTAGAGGGGCTTTTTTTCCTCTAAGGATGCTTTCCACTATGATTACATTGGTGAACAAGAAAATCCTATCTGCAGTATGAATAAAATGAATTAGTACCAATATTAGTAAACAGAGCTCTTTACGGTTCACGAATTATTTCCACAAAAATATCTCCCTAATTTTGTAATCTGAAGTTTCGGAAGTAACACTTTCAAGATGAGTATGACTTTTCATTTACAACTGAATCTGAAATTCTGATATGTTCCTGGACCTGTGCGAAGTCACGGTGCCCAAGTAAGGAGAGCCCAGATCAATGTGTCTCCAAACACGTTCCACCATTATGCATTGTACTCTATTCTTGCACGTGTAAAGTGGAAATTGTATGGGCATTTTGCTGCAAGTTTACTTGCCTACCCTCACATCTGCCCCCTTCATCTTTTCTCTTACTCCATGAGGCTTCCAACTTTCAAATCCTTACTCCACTGTTTGGACTGCCTTGATTCATATCTTCCTTTCAGATCTCAAGGTATCCTGATCCTTCACTCCCTCTACGTGCTCCTGATGCTCCAAGTGCGCGCTACGAGGCATGAACTGATAGATTCTTACTTTATCTTTTGACTTTAAAACTCAAGCCTCCATTAAGGATAATCCAAGATTTTTGGCCTTGAAGTTTATGCAATTTGGGGGGCCTTCTATAGGCAAGAAAAACAAAATTAGGTAGAGAGCCTTGGAAGAAACCCTTCCAGTTGAGGGGCCCTAAAACTCATGCTTCATGGGTTCGTAGAAGATTGGCAGACTGCCTCTGTCCCCATGTAAGACACAACTCCAGTCGGGCTACCCAGTAAAAGAATCCACCTGGGGCCAGAAGCTGAGTGTGCAGGTTCACCTACTTCACTCTTACAGCATGGTCGACAAGGTGTGATGGTTTCCATTTTATAGTTCGACCCTCCTCCAGTTTATTGTTTTCCACTTGAGTTTGAGTTTTTTGGTTTTTTTTTTTTTTAAGATTTTATTTATGTATTTGACAGAGAGAGAGAGAGAGAGATCACAAGCAGGCAGAGAGACAGGCAGAGGGAGAGGGGGAAGCAGGCTCCCCGCCGAGCAGAGAGCCCGATGCGGGGCTCGATTCCAGGACCCTGAGATCACGACTGGAGCCGAAGGCAGAGGCTTAACCCACTGAGCCATCCAGGTGCCCCGGAGTTTGAGTTTTTTGAACTCGGGGAGCCTGCTTTCTATTTCTTGGTAGGACCCCTCATTGAGCCCAGCACAATCCTGAGTTCAGAAATGTTTTATGAATGAATGGATTTTTGAACAGATGGATAGAAAGAGTACAGGTCCAATAACTACTTGTTGAATTTGTAGCAGAAAATGTAATGATTTTAATTGCTACCCTGTATTATAATCCAGTCATTCTTCATGCATCATCTCTGGCCAGAGCAATCCTGCAGGGTGGGAGTTATTATCTTTTCTTTATAGTTGAGAAGATTGAGACTCTCGGTGGCTAAGTCACCTGCTCCGGAGCCCATCACTCTAAAGCCTGAGTTCTTTCCACCTCACTCTACAGCTTAGAAGCAAGAACCAGGCTACCTGGATCAGGTGAACTGAGTCCAGCCCCGCTGGGCACGTGCTCACTGTGTTGGCTTCACCCGAAAATGAGGAAGTAAAGGGAAGACCCTTCCTGGGTGAGCAGGCTTTGTCTTCTGCCTGACCTCTTCCCACAGCGCCTTGGACATACTCTTCCCCGAAACATACTAGTCCCCTGATTTAAACGAGGGGCCCAAATCATCTCGGTGGGTCTTCAGTGGGAAGTAGAATTAAATAAAAGTCAGCTTGGCAAACAAAATAACCATGCCAAGGAGACCAAAGTGCTGGGGACCACGCTGGCGAACAACTTCCAGGGCCCCAGCAGAGGGGCGGAGGCGGACAAGATACCCTGATGCTTTTGCCTTCTGCCCTAGACTGCTCTGCAGGTAAACCAGCAGAATGATGCCCTTTGTGGTAAGACTGTGATCATAAGGGAATGTGAAGATGGATGCCAGATTCCCACCGAGGGCTGGTAATGAGGAGATCTCTCTTGGGCAATTTTTATTTGATGAAAATATGGTGGTGCTTTTAAGAGGTTTCAAGAGCCTCAGGCAGAAGATGCTCTGATAATTTTGGAATGAGGTTCTCAAAGGTTTCTGCCTCCATGAGGCCACTGAAGTCTCCACAGGCCTTTTAGGGTAAGGAGGGAGATGGTCATAGTGATTCCCATTTTATAGAGGGGACATTGGGAACCCAAGGTCATAGAACCCAGAAGGTCAAGTATGCATCCTTTACTTGGCATAGCATGTTGACCGTTCCAAATACAAGAAGTTTCTAGAAGATGAGGCAAACTAGAATTTTCTTGTGTGTTCTACCTTTTTATTGCACTAGCAATCTAGCACCACAGAAAATTTAGTATTCTCGGATGCTGGTGGATGTTGGGGAAAGTGGTTGTGGAAACACGGTGACGAGGACCATGGTGACTGTGGCCCGCAGCAGAGACCTGAATTCATGCGGGAGTAACAGCACAAAGGACATGAGGTAATGACCTGTCCCCAGGTCCTTGAGTGCTGAGGCCCAAAGACCTTGCTGTGTCCTCCCAGCTCAGTGACACACCACTCATGATGTGACCCACAAGACAGGAGGGTGGGCAGGGAGATTGGAATCAATGGGCTCCCCAGTTTATAGTCTAGGTGCGTAGTCCATGATTGAGTCAATAACCGATTCCTGGAGGAGAGTCTGGCTTTGCCTGGAGCACTGGCGATGAGGACAAGTACCCCCCTTTTTAAAGTGAGTGTCTAGATAATAGTTGCCGGATTTTAGCTCTCTCGGGGTCCACCTCAACTTCCTTGGAGGCGCCAGTTGGGAGTAAGGTGGTCATATGGAGACCCGGTCCTTGCTCTGCCACTGCCCATCGAGCTGGCAGAGACTTTCGGTGTGCATTTTATGGGTCTCCCTGCCCAATTCTGCTTGCTCTCCTTCTTTTGCACATACTCCCCTCAAAATCCTTTGCACTCCTAACTCTGCATGGCAGTGGTTGACCCCCCGGGGCTGAACGTGAGCTACCAGGGGGTAATGCCAAGGCGCTAAGCTTTCGATCCACTGTCCAAGGAGGGAGTGAATTAAAAAGTAGGGCTTTCTGCAGCCTAAATTACTCAGAAGCTTGGGTGAACAATTGCTCTAAGCCTCAGGCTCCCCATGTGCGAAATAGGGCACGTAACACATGTTGCTAAGGGTTATCTTTCCCCTGATCCAGAGATGATTCCGTTCTTAAACCCCATGTCCGAATCGAGTACATCCATCTTCTTGCCCTGCACTTTGTGCCTTCAGAAAAGACAAGGACTTGAGTCCCACGTAGTCTTTCAGATGGCTGACCCACGTCTTTCCACTCCCTTCCACAAGCTGAGTTTACCTCAGTGTGTGGGAAGAGCTACACACCCCCACATGGGTACATTCAGCTCCCGTCAGTGTGTGATCCTGGGGAAATTTCTCGCTGGGAGGGAGAGGAGCTTGGTACCACCCTAGAGCTCCCGTCTAGGGTGGTACCAAGACCGCTTAGTTAACCCCAGAAGTGAATTCAATCTGGGAGATGCAACATCTCTAGCCTCCAGAGTTCTGTATCAAGGGTCAAGAACCAAGTGTGTTTTAAAAGAACATTGTTTTTATTAAAGTAGGATGTATGTTAAGAAAAGTCCGTAAGTCAAAATGTTCAACGCAATGAGTCATCAGGGAAATGCAAATGAAAACCACAGTGAGATACCACTGCACACCCACTAGGATGGCCACAATCAAAAAGACAGATAACAACAAGTATTGGGGAGCATGTGGAGCCATCAAAAGCCTTCTACGCTGCTCATGGGAAAGTAAAATTGCACAACCACCGTGGAAATTGTTTTCTGGCTGTTCCTCAAAAAGTTAAGCATAGGGCGATGGTATGACCCAACACTTCCACTCCTCAGTGTAGACCTGCGAGAAACGGAAAAGTGTCTATACAAACGCTCTTCCACAACTGCTCGTAGCACATTATTCATAATAGCCACAAGGTGGAAACAAGTGATGAACAAAAGCGGCATAGCCACACAATGGAATATTATTTGGCCATAAAAAAAAATAAAGTACTGACCCATGCCACAGCACAGATAAATCTTGGAAATATTATGCTAAATGAAAAAAAATGGCACCTGCAAAAGACCACATAGTATATGATTCCATTTGTACAAAATGTGCAGAATAGGCCACTATAGAGATGGAAAGTAGATTAGTGACTGCTTAGGTCTGAGAAGGAGGGGGCTCTGGGAAGACGGTAGTCAAAGGGTACAGTTTCTTTGTTGTGGTGATGAAAAGGTTCTAAAATTGATTGTAGCGAATGATTGTTTATACCTATATACATTTGTATATACTAAAAACCATTGAATTGTATAGTTCAAATGGAGGAATTACGTGATAATGTGAATTGTATCTCAATAAAACTGTTATTTAAAAATGGTCAGCTGAAAAAAAGATGTTCAGCTCAATGAATTATTTAAAAATGAGTAACTCGGGGTGCCTGGGTGGCTCAGTGGGTTAAAGCCTCTGCCTTCAGCTCAGGTCATGATCTCAGGGTCCTGGGATTGAGCCCGGCATCGGGCTCTCTGCTCAGCAGGGTGCCTGCTTCCCCCTCTCTCTCTCTGCCTGCCTCTCTGCCTGCTTGTGATCTCTCTGTGTCAAATAAATAAATAAAATCTTTAAAAATAAAAAAAAAATAAAAATGAGTAACTTATGTAACCATCACCGAGGTCAGGACGTAGAACATTCTAGAACTCCAGAAATCTCCCTACCTTCTGTAAGGATATGTATTTTTTGTCTAACTAGTCCCCTATCTCCAGAATTCTCACTGAGTATCTCTGGAATAGGCCATTCGGTGTGAGTCGTATTAATTTCCACTGGGTCTGCAATGAAACACGGAGAGTTCTCTGGTGAGCCTTCTCATGAAGCACAGAGTTATGTTCTCGGTTCCCATTTTACAGGGGGTCCTGGCAAATTTGGGCTTATCCCAAATTTGGGTATTTGGGGAGCACGTGAGGAACAGCTGAGGAACCAGATCTATTTAGCCTGATCATTGTCTTCCCTGATAAAGGGGGGCACTTGGAAGTGAGGGTACCTACACCGTGTCACCCCTACGGGATATCTAAAAACAGGAGACAGGACAGTCCTACTGTGACGGTGTCCAACACTCGACACAGAACCATCACCAGAATCAGTTACTGAGGGCCTAGAATGTGTCAGGCAGCGCATTATCTCATGTCTGCACAAAGACCTCATCAGGCGAGTGTGATTATCCACACTTCGCTAAATGAGGAGTTAACTGGGAGGAGAAGAGTTGTGGATGGGGATTCATGGCCCTGTGTGGTCCTCCTCTCCGGCCCCAGCATCTTTATCCTGCTTTGAATAAAGGCGCAAAGTTGGCCCCGAAAAGGGTCATCATAAGAAGCCGTCTGCAAGAGGGGGGAGGGGAAATCGAGGGGGACAGGGAGCTTCCCAAGCTGGTTGTAGGTGTGTTTTTAGGGCTGCAGAGGCCCCCCGAGTCTGTCCCTGACCACTCCCCAAGCTCCCGTAACCACGTTCTAGACACACATTAAGCCAAAGGAAAAGGTTTTCTTACTCTGATTACAAAATCCATTCCCAAGGACCAAGGGACCATCTCCCCCAAAACACAAAGCCAGCAGGTCGAGAGCACGGAGCCAGGAAGACACAGGGAGACTGGGGGGCTGCCAGGAAGGAAGGAGAGAGAAGGAGGGTACCAACATGTCGTAAAGGAGCTGTGGCCATGGGGATGACACTGTCCCCGTGGGTGGTCCTGCCCCTTTCTTGGAAATTCACATTTCAGATTCTATTCATCCAGAGTGCCTCTTGCCGTGTGCTACGTGCTGAGCTGGAATATTGTCCTCCATGGTGATCTCTGTGGAACCTCCACGGTGACCTCCTTGGAACTCCGTGTTGCATCCCTGCGGATCATGCAACATCATCCCTAGTTTACTTGTTCATTCGTTTGTTTTTGTTTTTGTTTTCCTTTCTTTCTCTTCCTCCCTCTTTCTTTTTTGTTTTCTGTGATTGCCCATCATCCCTAGTTTAAAGATGATTGAAGCCAAGGCTCAGATCATCAGCTGCACGAACTTCTTAGTGAAATGTTGGTCTCCAAAAAGGCTGTTTCAGATTTGCTCGATGGCTTCTCGTCTAGCCCGCTGTGAGATGGCCCCCACACACCATGCCTTCTCAAGGCCTCAGTTTCCCAATCTGTAAACATGGAGCATGGGCCTAAGGCTGCACAGCAGCTTGAAGAAATGGTCTGAGAAGAACAAAGGAAGGGCTTTTCGAAAAAAGAAGTCCATGCAGGGGGCGCCATGTAGGTGCAGCCCCTGGTTTGGGCCCAAATTCCTCACAGAGTTGACCATACAGAAAATTACTCAGATGGCTGAGATTTGGGCAGATGGTGTCGAGATCCGAAAGCAAAGCCTCCTGCCCCAAAGTCTCCAACGCTTCTGTCTCTGAGGCTCTGGCCAAATCTGTGTGTCATAGATCTGCTTTCAGTTTCCTTTGACAGAGGTGGGGAGCTGGTGGGTGGGGGAAACCTGCTTTTTTCCCTCAGATGCCGTAATGCATACTTAATTGGTGTGCAATTACGATCACCCAGTGAGGGCTCTGACAGCTTCCCGACTTCTGAACATTAGCCCGGCAACCCACGCCACATCCCTGCGGCCTGGCCCTGGTCCAGGCTTCTGAGTCTTATCTGTCAGACCCTTAATAAAAACAGGAACCGGATCCTTAATGACCCCCGTGGCTCCCTTCGGCTTGTTTCTTGCTCGCTGTACTCTTGGCTCTCTCCCATAGACTCTAAGCTCTGAAGGAAAGGTGTTCTCGGCTCAGAGCTTAGCCTCTTATGGTTGGAAGAGTTTTGGGAGTTCTTAGACTCATTCTACTGCCGCCAGATCGGCCCCATGTAGGGCTTCCCAACCTCTCCGCCTTTTCCCTTCTTTAGATCCACATCTGTGCGGCCCTTGTGAATCTCTTAATCAGATCAACCAGTCATGACCAAAGATTCTCACCATCCTGTGCCAGCTAGATCCTCAGGCGGGCACAGATGGTGAGTTGGTAGCTCCCATTTGCACCTGCTGCCTTAGAGGACTTGAGAAGTGCAAGTTCTTGTAGGACTCAGAATGCGTCAGGTGGTCGTCCCTGACCTTGTCCTAGCATCCTTGGAGGCTCCCTTCTCCTTGGTCTGATAGCACTGACTGTGTCTTCAGGTGTATCAACAATCTCTTGTAAGGCTTTGTGAAGTTCTCCTGAGCGCATGGGCTATTTTCTCAAATACAATCTATTCGCCTTAAGGAAGGGACAATGTATCTTATACATATATAAATATGCATATATGTAATACATATATACATATGTAATATATACAAATATAGGGGCACCTGGGTGGCTTAGCGGGTTAAAGCCTTGGCCTTCGGCTCAGGTCATGATCTCAGGGTCCTGGGATCGAGCCCTGCCAGTGGGGAGCCTGCTTCCCCCTCGACCTCTGCCCCTCCCCCTTGCTCATGCTCCTCTCTCTCTTGCTCTCTCTTTCTCAAATAAATAAATAAAATCTTAAAAATAAAGAGAGAGAGAGAGAAAGTATATTTCTCACCCATTCAAAAGCTGCTACAGGTCCGAGTGTCTCCCCAGGGTCACCTCCTCCCTTGAGACCACTGAACAACCCTGTGTCTTTCCATCTCTTGTTTCTGCCCCTCCGACGTGTGACCTCTCCGATCCATCCGTCTGGGGAAGAGAGGGCTGGAGAGCTGTGCTGGGCCGTGAAGATGACTGGACTGTGGTCTTGTGCCCGAAGTCTATGAACAGATCTCTCACAGGCCCCGCCTGAGTCCTCCGTGTTCAGGAAAGAGGAAAATCAGAAATGGGGAAGCCCTAGTAATCGGCTACAGAAGCTTATGTGTACTCCACCATGCTAAGCTGCCTCTAAAACCTAAAATTAAAAAATAAGTGATTCTAGGGTATCACCGGGATACAAAAGATTATAAGGGGGGGGGCCGCAATTCACTCTTGAGAAAAAACAGACTTTGATACGTTTAATCAGCCCGCAAATCCCCAACCTAATTATCACCCAGACAAAGGAGCTGGGCTGCCCTTCCTTCCCTTCTTTCTGATTATTGATCTTCTGAGACTTCTCATTAAGGTGCCCCTAATAGTCGCTGTGCCCTAATCTTCCTGAGCACAAATGTGCGGGTGGTATATATAGCAGAGGGGGGCTCCAGGGGGCACCCACTCCGGGTGGGATGCTGGGCAGCGGACACACGGCTTTCACATTGGGGTTCTCATTCAACTCTCACCACAAACCTGTCTGGGGTAGCTCCTGGTACTTTCACCCATGTATAGAGCAAGAAATGGAGCCTCTGCGTGATTACGTGATTACGTAACTTTCCTCAAGTTACACACTGGGGTCTTCTGATTCCAAATCCTGAAATTCTCTGCCGCCATCGCACTTCGTTTTCCCCACCCGCTTCCATTTCCAAAAGTGGATTTCAATTCCACTCAACTGTATTAATCATAATACTCATTTCATGACACAGTCCTGTCTTTGTTTCATACATTACCCTATTTGGGGTTTTGTTGCTGTTGTTGTTTTTTCAATTTTTGTTTTTAATATGAAAAACTCCCAGAAAATACCACCCAACATGTGGCTTTTCTTCATCCCATCCTCCCTACCTCCTCCACTCATACAAGGTAACCAATATATTAAATTCTGGGGGCACCTGGGTGACTCAGTGGGTTAAAGCCTCTGCCTTTGGCTTGGGTCATGATCTCAGGGTCCTGGGATCAAGCCCTGCATTGGGTTCTCTGCTGAGCAGGGAGCCTGCTTCCCTCTCTCTTTCTGCCTGCCTCTCTGCATACTTGTGATCTCTCTCTCTCTCTCTCTGTGTGTCATATAAATAAATAAATAAAATCTTTTTTAAAAAACCAATATATTAAATTCTGGATGCATTATTTCTTTGCTTTCCTTTTTGCATAATTTATCTAGTTTACATGTATTCTTATATTTATTATATTTGTTTTTAATTTTAGAGAAAGAGTATAATTATCATAGGTTATGTTTTGAGATTTAGTTTTGCACTGAATATAACACTACTAAGTTTCATCCATATTATGTGTCACAGTGGTTCATTCATTTTGAACATGGTATAATATTATCGTATGGATTATTCATGTTATAATCTCCTTTCTTATTATTGCTATTGAGAGAACGCTGCCATGAAATGTCTTTTGGTGGGGGTTGAGAAAAATTTGTTTACATAATGAGGAGTGAAATTACTATGTTGTAGCATATGGGAAGATCTTCCAAAGTAGTTGTAGCAATTTACACACCCATAAGCAATGAGAGATGTGTGGACCTACATCTTCTCCAACATTTGGTTTGCTCAAATTCTTAGAATTTCCAACAGAACGGATGCATTTTCCTGACCGCTAATGAAGTTGAGTTTGTTCATTAGCTACATGTGCTTTCTCTTCTGGGAAAGTCTGTCCATGTCCCATGCCCATTTTACTACTGGGTTGTATAGGCTTTTCTTGTTGACTTGCAGGAGTTCTTTGTATATTCTTTAAGCCAATTTGTTTGTAACTTGTTTTTTCAGTTTCTTTGAGGTATCATTTGATGTTCTTTTGCTTTAGTATCTCCAAGATTAACACTTCCTGTGTTTTGTATGAGAAACCTTTCCTTGCTCCAAGGTCTAAAAGATATTTTACTTATGTTTTCTTCTAAGTCTAGAATTTAAAATCTAAAGTTAAAAGTTTCTTAACTTGGGGTGCCTGGGTGGCTCAGTTGGTTAAGCCGCTGCCTTCGGCTCAGGTCATGGTCTCAGGGTCCTGGGATTGAGCCCCGCATCAGGCTCTCTGCTCAGCAGGGAGCCTGCTTCCCCCTCTCTCTCTGCCTGCCTTTCTGCCTACTTGTGATCTCTCTCTCTGTATCAAATAAATAAATAAAATATTAAAAAAAAAAGTTTCTTAACTTTTCTCTTTGACAGTTAAGTCAATCTGAAGGTGTTTATTTTTATATGGTGTGAGGTAGGGAACAAATTTCCTCTTTTCCCATATGGATGACCATTTTTTATAGCTTTGTTTGTCAGAGTGCTCCCCTTTCTCCTCAATCAGCCATGCCACCTCTGCCACATTTCTAAATCCACACAGGTCTGTTTCTGTATTTTTTGTTCTGTTCCATTAGTCCGTGTGTCCATCCCGTGGCATTGCCACAATGTCTTCATTCCTCAAGCAGAGTGAGATTGGCCTCTCCTGGCTCTCCTTCCCCTGACATCGGCAAAAACATCACCTCTCTCTCTAGCACCATCCTGTTCAGATGAATTTCCTTTTCTCCCTAACCTGCTCAATCACAGTCTGAGACTTACTTCACCCAAAGAGTCTCTATACGGAAGGAGTCAGCAGGTCAAGAACTTGGTCTCAGTGGGCACCACCCCCTGGGGATTCTCGCCTCGCTCACCCTACAGTGTGCCCAGTGACCAGGGTTGCACACTTGCTTGTCTCCAGCCCCAGGCACTTTTGTCTAGATAACCCAACAACTCCTGTCATCTGCAGACACACTACAGTGTCCCAGCTATGAAGGGTCCCTATCTCCAGTGTTGTAAAAAATCAGTAATGTGTAATGGGAAGAGAAGAACTTCATAGTCTCTGGGATTGGCCCTGGTTTGTGGATGTGAGTCCTGCCTTCCTAAGATATGATCCAGCCCAAATTAAAGAAGCTCTAGTTTTGGAATTTCTCTTGTTCTTTGTGTACCAAATAGTGCAGTATCTGGGGTTTAAGGATACTCCTAAAAAGGATTTTTGGATATGCAAAGGGAGATCTCAGGAAATTCAATGGGATGTGGAAATTAAAAGTAAAATTGCTGGGGTGCCTGGGTGGTGCAGTCAGTTAAGCGTCCAACTCTTGGTTTTAGCTCAGGTCAAGATCTCTGGGTCCAGTATTCAAGCCCTGCATTGAACTCCACTCTCGGTGGAGAGTCTGCTTGAGGATTTTTTTCCCTCTCACTCTGCCCCTCCCCTTTCTCAAGCATGTGCTTGCTCACTCTCTTTTTCTAAAATAAATAAATCTTTTAAACAAACAAACAAGTAAATAAAAGTAAAATGCTTTGCGAGTTGCTGAATAGATATTTTGAAATTACACAAGGTTGAGATGGGCACAAGGTCTTCGGAGAAGGGATCCCCAGCAACTGAGTAGGGGCATGGCCAGTGAAAAATCTCCCGTCAGGAAAGAGCCAACAAGTTTCTAGAAACAATGATATCTGACCTTCAATATGTAGATTTTTTTTTCCCTTCCCTGTGCCACCCAACTAGCTATTCCTAACTCTTGGGAACGTCTGTTAAGTACAATAGCTGTGTGTTCATATTGCTTTAGGGGAAGGAGAATCAGCTGTAGTCTGAACACTAGACAGAGAGGGGTGAGGACGTACAGATGCCTCAGCGTGGGGGTAGGGAGCAAAATATAAGTGAGAATCCAGAATTTCTTAAGGGCAAGAATTAGAAGGTAAATATAACCATGAGAACATAAACTCCTAAGCAGGATCATGGGAAATATTGGGAGGACTCTGGGAAAGACTCTGGGCTTCCCATGGTGCTGAAATGGATGTTAAGGCAAAGGTAACAGAAAGAGACCAGAAAACGTGGATTCATTTAGTAATGCATGGATCCAGAGGCTGTCAAGATGCGATGATCTTGTTATGGGGTTTCTTTAAGTCTGGTCTGAGCCCCTCATTTCACAGTTGCTTTGTGGAAGGGGCGGGGATGGCAAGTAGGCAATCCCGGAAGCTGAAGGATTAATTTACCAGGGTTGAAAGACAAGAATCCATCCCTTAGGGGTTCCTATGTCCTAACCACAGATCCTGCTCTGACTGGGGGCCATCCAGAATCAGATGTTGGTTGAGATCTCTCTTTCTCCCTCTTTCTTCCCTATTGTCCTCAGGTATGATGACCAGAGAGCACTTGTCAAGTCATCTGAGGAATGTCTGTACCAGGCAAGCTTGGATAAAGGAAGAAGTGGCACTGAGGGAACCCTCTAGTCACTGACAACTGAAGCAGTTTCTCTCTCCGTCTCTCTTCCCTCACCCCCCCATATTGTTCTATTATGGTAAAATATACTTTTTAGCCATTTTCAAGTGTACAGTTCACTGACATTAAATAGATTCACAGTGTTGTGCAACCATCACCACTATTTCCACGATTTTTACATTATCTCAAACAGAAGCTCTGTGCCCATTAAACAATAAATCCCCATAATTCGTTAACAAATAAATTAACAATAAATCTTCACCCACCCACCCCATCTAGCCCTGGTAATCTCTAATCCACTTTCTGTCTCTGTGAATTTGACTATGTTAAAAATCTCATATAGAGTGAAATCATATAATATTTGTCCTTTTGTGTTTGGCTTATCTCACTTAACAAAATGCTTTCAAGGTTCACCTCCTTTGTAGTGTGTGTATCAGGACTTCATTCCCTTTTATGGCTGAATAACGGTCTACGGTATATATATACCATACTTTGTTCATTGTCGATGTAGACTTGGGCCGATTTTGCCTTTTGGCTGTTGTGAATGATGCTGCTATGGACATTGATGTATACTACCTTTTAGAGTCCCTGTTTTGAGTTTTTGGGGGGTATGTATCTAGGAGTGGAATTGCTAGACCATATGCTAACTTTATGTTTATCTCCCTGAGGGATCACCAAACTGTTTTCCATAGTAGTTAGACCATTTTACATGCCGCTAAGAAATGCATAAGTGTTTTAATATCTCCATATCTTCTCTTTCATTTATTTTCTGTTTTTTTAAAAATTTTTATATTAGTTATTCTAATTGGTGTGAAATGGTACCTCATTGGGGTTTTGATTTGCATTTTTCCTAACGCCTAGTGACGTTGAGCATCTTTTGATGTGCTTCTTGGCCATTTGTATACATTCTTTAGAGAAAATTCTTTACAGAAATGTCTAGTTCTTTGCCCATTTTTTTAATTGGGATATTTGGTTTTTTTGTTGTTGAGTTTTAGGAGCTCTTTATATGTATACTTATAAATATAATTTATATTTACATGTTTTTTAAGGTTTTTTTTAAAGATTTTATTTATTTATTTGACAGAGAGAGAGAGATCACAAGTAGGCAGAGAGGCAGGCAGAGAGAGAGGGGGAAGCAGGCTCCCTGCTGAGCAGAGAGCCCGATGTGGGGCTCAATCCCAGGACCCTGAGATCATGACCTGAGCTGAAGGCAGAGGCTTTAACCCACTGAGCCACCCAGGTGCCCTATAGTTATATTTTTAAAGAAAAATTTTAAGATTTTATTTATTTGACAGAGAGAGACACAGTGAGAAAGGGAACACAGGCAGGGGGAGGGGGAGAGGGAGAAGCAGGCTCCCCACTGAGCAAGAAGCCCTAATGCAGGGCTCGATCCCAGGATTCTGGCATCACAACCCAAGCCAAAGGTAGACTAAGCCACCAAGGCACCCCTAATATATAATATATATTATTATATAACTCTTTATATTTAATATTCTGGTATTAATCCCTTATCAGATATATGACTATTTTTCTCCTCCTATTTTGTGAGTTTTCACTTCTCTCTCCTAATATCCTTTGAGGCACAAAAGTTTTTAATTTTCGTGGAGCTCAATTTATTTATTTTTTTGTTTGTTGCCTGTGTTTCTGGTGTCATATCCAAGAAATCATTGTCAATTCTAATATCATGAAGGTTCCCCCCATGTTTTCTCCTAAAAGCTGTATAGCTTTACCTCTTATGTTTATTGCCTTTGATCTGTTTGAGTTAATTTTTAAAAATATAGTGTAAGTTTCTAAATTCATTCTTTCAGATGTGGATATCCAGTTTTCTCACCATTATTTGTTGAAAAAAAACTGTCCTTTTCCCATTGAATAGTCTTTGTTTCCTTGTCAAACTCATTTGGCCATACATTTGAAGGTTTATTTTGGGGTTCTCTATTCTGGTCCATTGGTCTTTTTATACCAATACTACACTGTTTTAATTACTGTAGCCTTGTAGTAATTTTTGAAATCAGGAAGTTCAAGTCTTTCATCTTTGTTCTCTTTCAAGATTGCTCTGGTTTGTTTTGGTTACTCAGGATCCCTTGAGATTCTATATGAATTTTAGGGTGGGGTTTTCTATTTCCTCTCCAGATAGATAGATATAGATACAGATGATATAGATAAATTGATATATATCATATATAGATATATTGATACCAAAATATTGACATATGTCCCTGGGGTTTTGTTAGTATTGTTATCTTAACAATATTAAGTCTTCCAATCTGCAAATGCAGAATGTCTATCCATTTATTTGTCTTCAATTTCTTTCAGCTAAGTTTTGTAGCTTCTCATGTAAAATTTTTTGCCTCCCTGAGTAAATCGATTCCTAAGTATTTTATTCTTTTTGATTCTATGAAATTGTTTGAAGTGAAACAGATGAGCTGTGTCCTTAGGAGGTACTGGGAGCTGACAAAGACCCTGCACTGATGAGGCTCATTTTTCTAGGAACTTGCTGCTTACAATGTGGTCCATGGACCACCAGCATCAGCACTTCCCGGGTATTGTATCAGAAATGCAGAATCTCAGACCCTACCCCAGATGCATTCTAGCAGAACGTGCATTTTAAGAACAGTCACAGGTTGGGGCGCCTGGATGGCTCAGTTCCTTAAGTGTCTGACTCTTGCTTTTAGCTCAGGCATGATCTCAGGGTTGTGTGCTGAAGATTCTCTCTCCTTCTCCTTCTGCCCCTCTCCCTCCTCTAAAAAATATATGAATAATAAGAGCCATAGCTAGTTTGTGTGCACACTGCAGGTTTGAGAGGACTGCCTTAGTGAGGGGAATGAAGGTGCTGATCCAGTACCCTGCTTATTTAGTTAACAGGGGCCATGGAGTCTGATGAGCCTTGCTGAGTCCTGTGGCTTCCACTCATTGGCCACATAATCTTGGGCAAGTTACTTAATCAAATTTTTGTTCCTCCTGGGCGCCTGGGTGGCTCAGTTGGTTGGGCGACTGCCTTCAGCTCAGGTCATGGTCCCAGAGTCCCGGGATTGAGTCCCACATCAGGCTCCCAGCTCCGCGGGGAGTCTGCTTCTCCCTCTGACCTTCTCCCCTCTCATGCTCTCTCTTGCTCTCTCTCTCTCAAATAAATAAACAAAATCTTAAAAAAAAATTTTTTTTTTGTTCCTCCCATGGTAGTAATAACGGTACTGACCTTATAGGGTTATCGGGATTATCAAATGAGACAATCCGTGTCAAGTCCTCACCACGGTGCCTGCTATATAGTTTATGCTCAACGAATGTTAACTCGTATTAATCTTATCATCGTTGTTACTTTTCCCACAGAGTTGATCCCTTTAACTTCCCTAAACCAACCCCGGCACAGGGATACCAAATACATGGCGTGCGTCTCACGACTTTATTCTCCAGTGTCCAAGTCACTCTTTCTCCCAGAGGCCAGACTGGCCTGTGGGTCTGTCTCACACAAAGTTCCGGGTAGCTCTTACCATTTAATTGAAGTAGGTATGCAAGATGAAAACTATTTAGCCATTTCTGGTCGACTTGGTCATTCGCATTGACCAAATCTCCATTTTACTCTCGACTGTATTGGTATTCTCATTAGTGACTGATATGGGGACAAGGGAAGGAGGGGGACAAAGACCAGCAGAAAGTGTCCAGCCTGGGAAACTATGAGAATGATGGGATCATTGCAGAGGGGTCAGCTCTCAGGAAGGTGCTCAACTGGAGGCATGTCAAATCGGAGGTCTTTAAAACACCTAAATGGAAACATCAGAAGGTATGGAAGACACAGGACTGGATTTAGGAGAAACTTCTTGGGTGGGAGACAAAGATCTGGTCACACCTGTGGCAGACACTGTTGATTATCTAACAATCATTTCCCCCTTCTTCTTAGCTAACCGTGCCCCACATTTGTTCACATGTAGAGTGGTCAACGTTCCAGAGAAGATCAGACCCTAGCCCAGCCTCAAACCCTAGCACTGTGAGTGAATCTTGATTAGCCCCAAAGTCACAGATAATTCCTTTCCCCCGCCAATATTTAAATTTGGGAATGTAATACAGTTCTGGACAATAAAATATGTCTGCAAAGAGAATTCTACACATTTTTAGGATTCATCTCTTTAAAAAATATAAAAGATGAAAAGAGAATCTTCCTTTTGTCTGCCTCTAGATGTGGCTCTATGAAATGGACTGCCTATAGCTGCTGCAGCCACTTTGAGACCATGAGGGGACGAGGCCGAAGGCAAAAACCAACATGCTAAGGATGGTAGAGCAGAAAGATGGAAAGAAATGGTCTCTGGTGACATCATCAATCTATCAAATTATCCAACCCCAGAAATTACCTTAGGACTCCTCGCAATGTGATAATAAATGTTCTCCTTATTTAAGCCCACAGACTCTGTTGCTTGCCACCAAAAGAATCTGAACCAATACACAACTTCTGCAAAGAAAGATCGATATTATAGGAGTGACCATGAGAGTGTTCCTAAAACTCAACAGTGTGCAGGGAGGAAGAAAGCAATGTGTGGTAAGCGAAGGAAAAGAAAGAGCAAAGGAGACAGAAAGAGCACCATCAGGGCAGGAAGATAACTAGAACACATTATGTCATACAAACTAATGGAATGAGAAGTTCTAGAAAAAATATAGAGAGTGATGCAGAAGCCAGTGGGAAAGGAGATAAGACAATTATTTGTTGGTTGATTGACTACCCATAGGTTTGATGGCTTGTTCAATAGCTCTGTTCTCCCCCACCAGCAACTCTGTGGTGGCCAGGATGACGCCAGTGGCCAGGACTTAGGAAGCTTTGGTCCTTTGGGTGAGAAAGAAGCATCCCTCTGCAGATATGAAAGCCACATGCCCAGGGTCTCTGGGACAGTGGGGTTTACAGAATGCTGTCCATTGTCAGACCATGAGTCCCGACACCTGGTCCTGACCCTATCTTCTGTAGACAGAACATGAAACAGAGTTTTGTTTATCAATTGTAACTTGAGGGAAGTCACTTTGTTGCATTTTTGTTACCAGTATGGGGAACAGCCCCAGCTTCCTGGTACTCTCCTCCCTCCTTCTTCCTTCCTCTTTGCTCCTTTAGTATACTCCATGCTTCCTGCCTTTGATCACAGGGTTCCCTCTGCCAGGAACATCCTTCCTCCTCATCCCATCTCAACTTGTTAAAGTTTCTTCCTGTCCTTGAAGACTGACACCTCCTCCATGAAGCCCTCCCCACTCCCCTAGGGGGAAATCCTCCCTGGCACTTAAGTGATCCCATTCCACTTGGCTTGAACCTCTGTTTCCTTAAGCACCAAGGGGAGAGGGGGTAGTATTGGGGGCACAAGTGGTTTCCTAGGACACAAGAAAGACACAGAAAGAAATTCACCTATACAAATAATGCAAGGTCTGCACAAAATCTGTCCCATGTGTGCAGAGGGTAGGCACAGAGGAAATAGAGAAGTGATGGGATCTTCTCCTCCCCCCCTATGAAATAGTCCTTCCTCCCTTCCCTCCTCAGATGACCTCTGGGGCAGAATAACCTTGGCAAAGCTGTCTGGGTAAGTCCACAGTCCTCAGCGGGGAGCAGTGCTCTCAGGTCAGCCTGTGCACTGCTGGCCTTCCCCAGCATCGGAGGGTAAGCGGTCTCAGAGGCCCCCAGATAAATGTCCACTTCCTTTTGGGCCAGCCTCACTCTGTGGGCCTCCCCTCGGCTTGGCGCCTCTCCACCTCTGCCGTCTTTTCTCCTGGGCTCCAAGCCCAATGTCAAGCCACTCTCTCTTTATCTCTCTCCTTCTTTATCTGGCATTGTTTCTTTCTCTGTCTGCCCATCTCTTGCAGACGCTGTCCTTGTCCTTCCTCACCCCTCTTCCTCACTCCCTAGTCCTCCCGACTGAAATAAAGATCTTCCAAAGAAAACAGATGGGCTTCTTGCATACAGAGTCATTGACCCAGGGGACTAGGAAACAGATCCAAAGGAGGTGATGCTTTGGAGTCTCTGGTACCTGACAGCAGAGAAACTTACACACGTTATTCAGACTCGATTGGACCGTGGAGTAAAATCATGGATTGTGGGGGCGCCTGGGTGGCTCAGTCAGTTAGGTGTCCAACTCTTGATTTTGGCTCAGGTCGTGATCTCAGTGTCCCGGGACTGAGCTCAGCATCAGCTCCAAGCTCAGTGGGGAATCTGCTTGAGATTTTCTCTCTCCTTCTCCCTCTGCCCCTCCCCCGGCTCACTCTTTCTCTCTCTCAACCTCTCAAATAAATAAGAAATCTTTTAAAAAAACATGCATCAGGGTCCGGAAAACCTGAGTTAGAAATGCAGCCTGACCCCTTGCATGTGTTTAAGCCAGCAGCCCCAACTTGTTGGATTGTATGCCCCTATCGGTTTTAAAATATATATATTTTTATCCTTCAATATACGCACATCTAACTATTTTTAAGTCATAAGTGAAATAAAATTATCAATTGTGGCCAAGAATGCCAGCTGCCTCCTATTATCCCTTTTCCTTTCTTCTATAGGATTAAACACATGGCCATCTGAAATGAAGACTACACTTCCCATTGTCGGGCAGCTCGCAATAGCCATCTGGATCAAATTCTGACGGATGGGACTTAAGGGGAAGCAGTGTGTCTGGAACCTGCCCCTTGCCCTCCCCTCCCCCATGCTGCCCTCTAGAGTGTGGGCTTGGAAGCAAGTCCATCTTGGACTCCACAGAGCAGGATAAGATCTAGCAATGGTGAGGAGACAGGAGAGAAGGAACGTGGGTCTCTGGACAGCCTGATGGAGAAGAGACTTCACCCCACAGCGAGGAGGTCACTGGCCTCCAGATGCTTTTTTGTAGTTGACTCCTGCCATCCCGCAGTTGACCCCATGTTTTAACTATGTTGGACCCTTATGGAAACATTGTGTACCTCATAAAATGTACAGAAAATACGGACCGTTTTCCATTCTATTTTTTAAATAAATTTTGTATTTGAGAAAAAGTTTAGACTTATAGAAAATGTGTAAAGATAGTTGAGAGAGTTCACATATATCCCCTACCCAGTTTCCCCTATGATTAAATCCTAATTTAGCATGGTAGATTTATCCCAATTAATGAACCGATGCTGATACATGATTACTGAAAATCCCTGCCTTACAAAGGTATTTCTTTAAATAAATCAGAGTTTCTCATCTTCTCCCCAAACTCCTGTATCTCCCACACCCCTCATGTATATGTACCCCAGGACACCATTGCCCCAGTTGATGGGGGTGTCTGTCCCCTTACTTGTCACCTAGCACAGAATGAGACACGGAGAGGGGACGCCCGGTGGAGGGAGGCCAGAGAGTGTGCGTACTGAGCAGGTACCGAGAAATGGAATGAGTGGTATCATCGTTGATCAGTCCAGAAAACTTCCTGGAAGTCGGGTTTTGCCAGGAGATACAGGGAGGGACGGAAGGGTCTGGCACTTCCAAGGTGGCGACTAGCCCACGTCCAGACCCCAGGAGGAGGAAGGAGCAAAGCGGAAAGGGAGTGGCAGGGAGGTAGAATCTGGTTTGGATAAAGAATGTGGCCAGGGAAGCAGCGGACAGGGAGGCTGAGGCAGGGGGGCTGGGCGGTAGACCTCAGCCCTGTGCCTTGGGTACTTTCCTTATTACGGAGCCCGTCTGTAGTTTTTTGAGCCCAAAGTGCTGTCTATTCTGCTGGGGTCTGTGTGTCTTGGCTCCCCATGAAAGCAGTGGGATTTTCCTTGACCCTTGGGAGTCCATGTATCTGGAAGGCAGCCATAATCTTCGAGAAAAATCACAGCAAGACTCCCCTTTCCAGGCCGAGCCAGGGGATAAGAGCTGTGGGGGGAATCCAGGCCCTTCCCGGCATCCACTGTATACCGCACAGCCCTTACCGACAGCTCCTGTCCGAATTCTGATCCCCAGCGAGGAACAAGGGCCAGAGGCTTGGGGGTTGTGCAGGGCAGATGCCTATGGATTGAAGGAGTTCAGGGAGCTGGGTGCCTGGGGGCATCTGCATTTTCTCTCACCCGGAGAGAAGAGAGCCTGGGATGTTTTACTCAGTGGCCAGCGACCTGGCCATCATCTGATTCTGGCTAGTAGAAGCCGACGTACAGAACAAGGGGTCACAGACAGCCGTGGGTAGAAGGATCATAAAGATGCTAGTGACCGTGTATTGAACCAACCTATCTATCTGTCTAAACTGGGAGCATCCTAGTCCCCAGGCAGATGGGGACTAGGTCTCATTCCTTTTGGATTTCCATGTCTTGCCCAGTGCCTGGCATGCAGTATGTGCTCAATACATGCGTGTTGAATGACTTCTCCATCTCAACATACTCACCTTAGGAGTGGCAGAGCCATAGGAAGCCTGGGTATCCTGACTAGGAGCGTTGGGTTCAACTACCGAGTTGCTTCTGGGCCTCCGTCTTGGCTTAGCTGAAATTCAAGGTACCTTTTGGTTCTGCCAGCCCCTTTAGGGATATCCATGCCTGCCCCTGTAGGGGCTCTTTGGGGCATGGGGCGAATGAAGACAGCTGTAGCCACAAGGTCATTGCTTCCCTGGGCTGGGTAGCTTTAACCAGGCTGAGCTCCGGGCTCCACACCGTCTTCTCGGAGATCAGAAGGTGCAAACAAGTGCAGACAGTTTTGTTCAAACCCATGGCGCTCTATACGATGAAGCTAGGATCCTCCATATTTTGGCTCGAGCCCGCTGTATCTCCAACAAGATTTACGATTCTCACCCTCTCACTTGGACCCTACCTCTAATCGCCCACTCCCCTAAACATCTGTGGCTTGGTCCAATGTAATAGGTGTCGTTCCTTACACACATTTCTCGTTCCTATGCCTTTGCTCAGATACTTCTATGCCTGCGAGTGCCCTTCCCCACCCCTCTGTACCAACATCCTACTATCCTCTGAGTTCTGAATCAAATTCTCTTCTAAGCTTTCCCGATTGCTCTGGCCATCTGTTGGAAGGATGTGAAAATCCTTTATGTTCCAAGGGCTGCTTTTACTCCCCTGTATTATTGCTAGTTTTACATCAGGGTCTGGCAAGAAACCATGAGCTGGGAGCATGGATGCTTGCCCCTTTGCTTTCTGTCTCTCTCATCCTCTTCTTCAGCACTGAACCCAGAAGAGACTCCTCGAACATCTTACACTGAGGGTGAGGGGGTGGGGGAGTGGTCAGTAGCTTTTTCTCCGTGTTAGAAAAGTAGAGCTTTCTTCTTTGTCCAGACTCTGCCTCAGAATACCCCAAATGGACTGTCTTTCCCATAAGCCACGTGAAGCCACTACTGTGTGAGGAGGTGATATTGGATCTTGGGAGCCATGAGATTAAGCAGGGATCACGTGACTTAGCCTGTCCAATGGCAGATGCAGCTAGCCTCAGGAGGAGTCTGGGCTGGGAGAAACTGGCTGGCCCCAGTCCTTGGGAAAGGTCACCCAGCTCCCCAAATGGGCAAGAGGACTGAGTTACGGAATCCCAGGAGGCTCAGGAGACCCAAAAGAGGAGAGGGAGCAAGTCCAGACGTGGCCATGAACTCACCCAGGCCCCCTTCCTGCTCCCCCCTCCTCCCATAACCCATCGCTCTGCCTTCCCTGGCCCGAGGAAGAAGAGACAGAGGCAGGAGTGAGAGCAGGAGAGACCATGGGTGTGCACGTGTTCCCTCTTTAGAATCTTCTTCAGCACGCTTATAAAGATAGGCTCCAAATACGCCACCCCAAATTTTATTTTTAATCCAGGACCAAAGATATAAAATTATATAATATTAATATTATAATATTATATTATAGTATAAACCATTTCCACCTGGCGCAAATGAACGATTTGTTGAACTCACGTTTAAAACTATTTCCTCTGTGGAAGAGTCGTCCACGGCAGGCATGAGGACTCTTGTTGCCTCGGCCGTCCTATTAGGGAATGCTCAGGGACACAGTTCATGGTCACCATCTCCCACCTGTCTACCTCTTCCCCCCTCAAAAGTCGCTGTGCCCAGAGCTTCAGCAGAGCTGGTTCCTCTCAGCAGCCTCCTTTCTCAGCAACCCCCCTGGGCCACCCTTTCCCCCATTCCCCCACCCCCACCCCCGCGCCTTTTCCCTCCAAGTGCCGTTGGGATCCTCAGATGGAAGGCACTTCGCTGGGAAGGTTTTCCCAGGCAGCGGCTACTCCCCTAGACTCTGAGTAGGGTAACCTTCGCCTCAATGCAGCCGTGGTTGGGCTTGGAACCAAAATCATTACATTCCTCTCCCTCTTACCCTCCAAAGGGGGTGGTGTGGGGTGGGCTAGCTTCTGGGAAGTGACCCGACTCCCCACCACCCAGTGCGACGCTCAACTTGTGACTCCGGGCCAGAGCTAGAGAACAGCCTAGGATTGAGCTCTCCATGCCTCCTTGAGAAGGGCCCACTCACCTGCCTGGGAAACATCCAGGATGTTCCTCTCTCACCGGTCAGATTGCTCAAAGTAGTGGATTAGCCACACTGTGGGCCCAGATCATGCAAAAAGCACGAAGAACCTCAAACCAATTCCCTTTGGCTTTGGAGAGCTTGACGATTTCTCTTTTTTTCCCTTTCCTTTTTTTTCCCTTTACCCTTTCCTTTTTTTTTTTCCCTTTCCCTTTTTACTTTCCGGACGCTACTGAATGTTAAGATCCACGCGGTCCCTGCACCCGGATGGAGGAAAGCTGATTCCTGCTGAGATCTGGCCACAGACAAGTCTCAAAACAGACAATTACATAGACATGTCTGAGAGGCTATCCCCTGAGAGGTTTTTAAAAAGTCGCAGGAATTGAGGAGGAGGGTCTAAGTGCTGCCTGTATCTGTTTAATATTTCCTCGGCTTTGAAAACAAAACCGGTCATAAGGTATCAATGGGGAAAGGGGACTGTGAGACCATTAAATCCAGCCCTCACTCTGTGCAGATGGAGAACCTGGAACCCACATGGTAGGTAGGCGGCCCCTTAATATGACAGCTCGCCTCTTCCTCTTCATCACAATTTGGAGCCGTATTTATTCCCTTTTGCCCAGAAACCCTCCCGCCTTCCCAGCTCCCTTCACACAACAGAGTCCTCAGCACAGATATTTCTGCCCGATTGCTATTTTATGCACCTGCCGGGTGTGTCCTTTTTGCATGTGTCATTATGTACATTTTAATGACTTATTTCCCCTGTGAACCTATAAGCTAGAAACAAAATGAGCCCTATGGGTTTCTGGTTGTAAACTCCGTGCTAATGACTCATTACCTAACGACGTCTCACTAAGCGCCTCCTGGCAGCCGTCTAGGTCTTGTCCGGCGACTACCCAGAGTTCAAGAGCCTCTTCTGCTACTTGCCACCCACGTGATCTTGGGCAAATGACTTCACGTCATTTCCCTCTAGAAGTGGCACCAAGCGAGGGCTTCAGTCCGTGGAGTTGTGATAGCCGCCCCCGAAAGACACAATGTGTAAAGAAAAAGTGATGCATAGTGAAACCCAGCTTCTGAACAAATCCCCTGGCGCCCCCCACCCCCAGCCTGATCATAACCTCCCTCCCTCTCAATCTGCTCATCTAGAAGAGGGGGGAATGATAACTTAGTGAGTTATAGGAGGGGTCAGTAAGATAGTCGATGTAAAGGGCTCAGCGTTTTGAAAAAGTGTTCAGTTCCTGTACACCTCGGCACTGGGACCGGAGTGAGGGGAACAAGGACAGACAGAAGTGTCCACAGGTCCCTAGAGGAGGCAGACAGGCCGTTCAGTGGCCACTGGGTGATAGGATAGACTCACAGCAGGATGGAAAACACGGGACGACGAGGAGGAAAGACAGGATGAAAAGATGTTGAGCAGAAGAAAGACCAACTTTCGGAGGGTCTGGGAAGATTTCACAAAGATGGAATGCTCGAGCAAGAATCTGGAACATGGAGAGGAGTTTCCTGGGCAGACGTGTGTGTATCACACGAGCCAGAAGGAACAACGCCCTGTAGAAGGGAATCCAGAAGCTTTAAATGTCGCTCCTCCAAGGTGCAGGAACAAGTAGGTACAGGGAAGTGAGAAGTGGTGGGAATGGGGTGGGAGAGAGAGTCGGCATGGCCTTTGCCGGGAGGAAAGGGCACGAGGTTTGGAGTCACCGAGAGTGGGTTCCGATCACCAGCTGCACGAGTGAGTTCCTTTATCTCTCCCGGCCTCAGTTTGCTTCTCCGTAAACAAGGTGGGCCAGCAGAAGGACTCCTACGAGTAATGAACATGCGTGACTTAGTAGACAGCACACACACGGTAGCCTGGGGTGGTCTCGATGGCTCCCCCCACCTGGGCCTCGTCCACAAGGCCATGGGGCGTCAGGCTGGGCAAACGTCTGTCTCAGAAGAACCAAAAGGATGGAGGCGGCAGCCGTGGGGAGGGGCGCCCTTCAGGCCGCTGCACTATTCCAGAAAAGCAGGGGTCCAGAGGTTCGGGAGGCCGGGAGGCAGTCCTGGCAGTTCGGGAAAACCCTAATGAGGGGAAGGATACAGAAGGGGAATTGAAAGTGAAGCGTTTACCAACTAAAATTTACATTTGGGGGTATAGATTAAAAGAAAAAAAAAGTGAAGGATACATGATATCCTATATAGGATACAATATCCTATATATTATAACTCTACTAATATTAGCCTAATTATTCCTCTTATTTTTACTGAGCAGTTCTTCTGGAGGGAAACCTGGACCACTATCCTTTCCGGCATGAAAAAGCTGAGGCCACAGAGGGGCAAAGCCACTGTCCCAAGACCAGAGTGGGGGTGGGGGTGAAAAAATACTGGGGACTCCTCGGGCCAGTGACACCAGCGACATCGCTGCCCCCACCATGTAGAGAAGTAACTGTACATTTTCTCGTTTTAAACGATTAGGTGCTATCAAAGTGGGTCTTAAAATGCCGCGTCCTGCAGAAGGGGACGTGGGCTCTTTTATGAGAGGTCAGTTCATGTCAGGGGCTAGGTTATAAAAACTGATCTCCGGCATCGTGAAGGACAAGACTGTGTGTCCCAGTGCACCGAGTGCCAGCAGTCACACCCCGGACAGACTTTTTTTTTTTTGTCGATTCCACGTCCCTGGCCACGCACTGTGAGCCGTCCTGCTCAGCGCGGTGGTCCGGCAGGAGGGAGAATGGAGACAGGGCGAGCACGCACGTGGGCCCACGGGAGCAAACAGGAAAGTTGTCCCCATTTGGGTGTCCTCCTGAGGGTTGAACTGCGCGTGCATGCGTGCGTGCGTGAAGCGGGGGATGGAATGTGTGTTGGTGAAGGAGAGTCGGAGTCGGGGGGAGGGGGGGAGGAGAGGAGGGGGTCTTTGTACACCAAGAGCAGCAGGTGATCCCATGATCCTTCACGCGATTCTAGCCGAGCAAGACGCCTCCTGCAGCGGAGGAAGAGCCAGGCTGGACCCAATCTCCTTCTGGTTTCGATGGGCAGTGCGCTCCGTAGGCCCCGCCTGCTGGCCCCAGATCTCTCCAGCATCCCCCACACGGGCTCCCTGAGCCTCACCCGGCCCCCGCTCCAAGCCCCCGCGCTTTGCCTGCGCTGCGTGCGAGTAGGCCGTGGTAGGCCTAGCACCGGCTGGCAGGAGAAGGGCTCCCCACTCCCTCCAGCTCTCTACCCTCCAGCTGTCACTCCACTCCTTGCCCACCATTTGGCAGAGTGCGGCCTCCACCCCCGTCCCAGGCTGGTCCAGCAGGCACAGCTTAAGTTTCCAAAGAAACTCTGACTTTCCTGGGGTTTAGAGCAGGCTGGGCAAGGAGGGAGCGAGGAGGGTGGTTCGGTCAGCCTCCCCCACCCCCCCTCCAACTATCGCTGGCTTCTGGAGCCGGTTCCTCCGTGGCTCCCGGCAGGGCACGGCCACTACAGAGGCTTGGCCAATTCTGGCTGGAGGGGTGGGGTGGCCCATCGTGGGTTCCTGTGTCTCTGCTCCCTGTCACCCAGAATAACAACAATCACTTACATGTCACTTTCAACCTTTCTGGAAAAACATCCCAAATTTAATTTCGCTTGAGCCTCACGGTTTCCCAAGCAGGATAATTCAGGTTAACCCCTTTTGGCCAAAGGACAAACAGAGACCAGAGGGAGCAAAATGACCAAGATTCCATTGCTAGTTAGCTAGCCTAGAAGCCGTGGAACCTTCCCCATGTCCCACTGCCCCCCCCCCATTCTCTAGGTGGCACAGTGCGCTCCCTGAGATGGCTGTGAAAATGACTTTGCTCATTTCATAGCCTCCTCCTGCATAAAAGAGCCTAGAGGGGTCCCATTTAGGGGGCACGTGGTGCAGTGGAGGGAAAGCAGTTCACTCTTGGGCAGCCTCACCATATCTGGACTCTGGAACCTGTCCCCCCACCCCATCTCCCCATGAGAATGAAGCCCCTCCCAAGCTTGCTGGAGACACGCGATTTGTGATCAACTTTGTGTCCCGGGCAAGTCTTTTTTTCTTTATCAATGTGAACATCCCAGAAAGAAATATGCTCTGTCTGGGTTTTTCCATGGGGATAATGGGGAAGCTTCAAAGTATATAGGACCTAGAAAAGACTGGGAAGTATGAGGGCAGAAGAGGAAAAGGTGTGTACCGTGTATGGCTAGAACTGGGAGTTTCTGGGCTTTGCCCTATGGGTGTTCACCTCCTGGCAGCTTCTTGTGTGGATTTACTGATCTGACCCCACTCTAGCTTGGGAAGAGAATGCTTCCAAAGGCATTCCAAAGGCAAATGACTAATCATTCCTGAATCCACAGGACTAAAACCGTGGGGTCCACACCCCTGCCTCTGTGCTGGCCCATCCCTAAACTCAGCCAAATGATGAGTCTGAACTTAGTCTTAGAGACTTCCAGAGAAGGACATGCCTTGATGATCTATGCCTGGGTCTAGGCTCAGGTGGCTTTGATGTTCTTCTTTGGTCTAGCCTAAATCCTTCTGGCTGCATTTTGAAAAGACCTCTTTGGATCTCCGTGGAGGAGAGCAGGCACGGGGCCAACAAGCAGGAAATGAAATCACGATGCTGGTCATTTTCCTCTTTTCTTTCCTCTCCTCTCCCCCTTCCTCCTCCCCATCACCCCGCTGCCCCCGCCCTTGGGACTGCTTGTCAGATGTTTTCACGGTGATGAGCAATGCCTGTATATACAGAGCCTTTATGTGCTATAGATTTTTGCCGTGAGCCTTCAGGCTTCTCCTCGCAGCCCTGACAAGGGAAATCCCATAATGAAGGATTTCACGGAGCTCCGCGGGCTAGGAGAGGCTTTTCTTTCCATCTGTCATTTTACTTCAAGCCTTGACCTTTCTGTTCCCATGTAAAGCAGTACCAGGAAGAAACTGGAATTGGATAGTGAATGTCTGAGCTGGGACCCTGGACTGAGCTGTGAATAAACCAAAGCAAGTATCCTCCGGTCTGAAGAGGACTAAAAATGGGGAATTGAGGAAGACAGTGCAGAGGGTGTGGATGGGAGGCAGGATGGGTTGAGGAGAAGAGTTTAATGATGGGAGAGCCCCTCAGTTTGAATACAAGGAGGGCATAAGAACAGTCTGGAGGACCCCTGCCCAGTGATCCCTGGCCAGACACTCGGGGATGCCATTTTTCTCAAAGAAGGCAGAGACTTTGGAGTCCCCAAAATCTGGGTTCAAATACTGACTCTACACCTAGCTTGCAATGACCTTGGCCCAAGGGCTTAACTTCCTCAAGCCTCTGAGTCCTCATTTGAAAGTTATGGGTGAAACATACAGACTTCATAGGATTGCTTTGCAGAGGAAAGAGGGTAATGTCCAGTGCTCAGCACAGCCCCTGCAGATAGGTAACTCATAACCAAGAGCGGCTACTAGCACAGATCTTCCCCGGCTTACAATGGGGCTACGTCCCAGTGGCTCCACCGTAAGCTGAAAACGTAAGTGGAAATGCATCTAATACTCCTAGCCTCCCAAACATCATAGCTTAGCCTAGCCTGCCTTAAACATGCTCAGAACGCTGATATTAGCGTATAGTTGCACAAGATCGTCTAACACAAAGCCTCTTTAAAATAAGGTGTTGAAGGGGCTCCTGGGTGGCTCAGTTGGTTAAGCGACTGCCTTCGGCTCGGGTCATGATCCCGGAGTCCCGGGATCAAGTTCCATATCGGACTCCCGGCTCTGCGGGAAGTCTGCTTCTCCCTCTGACCTTCTCCCCTCTCATTCTCAGTCTCTCTCTCTAATAAATAAATAAATAAATAAATCTTTAAAAAAAAAAAAGGTGTTGAATATCTCATGTAATTGATCGACTACTGTACTGAAAGTCAAAATCAGAATAGTTTTTCTGGGCCCAGAATCGATTTTAAGTGTATCGGTCGTTGACCCTGGGATCACATGACTGGCTGGAAGGTGCTGCTCGCGGTCACTGCCCAGCGTCCTGAGAGAGCATCACATTACCCATATCTCGAGCCCGGGAAAAGATGACAATTCACATTCAGAAGTACAGTTTCTCCCGAATGGGTATGGTTTTCACACCAACATAAAGCTGAAAAATTATGCCTCTGAACCATAGTAAGCCGGGGACGGTCTGCGCCTTCAGAGGAGGCTAGAACCACAGCAGCACCTGGAAGGTCATAGAAACCGGCAAGCCCTGCCTCGCTCTCCTTGCCGATCGAACTCCCCGAAAGCCTCCAGAGGGGCCCCACTCTGAGACACACAGCCGGTGGGAAAGCAGGCGTGCGGCTTTGATGCCGGTGAAGGGCCATCTTCTCAACCAACTTTCCCATGTCAGGTCGATGGGGAGACTTTAAAAAAAAAAAAAAAAATCCCAGTCTCCAAGGCTCCACAACCAAATACCCGACCGGCACTGCTTTGAAAGGGCAAAGCCTTCGAGATGCACAAGGATTGTGATTGTTTGAAATGTTGGTAACATTTCATCTTCCCAGAGACCTTGTTCAT